>JBBPDC010000129.1:20755851-20798142 GCA_037974485.1 Hemigrammopetersius urotaenia
ACACACACACACACACACACACACACACACACACACACACACACACACACACACACACACACACACACTTTCCCTCTCTAATATGAACATGTGGTTTCTCATAACTGTCAGAGGTAAATCCTCACATCCAAGCTTGATCTTTGGTTTAAAAATGCTAACATTTGCAGCTGCCAGCAGAGATAGGGCAGGGTAACCTGACCCATAGTCAAGGTTGGCCTCAAAAGTACTCAATTTATATCCAGTTTACAAAACAAAATCATTTATAGAACTGCAAGGAAATTAGCACACAAACTGAAGTATGTTTTTCTCTTTTTAAGCTTTAAAATGAGAAATGGGGAAACAAAACAGAAAAAAAATCACAAAAAAAGATTTTTTGTAATGAAATGTAAGTGATTATAATGTCAGTTTCCTGTACACAGATCCCACAAGTCTACATTTCGCTGACATTGGAGAATTACCAGCGTAATTATTATTTAGTCGACGCTTAATCTGTGTCTGGGAAAAGTAGATTCCTTTTCTCACAAATATGTTTGAGTAGAAGTAACAGTATTATCCTCAGACAATCCTCCAAAACACTCTGGGAAATCCCTCAAATCCATACAGGAACCGAATAAATGTAACTACAGAAACCAATTCTGTGTGTCAGATTAAAAAAAAAAAAAAACAGTAAAACAGAACAGCTGACCAAATTGAAAATGAATCCCTAATTTGAAAATTAATCAAAATAAATGGCCCATTCAACATCTGTCACAATTGTTAATGCTGGTGGTCACAAGAATCAGGCGTCCGGAGTGTTTAATGTAAAAGTCTTAAAGCTGCCTCAGAGGAATATGGTTACACATCATGGCCGTGGCTAGGCATTCCCCACCCAAATGACAGGTCTCTGAATCATTGTTCTATGTATATATCTGTAGTTGCACCTATTTGGAATCCTGTCGGTTAATCACTTTTTGTCCCTCTGTAGAGTTCACGTCATTGGCAAGCTCATTTCAAGCTGTTCATATCTGATTATTTGTCCAAAGAGTACAAAAAAGTCCTGCATTGCTGAATAAAAATTGCCCAGCCCAAAACTATAATTGCTATAATACTATAATATAATCCAGATAAATCTAGAACCGACCACTTTGCCAGTTCTACAGTTTGTTGACATTAGATTGTGGCTTTTTTTCTTCCAGATACATTACTGGCAAAAAGTTGCATTCGTTTCACACGGTCATAAGAAAACTCAGAGCCATGTGGATTCACAGATCATTTGTAAAAAGAGCATATTTATTTAATGGAAAATTAAAGGCTTCTCTACAACACAGTTTCAGAATGACTTCTTTTACTTTTAAATGATTCAATGATGCAAAAAAAAACCAAAACATTGGACTTTGAACCCCTCCTTTGAGAAAGTCAAATGAGCTGCATGTGCATGTATTTTTGACAGTTTTGTTGGACTTGATAGGTATTAGTGGTTTATATTGTGCAGTCTATTGAGCAGTGCTTCTGGCGAGCTACTGCTAGCTTGAAAGAGTATTATGCATTTTTTTTATATGCCATAAAAAGAAAAACATACTGGTGAATACAAATTGCCCACCCAAAACTAGGATTGCCTCCTAAACTTGAACACTTTGCCTGATACGAGAGGCACAGTTTATTTTTAATACATTAAATGTGTATGAGTTAGCATAAAACACAGACCCATGTAGGTTCTCAGGTCATTTTAGAAAACCAGTAGAAACGGCTTCTCTGATTATTTTTTTTTTAATTGAGCTTAAACAATGCTGCCGTTCCGTTTCTGGTGGTCCAATAGCGCCCCTTGGTGTCTAGAGAGAGAGAGAGAGAGAGAAAGAGAGAGAGTCGTGGCACACATTTAAACATGGCTGACCAGGAAGAACTGCGACCACTCAGATCTCTCCATTCGAACGAGCCCACATTTGTGGACTTTGTCAACAGATCCAGCAGCAACGCGAGGGCATGGTGGCTCAATTTCTCAGGAGCTCCGGTCTCGTACGGAGACATAGAACCCGGGCAGACCCTCAAAATGAACACTTTTCTGAGTAAGTGATCCTGGAAGAGAGAGAGAAACACACTCCTAGACCACTTCATACGTTTTACAGTCAGATAAATGGACAGGGGTGCAAATAAAGAGTACTCGCATTAACTTGTTAGTTGGACAAACTAGGTTAAAACTAATTTTATACGTTTATTTTATTACCGCAGCACACCCTTGGATTTTCAGAGCCTCAGACGAATCAAAACTGCTTGCAAATCTCTGTGAGGTTTATTTCCCCGCCCCTGCTGAGTACGGAGAGGACGGACACCCTCTCTTCCACGCCGTTGTTGTCACCAGTCCAGGTAATCAGAGCTTCATTATATTTCTACTCTGCGACACTATATAGACAAATGTATTGGGACACCTATCCATTACACCACAGGGAATTTATAAACGTATAAAATTAGTTTTAACCTAGTTTGTCCAACTAACAAGTGGAATCAAGATTACAGTAATTTAATATAAATATGTATTGAGTGCTTGGTATTTCTTAGATACTACATTAAATGAACTAAAGTATCGGGACTTTTACGAGGTCAGGCATATTCAAGTCTATGTATTTGAATGCTGTCATTAAAGTCACTGTTGTTGAAATGGCCAGGCGTCCCAATACTTTTGTCCATATATTATAGTATCTAAAATACTATAGTCACCAAAATATGTATTTATATTAAATTGCTGTAATCTCAATTCCACAGTCAGTATGATATAACCTAATCCTACCTGCTCGCATTTAAAGTTCAATTACTTGTACAAAAGTGTTGGGACGTCTTCACCACTATACCAACAGGGACTTAAATGATATTGCTTTCAAACACAGACTTTAACATGGAGTTGGTCCCCCTTTGCAGCTCTAACAGCTTCCAGTCTTCTTACAAGGCTTTTAACAAGGTTTTGGAGTTTCTGTGGGATTTTGTATCCATTCAATCCGTAGAGCATTTATGAGGTCTAACACTGATGTTGG
The DNA here is from genome assembly GCA_037974485.1 of Hemigrammopetersius urotaenia. Lineage (NCBI taxonomy): Eukaryota > Metazoa > Chordata > Actinopteri > Characiformes > Alestidae > Hemigrammopetersius > Hemigrammopetersius urotaenia. The sequence goes on from JBBPDC010000129.1 coordinate 20,758,854, forward strand.
ACAAGAAGGCCTGGATCGCAATCTCTGTTCCAGTACATCCCAAAGGTGTTGGACGGGGTTGAGATCAAGGTTCTGTGCAACAGGGCACTAGGGCACAGTCACACTGGAATAGAAAAGGGTCTTCCCCAAACTGTGTCCACAACGTTGGAAGTATGGTGTTGTCTTGGTGTGCTGAAGCAATAAGATTGGTGTTCACTGGAAGTAAGGCGCCTAGACCAACTCCTGAGAAAGATGTGTCCCAGTACTTTTGTCCTCCATAAAGTGTATGAAGTAACCCACCCCCTTTTGTTTTCCAGTCTTCTCCTTACAAGAATACTGCTCGAAACTGATCCGAAAGTTGGTGAGAAAAGAAGACGTAGACAAACTGGTCATTCCCAAGTCTCTGAGGAGGGACATGAGCCGCACTCCAGATTTACTGCAGGAAGTAGAGCTGCTGAGAGTTCAGAGGCTGCAGAGCGGATTCTGAATGAAGACAGATCAGCTGTTTACTCAGAAACGAAACAGAAAGGAAAAGTCTGGAGGTTATTAAACAGACACTTGAAGGAAAAAAAAGGGCTTCAGATATGGAGTCAAAATTGACTCCAGAAAAGTTTACTCTCGTACCTTTTGGGTCCAAAAATTTGTAGATCCCTGCTTGAGATCATGAGTTTATACCATAACAAATTCATTATTTAGAAGGTTGTTTCTACAAACTTTTGGTTATACAGTCTTGGCCTTCAACTTTTGTTAAAAAATATGTACGCACAATGTTTTACATCTACATTTATTACATTCCATTTTTGCATTTTATTACAACACATTAGATCATCTATATTAAACTGACATTTTCCCATTACAATACAGATTGCACTTGCGGTCCTTTTAATAAATTAATGTTAAAATCAAGGCGACTTTCACTGTTATTACTAGCCTTTCTAGTCTGAACGCCTGAGACAATTCACAATTCGCTGGCTGGATTAGATGTGTAGAGCATGGGGTCACCAGAAGTGGGACTGATGACAACAGATTTATAGGAGCCTGAAGAAACCCAGGGATCGGCTTGTACTGGCTGCCATTATCTATAGCAGTATTTTGGAAAGTGCCTTCATTAGAGTTGACACTGCATACTGAATTGATTTGTTTGAATCGTAGCTTTACTGAACATAATTTAACTTCTTAAAATAATCCATCAATGGATTAGAGCCTTCTTACTTCCAAGAACTACTAATGCCATGTACATCATACACACACTTACACTGAGGTACACAGTCAACCAAGTACACTAAATAAACAGTGAAGAGCTTCTAAATAACCAACTGAACACAATTTATGATAAACATCTCTACATTACAAAAACATGAAAACAGAACCCAGGAAATATGTATAATACATATGAGTTATCATACACAATCACAAATTATCTGTTACATTCAGATTTGTAGGTCCATTAACCATGCAGAGATGAAACCAAAGTATTGGAATATATTTGTAACTACCTAGAAAAAATAACTTCACTTTAATTGTAGCACAAGGGAATTACAATTAAACAGTAGCACATTCTAACAAAACATAAAACAATATTAGAATTCAAGATTCCATTCAGGTAAGCATTAATTAAACAAGACGGTCCAAGAGATGCTGCACTGGTTGAAACACTCCATTATAATAGCCATTTGTATTTATTACCCTCTTTAAAACAATAGTATGTATGCATGTGCATAATGTGCCATTGATGGTTAAATTCAGAAACCGTGGAGTCTGCAGTTAGGGTATTAAATGCCTATCTAAATTTTGTAATAACATGGCAATACTCTGAATTCACCTGTGGGGCTGCTGAAGTTCAGCACAAGCGAAAGCGCGCAGGCTCTTAATTCTTCTTCAGGGAGTCCAGGATGCGTAGGATGTGAAGGAAGAGGTTGACAATGTCCAGGTAGAGATTGATGGAGGCCAGCACATGCTCCTCAGGTGACAACTTGTGCATCAGCAGATGTGTGTCGTAGATGATGAAGCCGCAGAAGAGCAGTGCACCAGCGCCGGCAAACACCAATTCCATTGTGTCATTGTTGAAGAACAGCTGTTCATAGGGGTACATTTTTTTAAAACATAAGCAGTGTTAGTAGAAAAAGTCCTGTAATGTAATATGTAAGGTTTCTGATTACATTGATACCTTATCCTATATAACTTGATAGCTTAGGTGTGCAGCACATAGGGTTTACACTACAGGCATCATAGTAAATATCAATAACGATAATACCATGACGCATGATATTATCAGGTTGTTACATTACTGTCAGGCTACTTTGAACAGGACTCCTGTTACTGGGTTTAGTGGTTCACAGAAGCAAGTTTGCCTCTTAATTATAAAGACTGTGGACATTGCAGACTCTTTTGCATTGCAGGATTATGTATCAATGTAAAACTACTCTAAAATGCCATAAACAGACATGACTTACATTTTGATTGATATTTGTTTTGTTATGAGAATTTGTTTAACTGGTGCATGTAACATTAGGAGAGACACTTAGGACTGACTGAATGCATTTGTCTTACACAGGGAGACAACAGAGTTAGCACTCACCCTCATGAAGCTCGCGATAATAAGAATCCATAGGGCAGCAAACAGCCTAGAAAATGATCAGAATTTTCAGTACGAGTGTTTGACACAGGAATAACGTCAACAGCAGTGAGATTTAAGGACAAAATTACCCAGCTCCGAGTTTGCTAAAGTCCCGTTTGGACTGGAAGGTGTAAGTAGTCAAGCCAGCGAATACAGCAGATGTGAGGATGCAGGCCTGGAGCACCACAGAGTATTCATAAAAGGTCACTGAAAGGAGGAGAAATAGAATTAGGCATCACAAAAAATGCATTATGTTCATTCAAGAGATTATATTTACAACAATTAAATGCCAAGCTTTTCACTTAATTCATAATTCATCCCCATCAGGGAGTGAGTGCGTTCAATGAGTGTGTTCGCAATGTAGGACCGGTGGAGGTGGAGTGTCTACAGGCGTGACCTTTGAGACGAGATTGAATTCAGGATAAAAGGAAAAGTAGGCATAACTTACCAGCTGTGGCCACAGACACAGCTTCCAAGAGAGTCTGCAACAACACAGTAATGCTTAAAATAACAGTGGTGGGGTATATAACATCTGAAAATCAGTTCAGTATTGTCTTTTTGTCTGTGGAATGATTGTGGCTTTCAAAACAATGGACGTGCACACTTACAAATCCAAAAAGTAAATAGAGATTCACAGGGTGCTGGTGTCGGTAGACAGCCAAGGCTAAAAGTAAAACCAGGGATCCGATTGCTGACACCAGTACCACAGAGGGGCTATGAAAACAAACACATCACACATCTCTCCACAGGTGTTCTGCTCACTCATTGCAATGCTTGGTAGTCATTCAGACTTAAAACTAGCATTATTTTTCATGCCATGTGGTGCAACATAATACTATGCTACTACTGAAGATGTGAATGTTAAGACCAGACTCAGTAAAAGGTTGTAATCTTAATTTAGGAGTGTCTTTTTACGTTCTCTGTTGCTGACGTGTACTTTATTTGGCTATATTGCCAAATGAAGTGTGGGTTTACCTGGAATGTACAAAGTTTTTGATGGGCTCACAGAACATGAAGAGGGCAGAAACAGCTGTGGTTACAATAATCTGCAGCGACAGGATGGTGTACACTTTCCGTAGGAAGTCTATATGAAAAGGAGACAGAACAGAGATAAGGAAGGTCGATTCACAAATTATCCCTGAATACAGCATACTCATCCAGCCATGTCTTTTTTGTAAACTTGGGCAGAGTCATGCTGGAACAGAAATGTTTTCGCCCTAAACGGGGTCCACGAAGCATGCCGTTGTCCAAAATGTCTTGGTATGCTGAAGCATTAAGATTGCCCTTTATTGTAAGTAAGAGGCCTAGCACAATCCCTGAAAAACAGGTGCGTCTCAAAACTTTTGTCCCCAAACTGTACAATGTACACCTCCCCACTTTCGTTTTCCAGTCTGCTCCTTACAAGAATACTGCTCGAAACTGGTGAAAAAAAAAGAGGACATGGACAAGATTGCCTTTTACTTGCAAGGAGCCTAGCCCAAACCCTGAAAAACAGGGTTGTCCCAATACTTGTGTCCACGTAGTGTACATTTTTACACTAGCAAGTGGCAGTTTTATTGACTAGCTTAAATCCAAACAACATCAAATGTAACCACATGATCTATACATTTAAAGCAAAACGGAGTCATTTGGGTCACATAAACAGGGTGCTCTTCTCTCCTTGTTTTTGTTTACGTTTACCAGCTGGAGAAAATATGTTAGCTAGCTAAGGAGCGAACACCACCGCAGCTGGCAGATTTGGCCACTAAATAACGCAGTCAGAATTATTTACACACCCATACGGATCTGCACGCTGGCCGTGGAGACGCTGGTGCCATAGTTGAAGTCATCTTCGATGGAGGAATGAGGATATTTCTCTTGATTCATGGTGGATAAACGGTTGAGCTCGCCCTGTGAGTTAATGCTAATCTTCACTCTCAGCTGTTAGGCTTTTTCCTCAGGTCTGGAGCTCCGGGCTTAGGTTTCTACTGACACCTACTGCTGAGAAATATTACTACAGACTGGTAATATTCACAAGGAGTGAAACGGGGAGAACAAATGTATTTAAAAAACACAGCCATTTATTGGGTTAATTTTACAAATGTTGATAGTTTTCTTCTTCATTTATATATATATACATATACACATACACAAACATATTATATACATGAGTGAAGCAGATCCAAAAAGACGTAAGTGGTACGCAAAATGCGAGAGAGAGAGAGAGAGAGAGAGAGAGAGAGAGAGAGAGAGAGAGAGAGAGAGAGAGAGAGAGAGAGAGAGAGAGAGAAACAGACAGAGGTAGAGTGAGAATAAAAAAAACAGAAAAACTGCAGGAAGAGAGAAAGCTAAAGAAAGAGGCAGCACATACATTGCTTGTGATGAACAGCTAATTGTAATTTGAAACACAAAACATCTCAAAATAGTAATATAACACCAGCTCCAATACTATTACAGAGCCATCACTGACTGAAAAGTAATCATATTGACTGAAAAGTGTGAAAATGAAAACCTGTTATTTTAATATTTCCATATGTTAGCATCACATTTTAATTTCCTCACGTCACTCATGGTGAAAGTGGTTTCATGGTTTACAAATTAGCAACCCCTGACCAACAGCCCAGAAAATACCCAGTAATGGGAAATCCCACCGGTTTTCCAAAAGTGCTGCATAATCAAAAGACGAAGATGTAAATAAAATCCCTCAGACTGGATTAATTGGGAAATCGCTATTCTGGAGACCCCTGCTGAGTCTGAATGGCTCACAGCAGTAGTGACAGGAACCAGATATCTGAAGTGATTTGTGCCTCTTAAAGCTGCCTCACAGGATCTTACTGTATGAAACTATGAGAACCCTTCCGGATGCTCAAGACTCAAAAGAAGAAGTTAGTCTTTAATTCCTAGTTGTGGGGCTTTGAATTGCATACAGCTGTTGTCTGTTAAGTATTTATTCAGAATTTGTGACCAAAAAAAAGTGAAAAGAGAAAGTGACAATCTGGTCATACGTGAACATTACCTGCCCATGTTGCCATAATTCTGCATTTTCCCCAAGGAGAGGATTTTTAAAAATTGTTTTTGCCACCAATCAACTCCTAAACTCTGTACCCTGTAACAACTGATTGCATGTGTTTTCCCATCAGTCTGGGAGATATGGTTTGGTAATGTACCCACCCCCCCACTGTTCTCTTTCATCTTTTTCTTCCAGTCATGATTCAAAAACAGCCCCACAGATCAGTGGACAGGCTCTTAAAGCCTCATTTCTTTCTCCCAAAAACAAGCTTAAAGACTTGAATTAACAGGCCCGAAAGATCTTTGTCCAACAGGTACACGACTTCTTTATTGAAAACAAACAAATTATCTTTCATTTTCTTAAATTGTTTGCTCCAAGTTTCCAAGCAGAGGAGCATTAGATGATTCTCTTATGATGGAGGTGCCGAGACCTGATTATTATCATCCCAGTATTGTACACCCTCACCTCACCAGACAATTCCTCTCCTCTGGATATCTTCATCATCCACTCTAGTGTATATGAGCTGAGACAACGAAGTCAATTGTTAGCAAATATGAGCAAAACTGAGATGTCTTTTATTCCTCGTGCTCTTAGATTGTTTTATAGTTGACTTTTATAGTAACTTATGGATTTAATGTTTTTACCGTTTGGTTTGCTGTTTTGTTTTCTTATTATGATATTTGTGATTGATACAATTCAGGTCTCCTGCCATGTCGGGCTTAAATAAATGTAATCTAACCTTGAGTAACATGGTGGGGAGTTTAAAAACAACTTAACTAAACATACCAGGTTCTAGCTAATAACTAGGTGTGAGGTACAAATCTGTGTAATAAAGTGCTTTGCTAATATATGGGGTAAAACTAGGGCAAATACCAAGACTGACTAAATTACACAGAAAAAGCCAACAGGTTTTATTAAGCCGATAAAGCTTAGAATAAAATTAGAGAATGAGATAATTATATATAGTTTTTAACAGTGCAGCTCAAAGTACATGTTCAAGTTCATGCTATAAAAGACACTTTTTTAGTCTTTTTTATACTGCATTTTTACCACATAATAATTCTACCTGCTACACAGTTTGCTTAAAACTGTGTTCTTGTTATTCCAAATAATTATGCTCAATGTTTGCAGAACTTAAGGGACTGTAAAGAAAGCCTTACCGACTGCAGGTGGTGCTCAAGATCCAGAGACTACTTTTCATTTGTAGTCTTCGCCACAACACTCACCCCGAAAAAGCAAAGCCGTATAGCCTAAAAGGAATGTCAGAACTGTGGCGTAAAGTTGAGTTAGAAGAGATCATGCTGCATCTGAATGCAAAGCAGATCACACCAACATGATTTGTCCACTCTGTTTATTATTTTTTTATTGTTTCTCTTTTCATTGGCCATACAAAGGTTTACAGCTGTAGGAATCCCCAAAGTTATACATAGACGATAAATATCATGCTAACAAAGTATTAAATTTGTACAAAAATACTTTACAGCTCATAATACCTGTCCATTAGAAATAAAAATACAATATTTCAGGGACATAACTGTGGAATTGATTCATTAATTCATCATACACTGAAAATGGATACCCACTATTTTAATTGGCAGTGCTTAAATCCACTTAGATGATTCCATAAAAGGAACATAAAAATGAGAAACTGTATCGACAACAACACAAAAATGAAGTTCAAAGGTTTGCGTGTGACTGTTTGCAGAAGAACAGTGATGTTAAACTGAAGTCATGGGGTTAAAAAAGCTGTGTATCGGACGCCACAACGCTTACAGTGAAAACTCGCTCTTGAATCAGGCCTTGACAGTCAGAATCCAATAAGCGACATGTCAGCATGTCAAAAATATGCTTAACAGTGACATTTGAGAACATCTCAAATCCAGTGCATGAGTTTGGGGGATGAACCCGTTACCTGAAGGAACCTTAGAAAACAAACTAAAACAACACAGTTGGATAAAACAGTCTCTGCAAAGATATCCCACGTGAGTGTCCCCCCTTCGATGGCGTTATGATCAGTAATTAGTTTGGACCGCTACGTGCCATTTTAAATAGTGAGTAGACAGGGCATGTGAGCACGGACAACAAGGGTAACATCACTCATCAAAAGCCACAATTTTACACACACAGGTGGGTGAAGGTATGCGTCGCCATAGGCAGCTTGCTTATGGTCTCTTTTTTTTTTCTTCTCTACCTTTTTTTTTCTTCTGAACAAAGCTACAGTTTTTTTAGTGTGAAGTATTCCTCCTTGATGCACTACCGCATGTGGTAGGACCTGACAAACCCCATTTTCACATGATTTAACACAAGTGCCGTTGTCTTTTTTTTCTCTTTACAAATAATTTGTACACCCTCTGAAACAAAAATTGAATTAAACATACAAAACCATACCATTACCACATACAGTAGATTAGTATAAGTTCATATTTACTTAAACAAGGGGCGGAGTATAGACTAGAAGTTGTTTTGAGCCTCTTGTGTCTTGACAACCTCATGCTTGACATTTTTAAAATTCTTATTTATTTTTTTTGTGATGTTACTAAGACAGCTGCTTAAGGTCAAGGAAGAGCGAAGATCTTGACAGCTACAAGCTAGCAGTGGCTAGAACCTTTTGATTTCGGAATTATTCTCGCTGCGCAGTGTTCCACCCTTCAACGAATGTGGCTGATGTGAGACCGGCCTGTCAGTCCCATTCTCTAAATCGAGGATGCCGATTTGGGACAGTTTGGAGTGGATATTTGGTCTCTGCTTTTTGTGCTAGCGATCGACTTCCCCCGAAATGGGACACATGCCTGGGGGTTTAACTAGACCTACTGCTTACACCAAAACCTCTTTCAAACCAAAATAAATCATCTGTATCACAATGTTTTTCTCAATCTGCACACAAACAGCTTCTCATGAGGGCAAGGCAACAACGATTGCTTCCTGGATCCCTAACCCATCACTCACTTTGCATACATTTCACTCATCATTGCTTCCTTTAGAAATCAGGTGCCTCTACTAATAAAAATAGAAATCTGTCTAGTTCAAAGATAAGGTGCCTTAGGTCCCGCCCCTTTAATTTAACGGTGTAACAATTCCTCTCGATTCAATATGACATTAAGGTCCAAACAGTTAGAGTAGTATTTATACTAGCAAGCGACACCTGGAATAAAATGATGGCCTTGGGGTTATTCAAAGGTTTTTTCTTCTTTTTTTTAACTACATGTAGCCAAGTTCTCTTTTTTTGTACAATAGTACATCTACCGTTACAAAGTAGTTCAGAAAAAGGTCTCATGCATTATACTACCCGACCCACTCACGATGGCTCACTTACTTTTCCCCCTTGTTTTTGGGGAATCAGATTCACTTTGCTGAACTTGGGCCAAACTCTGTTCCCACTGAGTCAGTGAGGCAGGGAACTCAGACCTTGGCATTGCTTGTGAGGATTTAACAGGGGTGTCCACTATACACACATGTGGGATTCAGCACTACAAAAGAATGGAACTGGAGGAGCCGCTTCCAGGGTACAAGGTGGACAGCTGAGGTCAGGACAGGGGGCTTTTTGCAAACAGAGGGTGTGGAGAATTGCTCTGGCCTAATAAGAATGTCCTTATGCTTACACACGTACACAGAATGCTCACATTGGAAGCATTCCCAAACAACACACACACATACGTACACACATACAGACAGAGAGGCCAGTCCAACATCACTTGTAAACGTCTCAAAGTCTCCTTTTGCTTGTGTGTTTTTTCTTTAAAACTACTTTTGTTTATTGGCAATAAAAATGAGGGATGGCACTGTTTCGATTTTTTTTGTTTGTTTCCTCATAATCTTTTCAGTTCAGTATTCCAAGAGGTCAGTACGGTCTTCCTCCATAGTTAGTGTCATTTTTATGGGAGTAAAAATGCACCCAGCAGGCGTGGAGAGGACATTTCTCTCAGTCAGTGTGGCTCATGCTCTGGCTCAGGGAAGAGACTGGGTGTGCTATATCACGGACAAACTCCCGCTCGCGCCCACCAGGGGGAGCGAGTCGAGAGGGGTTCAGATAGCACCATGAGGAGCACTCGTCTGCCAGTGCCGAGGACGGTAGGCTCTGCTATAAGGTCTTGTTGGGGTCTCTGTCATCCACCCCTGCCAGCACGGAGTTGTGCTGGGCTGCCTCCTGTCCAGCTGCCAGATGTGGGAGGGGTTCAGCAGGGTCAGTCCAGCTTGCTGGCTCCTCACTGGGCAGCTGGCTCAGTTCTGAGGGAGACATGGACACCGGGTTCCGACTTATGACCAGGTCCAGTTTGTTCCCAGACTCTGCAATGAGAGGAACTACCAAGCAGCAGTCGAAGTCCCTGGTCCGGACGTGGTTGATCTGTGATGGGAACATTAGGAATAAAACATGATTTGTATTAAACATCGTCAACACTAAGATTATATTAGCACTGTGTAGTTACACAGATTTTTAGGTGTAACGGTGTTATAATAATTTTTATTTTACATGAAAGGAAAAACATAGGTTAATGGAACTTAAACAACTTTGGTTACAAAGATCTTTAAAAAACAAACTTCATAGGTCTATTCATATGTTTCATGAGTTTGACTACAGTAACCTTAAACAATGCAGGATAACATTTGCTAATATGTGAAGGCTGCTCTGATATACTAAGAGATACCATTTAAGAGACTTTATTTTTTCAATCATTGAAACGAGAAGGGAGATCACACCCCTATGCTAATGAGTCCTTTTTTTCAGGCTACATGGGAATATCTGTTTTCTTGCATTATTTTCCCAGTTGGTTGGTCTTTTGTTGTTTTATGCAAATAAGACGAAGCTCTCTGCATTGTTTTCTGTTTTGTTAATGAATGTGTTTGGAATTAGATTTGAGGACAGATCAAGCAAGACTGAGACACACACAGAGAGATGTGTCACTTTTACTGTCTTCACACATGCAATTTGAAATCCTAGTAAACTTGATGTATCAATAAGACCTAACACAATTCCCAAATATTTGATAGTTGTATTTTTGAATTTCCAAGCTAAGGATTGGTGTGCCTTGATTAACAGGATTTCCATAACTACGTTTCCCAATAAAATAAGGACAGTGTGTTCACGGTCTGAGTGTAAAAATGGCTTATGTTTTCAAAAAAGGGCTTTGTGCTGGTTGTGGAGCCCCCCCGCCCTACAGATGTGCTTTCCCTGCTGTAAAACACACTTCCAGCTCAGCAAGCAGTGTTGCTCTACTGATTAGTTGGATCAGGTGTGTTGGTAGCAGGAAGGATGCTATAATATGTAGAGCAGGGGGCATCTTGGACCAGGGTCAGGAAACATTGGTGTACATTGATGGCCTACCTGTAGCAGCCTGTCATAGGGCTTCAAGCCCCCCACTTCTGCAGGGCCCCCTGGACGAATATTGTTGACATACACGCCTTTCTCTATGAGCCCATCAGAAACACTGAAGCCAAAGTCATCCAGGTCAGACTCTTTGAAGAGGCTCACCTATTATAAGGAGACATGGGTCATTCAGCTTCAGCTTGTCTGATAACAAATGGCATATATCTCTCAGCTAGGTCAGTACAGACCACAATCTTAGAAACTGAATTTAAAACTAAACAGATGACCACAGTGTCAAAGATGCAAAACACTCTTTAACTGACCTTTGTTGTCTGTGGTCATCTCTACAACTACAGTGAAGTATCATTACTGTGACTCAACGTATGATTGCAATGTAAGTAAAGAGTCACTGTCGAACACATCTTTGAATGCAATTATGTGTGCATTTGTAATCTCTATGCCTTTTGCCCTGTGATCTCTGGGAAAGCCTCCTGCAACCCTAGGATAAGCTGCTCAGAAAATGGATGGCTAACACTTTTTGCATTTGTTATCCAGTTTCCTCCATTCAGTAATGCATACAAAAGCAATGTGTGTTAATGCCCCCCCTTTGTGGAGAGTCTTCAGTCTCCTGAAAGTGCATGAGTGACTGAGGATCATGAGATGCTTTTCATCTCATGAATTTACTTTTTGTGGTCAGTGGTATGTAAATCGAATTGCATTAACAGGTATGGCTACCTTGTGTAGCTCCACAGGGTTTGGCGACACATCCTTGATCTCCTGCTTCTTCCTCATGGCGAAGGCCTTGCGGCCGCCGTCGCTTGGCAGTGTGTTGCTGCGGTTGGCCTGTGTGTACTGAGGCCTGTTGTTGCTGCGCTCCTGGAAGCTGGCCTGCCTGCCCAGGTGGCTCCGTGTGGGTGCAGGGTCATGGTTCAGACTGAGCGAACTACCAGACATAATGGTGGCCTGCAGTGCAGCATAAGAGAGGGGATGTACAAAAACAGAGCAGTTCAGAAAAGTTCATTGAGGCAAAGTGAACAGTACATGCTGCTTAAGTTTGCATTGCTCAGTCAGTATGCATATCTGCATGTTGATTATATGAGAAAAATGTTATTACACACACACGCACGCACAGGTATGATGGGTTACTGTATCATCTACCTCTCTTTTCACAAAATCACTTTTTTGGGGAGACAAACACAAAAAAATGATAGCAAACAGATTAAACCCCCTGCTTGCTTCATCATCATCATTCCTCATTTCATCAAAAGACTGATGCACAAACACTCTAGTCAACATGCACTGTAGCAGACATGAGATAAACACCTAGTACAATACAGTATTTTAAGATTTCCACCATGGCGAGCCATGGCAACGGCTAACCACACACAGTTTTACAACTTGGATGCATTTCGGTCATTAGAGACGTTTAATGGTTTCGTTGAAGCGAGAACATCCCTCAGACATCAGAGAGCCTTTAGACATGGTTACACAAGACTGAAAGAAAAAAAATACAAACAAAAAGCCTTGCAGTGGCTCTCCCATCATGCTTTGCATGAACCCACATCATGCCCATTTCTCCAGTCCTGCATCACTGGACAGTTCTGAGTGATTCTCACCCAAACTGTACTAAACTGTTTTCCAGGTTAGTGATGGATGTCAGTGCAAACTGAACTATCCATCTCACCAAGGTGATGCATGTGTTTTTATCGCAACGACAACATGTAGTCATGCATCTCTACACAAAAACATATTCCGTCAACTCCAGATAACAAATGATTTTCCCCTCATAAGTGGTGTTGTTTTCCCCTTCCCTTTTGTAAACACACTACAGACGCTAAACAAAAGCTAATAATTCATCAAGACAAATTGGAGCCCAAGGGTACATTCAGTTTACTCTGAGATCCCTCAGGGATTTCACAGCCTTATCATTTTTATGTCGCAAGTTCAGTGTAGCTCCGACTGACCTCTAAACAGGCCAGTAGAGCTAACTTAGAAATACCTGGGAAATTAGATCTTGGGTCAAACCCATCGTTATTCGGAAAACGCTCTTCAGAATTAATCTCACAGAATGTTGATTCGACGTGATATGAGAGCGAAAGCATATCCACCGTTTCATATTGCTAAGAGGCTGACTGGAATAAGAAACAGCATATACTGCGAGCTCTGACAGCTGATGTAGTAATAGCTCTCAGTTTGAGTTCTTCAGCGTTTATTAGTTCCTCCTATCTTTTGAATGCACCCCTAGGATGTAATGTGTAGTTGTGTGTGAGGACACCCATCCCCCCCACCCTAGCAGGCCCCCAGCATGAAACACTGAGCCCAGCAGCACAGGGAGAGCACCAGGGTGCTACAGCGCTACAAGCAGAGAGGAAGCCCAAAAAAGGAAAGGGGTACCAAGATGGCCAGGTTTCTCTTAGTCAGAAGCCTGTCTGGCTTGTCCTGGAAAGAGAAGGAGTAGTTACACAAAACTAAATGTGTGACGTCTTGCGTGTATAGACGGGGGTTGGATGTTGGTTGTGTGAAGGTTGCCAACCCTGGTCCCCTATATTGTGGTTCCTCAGACTCACATGATCCAACTAAACAGCTCATAGTAAGACTCCAAGAGCAGGAAGTCATTAATCTCTGCCCCCTGGCACTGGAATGCCCTTCTTTTCTCTATATGCACATATAAATATTCACTCTGTACCTGCACACACACACACACACACACACACACACACACACACAATTGGACTAACCAAAGCTCTATGGTCTCTTGTATCATTCTGCTGCTAATGTTCATTAGCTCTGTCTTACTTTCTTTTCTCTGCCTTTTTTCATATTTATGTTTGTATCAGTCCTCTTGTCCAATTTAGACAAGACTGTCCAAAAGATAAGAAAGGTAAGATAATTAAATACATCATTCCCTGGTTACAAATCTAGACATGCCGATGATATGTCCTAATTTCAATTATTTAAAAGACAATGTAGAGTGGTAACACTTGAAGCAGCATTTCTAACGCTACATAACATCTGCATAAACCTTTCATGACAACTGACATACAACTACATAAACATGTATAAAGGATTATTTAAGCAAGCGTTATAACACTTGCCAAGGTGAGGTAATATCAGCTCATTTGAAGTGTGTGTTTTAGAGCAGACACACACACATTGGGCCTTCAGGACCAGGGTCAGCAACCACTTTTACAGGAAAATGTGGGTGGACATGACGGATAGCAGTGGTTTCTCGTCCTCATTTTTGTTAAAGGACAAGATGCTAGATGATGAAAGAATTATGTCTCTTTTCGGAGTAGGTAAGTGTGTTGTTACCTCAAGTTCCCGAAGGATCCCTGACTGTCCGCATGTCTCCAGATCCTCCAACGCCTGTGACCAGAAGTTCTCCTCCTGGTCAGGCTCTGTCCCATCATGGCCCACAGTAAACCTGTCAAAAACAAGCAAAAGAGAATCAATTGTCTGCCCACCCCTTCACCACAGAAGCCAATGAGCAGGCAGTAATCACAGTAATGAATGCTGAAGTGCTGAAGACGACCAATGGGGCAGGCACTGGCAGTGGAGGCAGGGCTGGAGATAAACACAAGAGACACACTGTCTGGTGTGGCTGGACACACACAGATGGTGACGTTATGCCGGGCGGTGATGCCCGTGGGTAAGTGGAGGCATGGGGTGAGGGGCCATTTGGGAAGCAGTGCAGACACTGGAAGGTGCACAAAGCACCTAACCTCACCTGCTGTCTGAGATAAGGCCAGTGGGCAGCGTGGCGGTTCTGCAGGTAATGGAGAGGCAGCTTCAATAAAAAGGGTCATGTAAATACATCTGCTTAAAAAAAAGTGATTTCTGGAGATACACATTCCTGCAACCTTAATGGTGAACTTGGATAACCTTGTCAAATATGGCACCTAACCTCTTCTTCTTTATTGGGGTGTTTTGCTACCCAAAATATTTGCCATCCTACGCAATTCTGGGACAGAACATTTCACATCTACATAGTTTTCTTTCTTTAAATTATAGGCCTTGTTCAGATCAAACCAGTTTGTTTTGACTGGGGAATTTCTCATTAGTATCAGTTATTTCTAAATGTTTGGTAAATTTAACATGTATAATAGCAGTAATGGACGGATAACCTCCCTCACTTGTTTGCTTAAATTTGCTTACGCAGTATCTAAATATGTTACTGCAACAAACCTATAGGGGAACATTTAAAGTTTTCAGCTTATTTAGTGTAATTAATTAAGATGTTGTGCTCAAATGACTTTCTAAATAATTTGAGTGTAGTGTCTTTATGGTAAATCCTCAGTTAAAAAGCACCATCCAATTGCACCATACCTTGCACACTCTTCTCACTCTACTCTACACTCGAGCACCTGATTCAGCCAGCTTCTTAAGACGATACTTAACTGTTCACTGCTGGAGAAAGACTCTGCAGGAAGGTATATCTCTAAGAAGAGAGTTAATGACCACTGCTTTAAAGCAACCTCAGACATATACAGTAGCCCAGAGCAGCACTCAGCCACCACAGCTCAGAGACTACATAACCGATTTAGAACTTTGTGTCTTGCTGCAAAGCAAAGCCAAAGCATTGCTTTAAAACAGTCCTTTAATGGCTTTGCCTTCATCTGGGAGGTTTTTCTAGATGAGGGTTTCAGTGAGGCTTCTTACAGCAGACTGAATGCAGAAAAGCAAGTGGCTTCATTCTACAGTGGTTGCATCTTCTCAAACTGACCTACTTTTGAGAGTTTTCGAACCGAATAAGTCTTTAACGTGTAGAGATGTCTCCATAAATTCTCCTTCCTTACTAATTCAAGAGCTTTGATGCCAAGGCTATGGGGTGATAAATCATTCGCTTGAATATTCTTTACATAATCTTACACTACCATTCTTCATTTTGACTGAGGTTAGGATTTAGAATGGTGGAAGCCTTTATGCAAATGGAGAAAACTGCACCGAGGAGCAAAACTAAGTACACAGGGTAAGTGTAAAACACTATTTTAGAGGTTGTATCACTTACTAGTCCTCAATGGCTAAACTATTCCACACATACATCTTTCCTGCTGTCTGAAACAGAGCACATTTATAACGCTCTAAGGCCAAGCAAGGAGAAACACGGTTCTCTAAACAAAGTATGTGTCAAATTGCTGCGTTTCATAACACATTACAGACTCATCACTGTTCCTCTGGTGCTGCTGTTAATGTTCTGAGTCAACTTTTGAAAAATCACCATTAGATACTCTCAGAGGAACGTGTGATTTATGCATAAACCCAGATGCCAAGTCCAATTTATACACCTCAGGTCATTTCCTGTAATGATGTTAAATTCAAGAGTGCATCCTGCAAAATGCATTCTAACTGTGCAGCACACCTTCAGATCCTTCACTTCTCTTTTAACATCTTGAGCAGACAATTCTGATCATAAATCAGCAATCAAGCCATCAAGCTTCATTCACTACTGGCAATTATCTATGCAGCTTCAGGTCTGTGATCAGTGCGCCTAACAGATATAAAGTATCCATCTGTGCAGCTTATTTCTGTGAAGGAATCTGTTCATGTGGAAGAATGTGACTGTTATACATCAGGCTTTGCATGCATTTGCATCAAGTACTTTGTGCTTAACCTTACATATTGAATTTGTTTTACATATTTAACTCAATTTAAGAAAAAAATGCTGAGCTTAGCATAATGGGAAAAATAAAACCTAAAATATAGAATGCGGTGTAATGTCTGCACAAACCACAGTGTATGTTTTATTTCCCAGTATGTTAAAATAAAAATAAATGCACTGAAATTGTATTTCCTCTGTACTTTTACTTACATGTAATTTGGTCAGGGACACACAGACTTTTGCATATGAATCTAAGAGTGTGTGAGTATGTGTATGTATGTGTGTGTGTGTATATATACACACACACACACGTGTATATGTATATGTATAAAACAGAGAGAGAGAAATAGAAAGAGAGAGAGATTTCAAAATGAAATAAATAGGTATAGATGAAATATCCAGTAAACAGATTGGATGATAGCTTCAGGTACTGAAGAGTGTCTTGCTGCATTTTAGGCACCGTGTGAGAGCAGCTGTGCTGGTGGTAATTACCCGCTGGCAGTGGGTCTGTCCCACTCATCATCGCTGAGGCCCAGGTCCTGCAGGATGTTGTTTCTCTGACGGCTACTGCTGACCGGAGACAGACTGCCCCGGCTCGCTTTGGCATTCCTCCACTCGTGACTGTGGAAGCTGTAGCCTGATGCCTGGAAGCCTGTAGGTGCTGAAACACAAATCCATACACACACAGATGTAAACACACACAAATGAAGACAGAACTCAAATATCAATTTCATAAGCCCACACACTTACAAAACAAAGGGGGCCGGTAAGAGGTCTTTGGAGTGATGCCATAGAAGAACCATTTTTGGTTCCTTAAAGAACCTGTGAGCTGATGTTTCTATAAAGAATCATTATTGTGTATGAGATGTGTGCGTTGGGAACCTTAAGGTTTACAGGAACTCCACATATTGTAAAAGTATACAACATATTTTTCCTGAAGCCATATATTGAAGCCAAAAAACATTCAGGAACAGAACAGAGAGTTTGTTTTCTGGCATACAGGCTTCACATTCTAAAAACTGGATGTAAATCCAGGTGAATGAAAGGTCAGACCTTGAAACCACTGAACTGAATGGAATGGAGATTGCATTTACGCACAAGGAAATCTCATCCAAAGACTGAGAGTGCCCAAGTGTATCACAGAAACAGAAAAAAGTTCCTTCACTGGGCACAGTGGAAGGACAAAGTCAAGATGAAGGGCAGCACTAGGAGACTGGGTATTAAGGCCAAGACAAAGCAAGTCAGGGGAGGAGCTGAGAGTAGCCTACAGTGAAACAGATGACCTCACCTCATGCACTCCTTCCTCCTACTGAGGACTATGTTTTGGATCAGAAATCTCTAATGAGAGTTTTCAGTAAAACTTTATTGTACGACACCATTAAAAAGGCTACACAACAGCTGCATAAGCCTTTCCTGACAATGGACATAAAGAACGAACGTAAAAACCTTTTCAACAAGCATTAGTTGTCATGCATTGGTTGCATTAGTAAAATATGTTAATAAAGTAGTTTTAAAGGAACTAAGTGAACCAAAAATAATCCCATAACGGCTTATCAACAGCCCACAATGTACATGGTGATCTCAGGTTCACCTGCCAGTGTTTATCTATGAAGATTTTTTTTAACAGCCGTTGTCCAGACACTTTTGGGTCATATGATTCTTACACATTTGGTTATTATACCCAGATAAGGCTTTTACAGGGTTTTTAACAGTGCTTTTCTTCAAAGTCCTGTGAGAGCACCCCTATCCTGCTCAGTGTCCTCATACCCAGTGCACCACATCCATTATTTAGTAGGCAGATAGACATTTCTTGTGCGTTTCTTGACTACTTGTGTTAACATCTAAACAAGGTAGATAGGGTAGAAGTGCTTCAGGGGTAGGGATGTGCTCCATAAAAACCTCTTAGCATGAGGGGACTGTCTCTTATTTCTTTAGGGAGTGGAAGGGAGGAAGAGAGGGAGAGAGCGATAGGATGGCCTTGAGGAGGTACATGTCAGAGGTACAGGGGGAGATTTATCATCTCTCTAAGTGAGAATTGATTGAATGCGACAGACGATCGTTAGGTAGGAAGGTTAAGGCCTCTATGGGAGGTGGGCTGAGCAGGAAGATGGGCTTTGGCCTCAACAGCTCATGGATCCCAATGAGAAAGCACATGTACTCCAGTGTTGCTTCCCAAGCAGCACTGATGATATATAACCGCATTCCATAACAGCTTTGAGATTTGCCCGTTATTTGCCCGTCTCTGTGTTCTTGTTTGGCAAACTGTTAGCCTGTTAGGTAATCTAACTTTACCGAGGCTGATGACACTATATGAAGTTATAAAATAGAAAAAATAAGTCACAGTTAACAATGTTAACAGCAGAAGCTTGTAATCTTGGAACAGCAATCTTGAAGCCAACTGCTTGAAGTATTTGATCCAATTTGATGGGGCCTGACAGCTCAAATTTAATTTCCATTATAGGTCTTGGGTTGGGTTCACCTTTCACACTTGTGTTCTCACAGCTCTTTAATGGATTATACTCAGAATTTCCCCTTATCTTTCATGACCTTAAACCAGGTTTTAATCTGGCAATGGGGGAGCCACACATTTTTCTTGAATTTAGCACTGGATTCCATTTGGGAATTTTTTTTATACGTATCAAGTTCTGTGAGTTGTAGGATTAAACAGGTGAAGGCTAACATCTTCCTATAGTGTATCATCAGCATACAGCATAAGAACAATGTATTATCGTAGTACTGGATAGCTGATTATATCATTATATCATATTAAATATATCCATGATGGCTATTATTGCTGTCAGTAATTTAAGCGGTGCTAGGTTTTAGTCACGAGGGGCTAGGCTGAGTCAGCACTAGGCATGGTTCAGGTTTGAGCAAAATTTAGTTGAGCTCAGTTGTCTTACACTTTTAATCTATTCATCATTCTTATGATCTAGTTGGCATTGTAGCTGCAGAGCTGCTCTTGCACTGTGCTGAGAGTGTGGAAGCTGCGGCTCCCTGACACAGCAGTAAAAAACTGAAAGTAAAGTGAAGTGGCAGTAAACAAATCTGTTTAGATTTAATCCTTGTGTAAAACTGGTTCATTAAGAAAGAAAAGTGCTGTTGTACTGAACTCAGGCTGGTACATGAGTATGGATCACTCTACTTATATATTTCAGATGAACCTTCAAAAGGTGACATTCTTTTATCACACATTTTGCATTTAGGTAATCTGTTCACAGTCGAAAAACTTGTGACTTCACACGTGTGACTTCTTGGCATCTCTACCCCTCAGACCTTTTAGCTTTTATTTCTGCCATGAATTTATGAAGCGTTAAGCTACTCAGCTATAACCGATTCGTTTGAACCATTTTGTACATTTAGCTAATGGACTACATTTGAGTTAAAAGGGAAAGCTTGTAAATTTGATTTTCTGTTTAGCTCATGCATGGTGGTCAGTGAATCTAAATGTGAGCCTACATATAAAACTCAACTAATCAGTGGCAAATAGCTCTGAGTTATCAAATCTTACATTTACTGGCAATCCTTCTCAGCCTTAAGGTGTTTATTAGAGCATAAACACTAACCCTTTGTGAGCATAATGATGCCAGCCGTTGTCAGTTAATAGAATATTAACATTTTCTCTGCATTTCTGCTTACTTGCCATTCTCGGAGTCGGACAATTAAATTCGACCAAGAGGCCTTTGCAGGCTGAAAAGACTAATTGCAATTCAAGCACATTACTGAAATGAGGTCTTCTAATCGTTATGTGTATCCCTTTGCAGTCATTTACCACTTAGCAAAATAAATCTCTCACCCACATAGACCGGGGGCAGAGACTAATAAGACGACTATTATTATAGAAATGATTGTACTTTATATAATCATTAGTGCTAGTACATTACGGTTACTTCTGATCCACGGGGAAAATGATTTCAAATGCAGGTCTATATTGGATCCGTGGAGGTTTCAGGTGAAATCTGACAATTTAATGTGACCAGATGACTACAGATTAGACGGCTACAGAGGCTAATTGTGATTAATGACAGTAATGACAGTCACAAAGTCTTCTGACGTCAGTTTTTATGAAAGGGCAGCTGCCAGAGACGGATCGGGTGGTTAAAGCATTTCGTTGCTACGGCTACTTTACTTGAAGGCTCAGCCTTTGCTTCATAACACCCACCAGACCTTTGAATCATATGGTTCAATTTGACAAGAGCAGTGAGGCAGACACTCTTCAAGTTTCAGTAGGGCTGGTAAGAGGGCTGGGAGAAAGTTCATCTCTTCAGAAGAGTTTTACTAAAATGGTTAAATCTGGCAGGCAGTGAAGTCATTTATATCATTGATGGGTTCTCACTCTTTTCTGCGGATTCTTTTCCAGAACTTTTTCAGAGATTGTCTAGCTGGTATGACAGGGATCATAGACTACACATTTAAACTTTGCAAATTCTAAACTGTACGATCCAAAGTTAGTGTTGAGTTCACTGGGATTACACATTGCCACCGACTCTAATTTAGCGTTTTTAGCGTTTGTTTGATTCATGCACAGCTGAGCTCCCATTCTTAGTTTTGATCACGGCTTCCCATTCAATTCTTTCAACAATGCCAAACACACAGAGGGGACAGAAAAGAGTAGAGCCCTTTAAAATAGTCACATTTTCTTGTTTTGTAGCCTGAAATGAAGACACACTAAAAAAGAAAGTGAAAGATATGACAGCAACACTATAGAAAAAGAAATAAATGAAAAACTAGAATCACTGAGATTGATAATTGATCACCCCCTTCTACAAACTACTTTTAAAGAATGACTTTCTCCATTGCACTTCATTGCCTTCCACCTGTGATCAACTGTAATCGTTTTGATTAGGTCAGTTTAAAAACGGCTATTCCTGGGGATTTCAGTGCTTGGTAGAACAATACCAAGCACTGCAAACAATTTAGTATGGGTGGCAAGGCACCATCAAAACATCTCAGGGATAAGTCAGGAGATGGATACAAAACTAATAAAAGCCTTTATCAATCACTAGGAGCACAGTACAGTATATAATTACGAAGTGGAAAGTAGGACCCTCCCTAGATCAGGCCAGCCCTCCAAACAGGATGGAAGTGCGATGAAGAAACTAGTCAGAGATGCCACTATCAGATACATTGACACAATGCTTGGGGCTTGCATGGGAGGGTTGCAAGACAAAGCCACACCTTAAGAAAAGCCAAATTAAGTTTCAGTTGACCTTTGCCTAAACACACCTTGAAGATTTTGAAGCCATGTGGAAAAGGGTGTTGTGGTCAGATGAAACCAAAACCGAACTATTTGGCCTCACCAAAAGGTATCCTGTTGTTCGAGTGTTTCTCTGCTGCAGGGACTAGGATACTTGTCAGGATAGAATGAATAATGGATGGGGCAAAATACCGTCAAATTCTTGAGGAAAACCTGCTGCCAGAAAGTTGTCGATGACCCAAGGCAGAAAGCAAAATTAACCACACAGAAGTTGGAGGAGAAAAATGTGAATGTCCTTGCGTGGCCTAGTCAGAGCCCAGACTTGAACCCTACAGAAAATCTGTGGAATTACTAGAAGATTGCAGTACACCATGCGGTTTTACTGAAAGTTGAAAAGTTCTGTAAAGAAGAGTGGGCAAATACTGCACAGTCAGGTTGTTAAAAAAGTATCCCAACAGACTCAAGGCATCAATTAAAGCACAATATGTTTCCAGGAAGTACTGAAACAGGGATTGGAGATTTTTTCAAACCATTGCTATCGTATCTTTCCCTTGGATGTTATAAGAGGGACTGACTGAACACAGCGAGAGGAACGTGTGTGTCTTTTCTGTTCTTTTCTACACCCACTGTACATTTGAAATCATTGCTTCTAGCCAGAGTTGAATCACAAACCCTAAAGTTTTGCAGATAAAAAAAAAAAGAAGCTTGTAAGCACATCCAGTTTAGCTGGAGCTTTGATAGATAGTCTAGTAGTCCATACTTAATGAAAGGAAAATGGGAAAATGGCATTCAGCTGGCAAGAAAATACAGGAAGAACAATTTTCCCCCCAGATATTTTCCCCCAAAAAGTGTTATTCCGTTTTGGTGATGTCATTCATATCACTAGTGCCGAAATACTGAACTAATATTAATTATTCAATTCGAGAAAAAGTCAATTAAATTTCCCTGGCCTTGCTGTAACGAAGGACAAATGACACTTCCCTAAAGAGGAAACTGCTACAACAAAGGTATTTGATCACTCTTTATTAAAATAAATTGAGCTGGAGGCTTGCCTATTGTGACAATGCAGTTAGAAATCCTATTTGCAGGTTTAATAATTTGGCATAACAAATGCATCACTTTTCAGAAAAATAATGAGTTATAAAATTAGATTAAGGAATGAACGCAAATGTGAATACTGTCATGCAAATTGGGAAAGCCCGTCTTACCCTGGGTGCTGAAGGTGGCGTCGATGGCAGAGCCGTCCCAGGACTCTACAGCGCTGTCCACGCTGGGGATGGTGGTGGAGTAAATGTCTGACAGTTTGCTTGTTTTCTGGCCGCTCTGATTTTCATCTTCCACATCACTCAGCTCCCCAAGACGTCCAGACACAGACGGCTGCTTGGGACTCACCACTGCTCACACGTAGATACACACGCACAGAAAAGACATTGAGCTTAGGGGTACATCTTAATGCATCATCTTAAATATCAAATTATGAAAGGCATGTTCTCTCTCCCTGGAGCTATAAATCAATGTTAGTTATCTTCATCCACTGACTCATAATCACTCAACAAGAAGCTTAAATGCCTTACATCTGTGTCACAGATGTAAATAAAATGTATGAAATAATCTGTTTGTGTTTGTTTATGTGCACTTTCAGAACAAATCAGAGAAAAACAGGGTACATATAGTCTATAGAGACTATTGTGTGCTATTTTTTTGTTGAAAAAACTAAATATCAGGATTAAAAACCCAAATATCAGGATTAGGTTTTAGGTCAAGTCTGGCATCACTATCTTAAGTTTATTATTGTATATTTAAAAAGAACAATATGCAAAGTGGATATAAATATAATACTAATTTGGTACATTTCTACATTTCTGGTTCAATTTTTAAAAAGGTAACTATTAAATGCTAAACACACTCGTTATAATTATATAAATAAATATAAATCATACATCAATTAAATTGATATGTCTTGATACACTTTTTGCTTATTGCTCAATGCTACACTGCTTTCTTGGCCTATTAGTCTGTCTATCTAACATTTCTTCATTCGTATTTACAGATCTCTTGCTTTTCTAACCTGTGAACTGGCACAGGGAGAGCATATTAGAGTCATTTCATATACGTGTTAGAAAGGAAGCTGTTTTTATATTATTAAACCCGCTGAGATGCAGAGGGCACTGTCTTGCCATGGCGAATGAAGTGACCACGTGAATGCTGCACTACTCACACTCTCCCTGCTTCTTGATCTTGAGTGTGACGGACTCTCCAGCCATCTGGAGCAGGTGGATGGCCTCACTGAGGGGTTTGCCCTTCAGACTGTTATTGTTGATGGCCAAGATGCGGTCTCCAACGTGGATCGCACCCGTCCTGTCCACAGCACACAGCCCCGTTAGCATTCATACGTTTCACACAGAGAAACCCTTCAGGACACCAGTGCTAAGACTTTGATCATAATCCCTGCACAACACATTCTCCTACGCATGGCGGCTGTCTAAGTATTAGTGCAGACAAACAGTATCAGTCAAAAGCTTAGACACCAACTCATGGAAGGGTTCTAATTTAAAATAACCTGGGGCCAACCTCAGGGTCTTGCAGGCCTAATGATCTGAGAGCACTAAAAATTACATGACCGTGATACCAGTTCGTTGCTGGTTTAATGTAATCGGTGTACTTGTTGTACAACTCATTTCATTGTTAAGTTTTGGTTGAAAACAAAATTCAATGGAAAACAATCCACTTAGAATTGTTTGTTCTGTGGTATCTAGGTAGGTACAGTCAAGCAAGCGCACCCATTGGCTAGGCATTCAGGAGCTTACTGTTATATGTATATGACAAAATATCATTATTAGAATGTTATAAGAGAATTAATTTTTATTTCAAAGAGTGTGACCAGTTTATTGAGAGAAAGCAACCAAAAAAGGCAATAAAAAATCAAAACGGTCTTAAATGGTATATTCTTCAAAGTAGCCCCTTTTACTGTCGGAGCTTGGCAATACACTCTTGGCATTCTCTCAAGCAACTTCATGAGCAGCCACTTGGAATGCCTTTTCAAGAGCCCTGAAGAAGCTTCACACTTGCTGAGACCTTGTCAGCAGCTGGAAACTATTTATAGCAGAAGGCATTTCCAATTTAAATTGAAAAAGTGTATATTTTGGTAGTAAAAAAATAACAATTCAGGCATTTAGATCAGATTGCCTTTAAAAGACTTAAAATACGATTATTTAGGTTGTGTCCAAACCTTTGACAAGCAATATGTAACAAATCAAAATAATGCTTGGCAAAATATGTACTCATTTTTATATGAATCAAAAAAGGTTAATTTCAAATATAAAAACAAACAAAAACATGTCAAATAGTTTTTGACATGTTGCCAATACTGTGTAAACGTTTGCATGTTCACTGTATTTTTCAAAACGGCTCTGAATCGTCCCAAAATAATCATGGCAAGATTTCATTTTATGATGTGCTCAGGGGTTTCATTAAGAACTGAAATCAAATCAAATCATGGTCAGAACCCTAGTGCAGAGGTCAGAGCTGGTTAATAGTCTCCCACTCTGGGTTTGCGTTTTGGCAGGCCAGGCAGCTGTACCTCTCGGCCAGGCCGCCCTTAGTGAGGCTGGAGATGATGATGGGGTCGAAGGGCTCTTCAGTGCCAGAGATGGTGATGCCCAGAGGGCCGCCGTAGCGCTTCAGCTCCACCGTGTAGATGATGGCCCCAGAGGTCTCCTGCTCGTCTGCAACACAGGCCAACAGCACACGGGCGTCCATATCAACACGGTCTGCACGCAGGACACCTCGCAGAGGGGCAGAGAGCAGAACGGAGACAGCCCTCACAACACCGGACAGAGAGAAAGAACAAGGGGGAGGATACAGGGAGGAGGAGGAGGTTGGGGTTAAAGGTAGGGATGCTCCAATCAGGGTTTTTAGACCCAGGGCTATTTTTTTAGGCTCTTTATGTAGGATGTTAGCCTCAAAACCAATCAACAAGAAAGCAAAATCTAATGTATAAGAATAATTCATATCCTCATTCTATTATAACTTATACTCAACAAAAAAGTGATAAAAAATGTAACTTTTTGCCAATCATAACCTTTATTTCTAATGTTCTATAAAATGTCTGAGTGAAGGATCGCAGTCTACCTCTAAAAGTGTGGTTACACCTGGACAAGAATTGCTTATGCTCCCTAGAGGCACTGGCCAAGAGATTGTAAGTTGTGATGCCACAACAATGCATGCCCTGTTGTGTTAATGGTAGTATTTAGTGGTAAAGTGCAGCTGGTGTTCTGGTGGTTAGAGAGTTGCCCCTGCCATCAGAAGGTCACAGGGGTAAAAGACTTCCAGTGGCACCACTGAGCTACCCTCAAGGTACTGTGCCCACTCACTGACCCCGGGCGCTGTGTTCCTGGCTGCCAGCAGATTCACTTGGGTGAATGGGTTGATGCAGAGAAAGAATTCCACATTTTTCACACTTTGTGCTGTGGTGTGTTCACAAATGGTTCACTTTCACCTCACCCGTGTAGTGGTTAGGAATTGGCCGTTTCTAAATTAATGAAAATCTTGCATTGTATGTTGAAGTATCCATCAGATGTGTTTTCCTGTCCTTCAGGTGAAGAGACAGGATCTATACATCAAAATGAATATCTAAACACAGGGATATGATATGTGCATGTAGCAATTAATTTTGACTGTGAGTGTACCTTTGGATTTCTTGCTATCTTTCTGTTGACAGTTGATCAGGAAACACTCACTGGAGGTTTGACCTTCTTCGTGAGTTTACCTCTCAAAGGTCTAATAAAATGGCGGTGTTAAAGGTTCGAGCTAATGTTAGATACTAGCCTCAAGCGACATGCACATTTTTTCACATCTTCATTACCGAACCACTACCCAGATGAGGGTGTTACCGCTGTATGTTAATAATGTAGCGGCATTTTGAAAGAAAAAAGCAGCTGAATGATTGGAGCATCCCTGGCTGATGGAGAGGAAAATGATAAGGGAAATTGGACTCAAAAGGTAAAGAGGATAAATGCAATGCAGGTGAGGAAAATCATGGTAAAGAAAGTTAAGAAAAAAAGTCAAAAGAGAAAAGGATTCAAGTGAAATGTCAAAAGAAAGGATATGAAAAGAAAATGAAAGGAAAGAATTTAGTAAGAAAACTGGAGGGAAAAAAATTAATGCAACAGATTTGGAAAATGCATGAAGGAGGGAAAGGGAGGTTTGGGGAAAAATCCTCATTTGAAAAAATACAGAGCAAAAAAACACAAGATTGCTTTCGGAAACGGAGGCACGGTTCCCAGAAGACGGAGTGTGGGGTGTACAGTTCCAGTGCTCTATCGCAAAGCACGCATATCACTAGGTTAAAAAAAAAAAACAGCAGTGTGCCTAACACCACAGACCTGACAGAGGAGAGGGGGAGATCGAGGGGATGGGGTGGAGAGGCAGAGTCGGCTAGAGGAATAATTACATATCCTGACAGAGAGCAGATCCAGGGAAAAAAGGAAATGCATGTACGGGTCTGCGTGTTCAACTAAACACAAGCATGCAGACATGACAGCCATTTTCATGCAGACCCAAAAACGTCAGCAGCGGGAGTCGTCACACTGGAACTCCTCTGCAGGGCTTCCACATGTCGGGCAGAATCAAAACCTATTGGACTGGGCCACGGCCACTTTCACTAATCCTGTACTGTTCAGTAAACGTTTGGGAACACCCAGCTTTCCTGAATGCTTTAACAGAAACGAGCATGTTCTCTTTGTAGTTTGCAAACTAATCAGGGTTAATGTTACCGAAAACTGTAACTAACAAAAACACTACCCGTGAAAATACTGTACTCACTAACAAATGGTTCACAAAGTAAAGAGAAAAGGAGAATTCTGAATGGTCACTTTTATCTTAATAAGGAAACATTGCCATTCTGATGGGAGCGGTCTGCTCCAGTACCCACAGGGGTCCTTACATAAGCATGAAAATGTTGTAAATCGTGAGCTTTTGCTTTCACAGACAGCATAGATCCACCCAGCTGATCTATTACAGGTTGCACTCCAGCACCATCAAAATACCAGTAGAGGCAATATCTTTTGAAATATCAATTTAACATTTACATTTACGGCATTTATCAGACGCTTTTATCCAAAGCGACTTCCATTCCCTACCTACAGGGGGCAGTCTCTCCCTGAAGCAACTTGGGGTTAAGGGTCTTGCTCGGGGACCCAGTGGTGGTTTTTGCTGAAGGCAGGATTCAAACCCATGACCTCTTGGTCTGGAGGCAAGTATCCTACCCACTGAGCTACCTCCAGAGGAGCTCTAAAGCTGTTCTGGTAGCTTGTGATGTTTCTTTTTCCTTTATTATCTGTCTGTATATGTTTTCAATGCATGAAGAATGGCCTAGAAGTAGATTCCTTGGATGTCAAATATAAATATCAAAAACACAGAAATGTATTTGAGGAGCCTAGAAAGATATTGTTTATTGTCAATGCTAATTTAGCATAGAGTTGAAACCAAACTAAAAACATGAAACTAGATATAACCTATTTTAAGTAAACAAAAATTCACAATAACAGTGACAAAATCTTGGTCATAAAACCTAACATCAACACATTTTATTGCCTTGCTGTGACGCCAGCACTCCTTTCAATCGTTCAAATGACTCCACTGCTAGAATACAGTGTCTGTCTGTATAATACTGTATTGATTTCAACTAATCCCGTAGCTGCTGACTGCAAGTACCTGTCTTTTCCGGTTGTTTTGTTGCTCATGTTTTTCTCTCTATTTGTGCTCTGTGTAATTTGTAATGTCCGCACATTGTAATCTTGCAGTGTTTCTGTTTCTGTTCTCATGTTGCACCACAGACCTGGAGGCCTGTTGTTTCATTTCACTGTGTACTGCGTATGTGGCTGAAATGACAAGAAATGTACCTGCCTTGACTTTTTCAATTAGAAGTTACACAATGTGCTCCCTCAAGAGATCAGTTATTACAGACCAGCCTGTTAGTCTGTGGCGAAAGGACTAGAACAATTCTGGGTCCTTAGCTTTCAGAAACGCAGGGGCTTGATATGAGCTGGGATTAGAGCAAAGAGTATGAGGACAAGACACTCTCCTACTGCAAAGGTCAACTGCCAACCTGCGAATTTTGTACTCTTCTGGACAGAACAGGACGTATTGTGGGGTAAAAAGAGAGAGAGAGAGAGCGAGAGCGAGAGAGAAAGGGAGTGAGATAGAGAGAGAGAAAGTGTGTGAGAGAGCGAGAGAGAGGGATAGAGAGAGTAAGAGAGAAAGAGAGAAAGACACAGCGAGAGAGAGAGAGAAAGTGAAAAAGAAAGATTGAGAGAGAGGGACAGAGAGAGTGAGAGAGAGGAGAGAGAGACAGAGAGAGATAGAGAGTAAAAGGGAGAGAGAGAGTGTGAGAGAGGAGAGAGAGAGAGATAGAGAGTAAAAGGAAGAGAGAGGGAGAGGGAGAGAGGGAAAGGGAGAGAGTAGAGAGAAAGAGAGACAGAGAGAGAGAGCAAGAGAGAAAGAGAGAGAGAGGGAGAGAGAGAGTAAGAGAGAGGAGAGAGAGAGCGAGAGAGAGAAAGACAGCGAGAGAGAGCGATAGAGAGAGAAAGTGAGAGTGAGAGAGAGGCAGATTACCCCACAGGTCAGTTATCTCCAGTCAGAGGCAGTCATCAACCAGCCTCAGACATACTAATGAGGTAGAGAAATCTCGCAGCACCTTTGGAATGTGAATCTGCTGCTGAGCTCAGAAAAACAGCAGCAGGGCACGCTCTGCCCATAAAGGTGAGAAGTACACGTTCATGGATGGTGTTAGGGCCTCATCAGCAGTTCCATTCGGGTGATAACATTCTGGGGGGATGATGGTAGAGGAGACCTCTCAGAATTAAAGGTGCCAAAACTGGCTATTTGAAGGGCACAGAAGAACCATTCTGAGATCTTTAAAAAATCTCTCAATGGATAGTTTTTAGAAACTTTTATTGTAAAGCGGTTTGCTATCCATATTAATAAAGGTTTATGAAGGTAAACATTAGCTTATGTTATATTGAATGTGTTAAGTGTTGTATTATATTTCTTCAATATACACTCATGGCACTAGTTTTTCTGACGATTTCCAGACTACAGGAAAGGAAGCAAAGCAAAGGAACGTTCTGGTCAAAAAGCTCTGAACATGTTCTATACAAGCTCTGATTGTTGCCTCGGACAATAGAGTGGAAATGATTTAAAATGCAGAAGCTCTGCAATGCCCTCATCCCTTGTAGATCAAAAACATACAGGGAGCTTGATGTACTAAGCCTTTCTGAATCAAAAACATAGATTGCATTAAATAATGATAAATACAAACAGAAAGGTGTATTTTTAATTAAAGGCTACATTTAAATGCATTTTGTTTTCAGATAAAAGTGCCTTAGTTTTACATTTAAGTGCCTAATTAAGGACTGGGATTGAGCTCCACTGTAGTATAATAACAGAAAGTCCTTTTCTATTTTCTGTAATTACGTACAGAGGGTCGATAGTAATGGATCTAAGATCATGTGTCAGAATATTACCAGGTAGACATTCGGTGAGGTAGTGAGGCATGAATCAAATTAAGTCAGGCTTTTAATGTTTTGTTATGTTTAGCTACTACTTCTAAGTCTAAATAGCTCTTGTCTTAACTCCAATACACATCTTTAACTTTCCTTTTCAACTCTATATCAATCAGCTCTGAAATGGTCAGATTGGTGAAGTAGCCTTTGTGTAAAGGTAGGAACTGATGGAAGAATAGAACCCTACTGTGAGCTCAATGAACCTCTGCTATCCAGCCTGAAAGAAAGCACTCGGGGGAGTTCTAATTGGCTAATTGAAGCAAGCGAGCGTTTAATTGGACTGATTAAACTCATTTTCCTCTTTGTGCACAATGGTAACAGTACAAGGGATTAGGGAAGAATGGAGGGAGGCTGGGAACTTGCTGCACTGCAGCAGAGACAGTGCGAGCAGGGGGGCAAGGCAGGGTCGAAAACACAGCAAGAGCACTGCAGAAATGGACAACAGCTGGACCTACAAACCCACATTGTTAGGTAAAAGCAGGAATAGCCATCCAAATAAAACTGGTTCAAATACTGCTGCTCTCCTTCAGGAGGGTTTTTATTCCTTTTTTTTGTGCTGCATGTTAGTTTTCATCATAGACTGAAGTAAATAAGCAACCAGAAATAAGCATCATCCCACTAAAGAGGAGGAAAATGCTGATATATTCTCTTTGTTGAGATAACATGACTGTATGGTTTCTCAGTGCATCACTGCTGTCGTCACTCCTTCTAAGACAACAGCATGTTTCATGAAAAGGACAGATTTGGGCCAATTATGGGATGCTGTAAGCAACAAGTCAGCTCGTTAAGCCGGTGTGTGTGTGTGTATGGCACTGCTGTTTTTCCGGTGTTGCTTTATTGCCCCCTGTTAAATCACACTTCAAACTGCTTTTTTTGAGGACTACTTCACCTTTCTCTGAACACATTCATTAGATCCAGGGAATCTAGGGTCTAGGGAATGTGTGTGCGGGTGTGTTGAGAGACCCAGGGGTACCTGAGTTGTCCTCGTCTTTGCGGATCTTGAGCTTGACCAGGTCCTCGCACTGCTGTAGGATCTGGACGGCGTCTTCCATGGAACAGTTGTCCAGGCGGATGTTGTCTATGGCCAAAAGCTTATCCCCCAGCTCCAAAGTCCCCGTTCTGATCAACCACACATGTAACGACAGGCAGAGTCAAACAGTTATCGTCATTACTGGTGTATATCAAAATATTGTTGGAACAAAACCTTGATTGTCCAAAATGGTAACTTTACAGAGTTTTCAGGCATTTCGGACTGTTTCTAATGGTCTATTCATTATGAGGAGATTTCTTTCTTTAAATTGTTATTAAATAAACATTTTAAACTATACAGAGATACAGAAATTGAGATACATTTTGCCCTGAAACAACAACAAAGCTACGTGCTTTAACGAAGGCTTTACTTATAAATTGCCCTAAAAAAATTGTATTCTTTCAACTGGATCAAGCTACAACAGGGCTATTCATAATGTAGGTCAAATATCTTCAGATTCATACAAATTCTCCACGTATTTTGCATTAGTTTGGCACATGTTGTAATTCATACAGGGCGAGAACATCTGCTAAATGAATACATGTAAATAGAAATGTCTGTCTCTCTCAGACACGCATGCAACTGCTGTCTACACATTTTTAAAAGGCCACGTTTAGCATCCATCTGTAAATGTTTATGGAATAATTCTTCCTCCCTGCAGTTTTTGTCAGAATAGGCGATCAGCCAGCGAACGCATCCATTATTCAGAGGATTGGACATGGTAGGCAGGCTGGAGCAGTCCATGGGACTGAAGCAGATTTCGAGGAGAGTCGAGGACTTCCCAAGCAGGTAAGTGCTGCTGCCCTGCATTCACGCCATGCAGCATTTTAACTTATAAGCCTGGCCGCTTTCAGACAGATCCTAATGTTCCCTCAATTGGTCCATCGAGCAGCAGGACAGCGCGAACTGAATCACACAGAAACGAGGTGCGCAGTTGGCGAATGAAAAGCCAAACGGGCACATAATCACAACGCTGGGGTTTCTGTCACATTAAATAAAAATGTTTCTTCCACATGAGAATCTAACCCAGTTTCCTCTCGTTCGCACATCATTATCAGGCAAACACATGTGGCATTACGTAACAACCCAGCAAATTAGAGCATCTCTGCTGAATGTGGAGCAATTAGTGAGGCCCCCACACAGCTTGGGGGGTAGAGGGCCGCTCGACACAAAGGTAAACCTCCTCCACACTCAGCCCAGCTCTGCCGCTTACTCTCTGTTACCACAGAGTTGCGCCACGAGTCTTTAATCAACATTTGCGTGCAGGATAACCCGTCTGGATCGGCGAATCGGTGCTTGAATGTAACCAACAGCTCCGTGCTCCGTTTTCTACTTTGCCGCGTTTAATTAAATCACTCTGCTAAGCTCCATGCCATTCGCTCCTGCTCCATCATATGCTCCGGTACTGCACACTTGCACTGCAAATTAGGACAGCCCTGTCCCAGGCCAAACAGAGAGCGGCACCATAGATCAGTGTACTGTATATAGAAGCATTACTCTCCACTAACGATCCGAGAAGCAGAAATTAGATGGTGCTAGCATATATACTCATAATATTACCTAACAAGCAAACTTGATCTCAGCAAAGTCTCCGTCAAGATAACAATATGCTAATGAATGCTGGAAATAGCGACGGAGATTAACACTGCAACAGCACAATCTTAAAAATAGCTATTGATACATCAAACCACTATTCTAGCTTTCATTCTTAGTGGTTGTTTTGAAATAATGTTATCTTCAGCTGCAAGCACTGGGCCTACCAAAGACAGAGGATAGCCTATTAGTGAAGACAAACCGAAATAAAACAAACATTACTCAGCATTACTACTGCACCTGTTAGCACCTGTCTCAACATTTTTCACAAACCAACATTGCTCAGTCACATCTCATCAAAAGAGAGGAGAGCTAAGTGACATTCCTAGAGAGGGTACATAATGACATCACTGTCCCACTGGAATACCTTCCCCCCATTAGACAGAGCAATGCTGCCTGCTGCCTTTAATAGGGAAAAAGACAAACTAAAACAAATGATTTTCCGCTTAAATTAGACTCAGTGGTGATCCTTACATCTTACAACCAAAGAACCAGTGGCCCATGGACGTTGACACGTGTCCAGGAATTGGGTCTCCTGATATTTATATGTACCTGATTTCGATGTCAGGGAAATATAAAAAGCAAAGCCTGAAGGCATCCAAACAATAAATGTCAGGAAACCTGATTCCTGGCCACATGTCAATGTCCAACTAATGGCCCTGCATGTAGATGAACATGACCACTGAGCGATACTGTGTATATATGGACCTGTAAAAGCAGAGCCGTGCAAATGACTGCACTGATTTAGCACCAGTGGAAAAATGGGGATTGCAGAACATTGTGATAAATCACACAGGCGGTCATGCAGGAAGCTCTAGTGACTGGATTACTGCTGGCAGCAGTGTAGGTTGTATGGTTAAAAAAAAAAAACTGCAGAGCAGATAATGTGCTGGGGTCTAACGGGTTTAGCCATGACATGTGTGAGCAGTAGGAACTGTAATATACTGTAATATAGTTTAAACCTAATCCAGGGTTTATTTGTGTGGACATTGTGGGGCTGCATAGTGTGCAGCACAGTGTGAGTCCAAGGCAATATGGCAAAATGTGGGTCATTTATGTAATCGCACATATTTACTCAAATTTCAGTGTGACAGAAAAGGGAGCTGCATTGTTTAACTACAGGGTGACTTTTATTCACAGGCTGTGGTGTTTTCCTCCAATTACAGCAATAAAGCCGACGAAATGTGTTACCTGTGTGCCACGCTGCCCTTCTTAATGTCAGAGATGATGAGAGAATCCCCTGGCTTCCTGTTGGATGGAGCTGAAAACGAGGAAAGAGAGAGAGAGAGAGTGAGAGACGAAAACAAAACAACCATAAACAAGCCAAGCAAGAAAAGGCCACTTGTGAAAAGTGTGAAAAGTGCAGAAGTTATTCCTCCCCCTTCATTACAGTGTCATGTTGTTCTGTAAACACACTGTACATCAAAAGACACCAGTTTTTCTTTATTTCTTTCAAGGTTTTTTAACCTTTTCATGGTTACAGTTAAGGGCTGTCATATATTTGCTGCTAGCCATCGTCAGTGTGTGTACACAGTGGCTACACAAGAGGCACTGCTTACACACTGATCTGCATACCATTTAAAAGGATTAATAGATCTGTTGACTAAAGGGCTAGCCGGAGTTGAAACACCCCCTACCATCACGAGAATGTCCTCTTTCAATACGTCTCCTGATTTAGAACAAGATCAACAATAAACGGGAACAGATCAGGAGATTGTGGAACTGATATATACCTCCACTGGTTATTCTGGTATTGCATATATGTCACATTATTTCAAAGGACATACTGTCATCTTGCTCTTGTATACTTGTAATTTAAACTACCCTTAGTACTAAAAACCTATTTACTAATACAATGTTTATACTTTCAATTTTCAGCATCAAGTTTATCAAAGGGTTTACTTTGGAACGTACTATATATTTGCCTTAATAATCACAGCTGACAGTTCAAATACTAAAGGAATAGCCAGCATTAGTGAAGAAAATGCTGAAACTCGTTTGCTCCAAAGGTTTGATGAGATTTCAGTTGTGGGGTCTGGGATTATTTTAAGGCACTAGTACAGTCAAAAATCTATACGTTTGAGGTAAATTCTGCACCAAAACATTATCAGCAAAATCTCATAACTCGCTATGTCAGGCCTCCATGGACCAGACTAGTTTGTTAAGCAGATCCCGAAGAGACTCAGTCAGATTGAGATCTGAGAAACTGGAAGCCAAATCAACACCTTGAACTTTGTCATGTTTCTCAACCCAACCCTGAACAAGTTTTGCAGGTTGGTGGGACACATTATTCTGATGAAAGAGGCCACTGACAGATGGGAATACTGTTAACATGAGGGGTATACGTGGCAAATACAACTGGCTGTCCAATGAAAATGTGATACATAACACTCCTTTGCCCCTCGAAGCTGCTTTCAGTGGTGTACATGCTGTCAAGCATGGGCATTCTATGATGAACTGTGCATTCTGACACTACCCTAGCCAGCATCTACTTTTTCAACAATTTGTGCTACAGTAGCTCTTCTGTGAGCCCGAACCAGATGGGCTAGCCTTCACTCCCAGTGCACATTAGTGAGTCTTGGGAATCCGTGACCCTGTTGCCGGTTCACAAATTGTTCTTCCTTGGACAACTGTAGGTACTGACTACTGCATCCCGGGAACATTGCACAAAACCTGCTATTTTGGAGACGCTCTGACCCAGTCAACTAGCCATCACAATTTGGCCCTTTTCAAAGTCACTCAGATCTACTACTCCTGCTTCCAACACATCAACATTAAGAACGGACTGTTCCCTCGCTGTCTAATATGTCCCAGCCCTTGACAGGTGCCACTGTAATCAATGTTATTCACTTCACCTGCCGATGGTATAATGTGATGGTTGATTGGTGTACTTCCATTTTCTTTTCATTCTGTACTCTCCTTTGCCAGCCCTCTCCTTCCAATTTGCTGTCTCTTTTCTCTCTGTCCTCTCTGCATTTTCCCTGACTAATTTAGAAGTCACAAAGCCTCTGGTTCATTTTCCCCATTTTCCCCTCTTTTGCTCTTCTCAAATCCTTGAAACAAATCTGATAAGATCCTGTTTGTATATGGCAATAAAATACATTGATTTCTGGGTGTTGCCCATAAACACTTCCAATAGACAAGTGTTAACATGCTTGGGATCAGTATGGGTATAGATCCAATTGCCCTGATCCCAAGATAGTGGGCGCAATTTGCTTTTGCACCATGTCTTGTATGACGTCAACCTGTCACATGATACGGTCACCCACAACTTTCAGTATTGCTCCTGTTGTCACAGGTAGACTAATAAACAGTAGACAATACTTCAAGCATTGGGATCTTTGATTTTTAACCCATGTTTGTGTTTCGGTTGAAGCCTGCATTACTATTTCACAAGCAAGTTCAGACTGTCTCCAATGGTCAACTGAGGTCCTAGAATGTAATCTAGCTGCAGGATGATAAACCTGTTGACCTCTGTGGCCTCACCTCTGATCATTATAACAATGTGTTTGAATACCACCCACAATACCTAGGGACCAGCTTAGAGACTATACTTGTGAAAGGGTTAAGTACACGTACACGTTCAGACACGTATATGAATGTAGTAGCTTCATTTGAAAAGGAGAATCCTGATGTTTTGCATGGGTGACCATGATAGGATTATGTCTGACAAGTAAACAGGGCAATAAATGTTACATGCCTATTGGTATTAAAACCATTTTGAAATCCTAAGTGACCTCAAACGGCTGACAAGTAGTCTCAAAGCCAACTGCTGAAAGAGAGCGTAAGGCGTAACACGAACTCTCGCCAGACGTATTCCCATGGCACACGCTGGGCCCTTCACTCAGGGAGAGCTCCATGGAGAAATCGCGAGTCATTTCTCACTGATTGAGTCACAGAAGGGGAGCAAAGAGATTGCTGTGCTGCTTCTGTTCGGTAAACAAACCCAAGCACCCCAGCTGCTGCCACTTTCCATCAAGAGACAGACCCCCAAAAAAGGTCACATGACTTCTTCCACCGGTGCCTGCTGAGTGCTGCTGATGAGAAGAGCATTGGTCTGCCTTTTGCTTATCTTGCAAGCTCTGCATTTTTTGGCATTTGTGACCTGATCTGCCGTAATGAGACGGAAGTCGGCGTTCTATTTATTTAGTTTCATCATGGAAATAATTTTGAAAATGTACTTAAATGTCTATTTAAGTTCAGTTGCAGCTCTCAAATACTGGGTGCATCTTTTTGAATGATATGGGTTGTTGTTAATGATTTTTCAGTTGGAAAATGGTGCTGCGATACCATAATTCAAACAATTGTAACTTGACAACCGTTTAAGATACAGCTTTGACCAAGATATCATTTTAAAGCTTATTATTTAGTCTTTTCAACTATCTTTTGAATTTTGGATGATTTTGCCAGATCAGGTCACATTTCAAGAATGCTGTGCACTGGACTGGAGGACCAGTTTCCTTTCCTCAGTTTTAAAATTAAGCGACTATGCCTTCCGGAGAAGCTGCACTGAAGTCAGAGCTCCCTGTCGGAACAGCTCACGCGGACACTTCCCTGGTGAATAACCAACTCTGGGATGGTGGATGAGGGTAACAGCAGGAATAAGCCTGGGGTCTTCTGGCTAATGAACCTAGCTTGTCCCCTCAGGAAGCTGGCATAAAGAAACTGCTGGAGGATCATTACTTAAACTGCTACAACTTGCAGATCTGGTTTAGGAACAAGAAGGACAACAGCTGATACAAACCCTTTATCATCACAGGAGGTGGTAAAGAAAGCCGGTGGCATCGAAAGTTAGTTGCTGGGCTGAAGATAGTGGAGGACAGAGAGATTCAATTGGAAAAGGCTGATGATTCAATCTAGATTCGGAAGATGTGGAAGATAAGAGTGGTAGCCCAAGCCATAGAGAGCAAGGGGAAGAAATTGCTTCAGGGTTTGTCAATCAGGGACAGCTAGATTCCAACAAGTTCAACTCTCCAAGAGCAAATTGTCAAAGCGAGGGAAGCACAAGCTCAGAATGACTGGTCCCCGTATATCCGACAATTTAATCTGCAAACGTTTGTTGGGCGACTCGGACAGAGAAAATAATTACTTTTTTTCCCGTTGGGACCCAAAGACTGCAGTGCACCATGACTAGAAAGGCACCCCACCATACAGGCTTATAACAAAGAGGAATGGGGTTTGCCTCCCGAAGCAGCACATCAAAGCGCATCCTTTTATTCACCCCAGGCCAGACTGATGAATTCTGGCCATGCTAAACAACTCCATCATCGGTTTACTGGTGAGAAGACAGGTGGTACAACTCCATTTGAACAAACCACACTAATCTAACAGAACACATAAACAAATCTCAAGGTGTTAATTATTTACAGGTACCTCAAGTTGTAATGGAGAGAAAGGATAGACTATTCATTACAATAGACAGAACACAAGGGATTCATTTTAACTACAGGGAACACTTCCCATTTGGTGGGCCTTAACAAGACAGGTGGGGGCTTATTGGCTGGCACCTGCTGGAAAGCTGATTTGTCATCGTCGCCTTCCTTCACTCTGCCTGCTATGTGGCCTAACAGTTATAAATGGGGTTCCCCTTGCTGCTGCTGGATTTGTGGTCCATACCTTAGTTATACCAGGTTTAAAGTGTGCTGGAAGCGAGGCTTTGGCTCAGAGCAACAAATACACAAAAACTCTGAATAATTTTTCATTCACAGCTCATTAAAAGAAATAAAGAACTTTGGTTTAAAGTTTGGATTCTATACTTTTATAGAAACCATATCCATGTTTGTAAGATAAGGATTCACCATGGCAATATGTGAAGCAATAAATTATGATTCCAGTAGTTTTGTGCTGTGCTTTTCTTTAAACAAATACACAAACATCTAAATTTATTAGTATCATTCACTACTGTACAAAATTAAAACAATGAAATACTAATAGCTATTTACATCAGAATAGTAAACATTTCAGGTGGACTGTAAGGCTGCATTGCTTGAACAGCTTTTTTCATGCAGGCTCTAGAAATTAATTAATGTGGATATTTATATGGGCCTTCAAAACAACAAAACAGATCTGCAAATTCAGAAAAAAAATCATAAAGTGATGAAGGTTTGCTGTGACAATAGCCATTATTGCTTCATATATATTATACACAATACTGGGAATGATAATATTTGTGTTTAAAGTAGGGCTGGGCAATTAATCGAAAAGTAATCGAAATCAACATTCAGAACCTATAATCGATCAAATTTTTCCAGGTCGATTATTTCCATTACTTTCCCTTTGAAAAACTACCACGTGACCCCGCTCCGTTATGTTACGTTATTCCGCCGACATGTCTAGCATGGCGAGCTTAAACACTGAGACAACTGAGCAACTTGTCAGTGAACTATGAGGGCAAAAAAAAAAAATCGTTCATTAATCGT
>JBBPDC010000129.1:20808253-20822983 GCA_037974485.1 Hemigrammopetersius urotaenia
TCTCCGAAAGACATCATGTACCGAACCGTGACCCATGTACTGTGACGGTTCGGTACGAATACATGTACCGTTACAGCCCTACTAGGAACCTAAGAAAAGTATGTTTAGAAAACACTAATAAAACAAATTAAAATAACCTTAATATTCTACTCTAATTTGAGTCAGTTGAGTCAGTTTAGCTAGTTCCAAACCCCTTCTTGAAGAAGCCCAGTATAACTTGTAGTTACCATCCAATACTTTTGGCTAATCAGTCTTTCTTAAATCTTTTGTCCACTGTGTACATGTGCAAATTTCCTCAATCAGTAAAACAGTGTAAATTACCTCACCTAGGCTTTAAAGTTACTTTTGAAAAATATTTGAATGAAATGTTAAGTATAATTTTATTTTTTTGATTGACAATATTTTCATTTTCTTATGCCATAATATGCCTTAATAAACTTTTCTAAGCATATAGGGGATATCAACTGTATGTTTCATTACAAACATCATTCTTGTGAACTGCACATTCAATATCATGTACAGTGAAAATTAAAGTAAATTACAGTTTTTCCATACTTTCTTTCTAGCTGGCACAACGGAACAAATCCATACATGCAATGGTTGAGGGCACCGAGGAGAAATCTGGAATCAAATGTGTCACACCTACCTATTTGGTTCTTTCTATGCTTGGCCTTGTCAGTTTTGACAGTCATGAACACTCCATATGTGTATGTATGTCAACCTTGGCCTGCCAACGATTACGGGGCTTAGCCAGCACTCAAATGAACACTGGTTCAGTTTATGGTTAGTTTTTTATGATTTAACAATTATATGATGGTTTGCACCAAATGTGGCAATTCACCCCCAGGGCATGCTGTCCTCTTCTTCTAGTGACTCGTCATATAGGCATATTCATATAGGCTCGCATAATGAGCCTATATGGATGTTCTTAATGGCTGTTGATCATTCTTGCAACCAATAATGACAGATAGAATAGAAGCAAAGCAACACTCATAACACAAAGTATGTTTGGCCAGGCACTATTGGCCTGGTTCAATTCACAAAGACAAACTTTTTTAAATTGTAGAGAAGCAGAGAATGTGATGTTGCATCAGCTGTGGTGCTAAAAGATGCAGTGATTGGTTTCATGCGACTTGGAAGAAGCACATGCTAGCCTGCACCCTCCCAGTGTTGGTGGTACCAGGGGAGTCATATGTAGCCGGTGCAACTGGACACAACATTGATATTTTTTGGCTCTAATGTAAAAGTAACAGAGTGCTTTTACCCTGTAAAGTTTATGATGCATGTAATTTGATACACTTTAAAGTCAAACTAAGTGAGACCTTATAGTCACGTATGAAGAAGCCACAGGCCAGGACACAGAGTAAACACTGTGAAATTCATTCTCTGCATTTACCTCATTCACAAAGTGAAGCAGGGGGCAGCCACCAATGGGGGGAGCCCAGAGAGCAGTGCATGTGGATGGTACCTTGCTCAAGGGCACTTCAGTGGTGCAACCAGCAGTCCTGGAATTCAAACCCATGACTGAATGCAGGGGCAACTCCCTAACCACCAGGACACCCCTCATATCCCAAAAACCCAAACTCTGGTGCAGACTTTCAGTAAACAAAATCGGTTTAAAAATAGCCAATTTCTGAAAAGTATAGATTTTGTCTATTTGTATGCATATATATATTTATGTGGTGACTTTACAGGCAAAAATACATACTGCCCAAAAAAGTGTCTTAAAATGTTTACTCAGACACTTAAAACTTCTCCCGACTTTGGATTATGTTTTTAGTCATAAACATTCTACTCTTACATCCATCTATTGAGTGCGTACAAACTAATAACACTCAGCTATTGATTTCAGCAGTAGTTCCCAGTCCTGGTGTTGGAGAACTCCTCTCTTGCAAATTCTGTCTATTTTTCTGCTCCAATACACTTGGTCCAACTAATCAGCTAAATAACAGCTGCTTCTTGAGCTGGAGTGGCTGTGCTAAAGAGAGGAGAACTCCAAAATAAGGTGTAACGGAGAGAGAAATTCAACTCGCTGGTTTGTGAAAAGTGTTCAGAGTTCAGAATTCAAAAAACAAAGCCAGCCCATCAGACAGCAGCACAGACAGTCATCTGACAGTAGAGCTTAGTCTGGGAGAGGGACGAGATCGCAATAACGAAAAGAACAAATTTCCCCATCTTTCTCCGAGCAGACAGCTACGAAGATCCTTGGTGGATGGCAGAAGAGTCGAAATGACAGAGGAGGAAAACGTACTACCCTCTGATTACACATAAAGTGTGCTGGTTTTAAAATGATCACTCAATAATTCAGGCAAGCTCATTCCTCCTTCAAGAGCACACACACGCTCCCGCTAGCCGAACCCTCTTAGAGTGATGGGGAACAGCCTTCCAGCCAAGGCACTGTGAAATTATTTCTCTACCCGCTTACCTTTCCCAAAGGACACCGTTATTATGTGGGGCGTGGGGAGGGAGGAAGATGAGGGATGATTTCTGTCTGACTTTACAGAAAATTGTCAGTCAATCGCCATGGCAAAAAAAAAAAAATGCCTTAAAGCACAATTCAGAGATGCTCCATGACAGCACGGTATCAAGAGCTGACAGCAACGCAAGGCTGATCCTGTCATGGAAACCACATAAAGTAATTAATTACAGTGAGGATCTGTTGTTTCTGCATGTTGCTGCCTCTTATACAAAATAACAGCAGAATCTGAAAGCTACGTTTGAACTGCTAATCAAACAAACACATGCGATGTGCAAAAGCAAGCGAATGTGAACACTGTACTAATTACTATGTGGCTACAGGACGGCAGGCCTTTGGCAGGGCTTTGATCACGCTGCCAAAGCTCGGCTTGGGAGAGAGCAAAGGGTTGAGGGAAGAGTAAGTGAGCCATACAGTGCTCTCAGACTTTCACCAACACACAATCATACAGCTCCAAGCATGGGAGAATGGCTAGCTAGCTTCTGTGGCTTCCAATCTGCAGCCTGCTGGTAGCCTAATGCCGATCATTTGTCGATATCAAACAGGTGGCAGACAGCTTGACTTGAATAGTGAAGGGATTATTTTGTTGAATGGCCACCAGGAGCAGGGCCAAATGGATGGTCTGCATCCTCTAACAGACTTAGGCCAGATGCACTCTACAGGATTTCCATTCATACATAAGCAATGCTAATAGAATGGGAAGCTCTGGAGTACTTACATATGCGCCTAAAGCCATTATGCCCAATGCCAAGCATCAGCTGAAGAGGTATAATACCGAACAGTTCCATTATTTTTCATCTTGGTTTAGGTTTATTCTGGGTCTGGAAAATGGCCTGTAGTATGTGACCGCATGACAGGCAATACCTGATGACAGATCTTAGGAAATCTATAAAAAGACACAACTTTAACCCCCTATTGCGAACTCTTCCACACAGTGTGCGATCATCTTGGGTTCCTCACCTGCTACATCAAACTCGATCTCCAGCGTGACTTTGCTGGTGATGGTGGAGTCCCTCAGCAGTTGGTTGGTCTCCTCCAGTGTGCTGTCCTCCGTGGGGATCCCGTTGATGGACAGAATCCGGTCACCAATCTGCAAGATGCCACACCTGCACACACACCACCATCGGAAACCAACTCATTACCAAGAAATCCCACACAGAAACGGAGCGGCAGCTTTCAGCAAGTACAGCCTATCCAGCGATGCAATTCTCACAGGCTGTGCAGGGAGACAAGCAGGCACCAAACCTCAGCTCAGGCACTAGCATGCCGGCCTTATTCGCTGTTGCCATAAGAAAATCAACAAGCAATTATTTGTAAAATCAAACTGTTTTAGAATAATATCCTCTATTATTTGATAAATTGACATAATAAAACCTTTATGCCTTCTGTGGCTTCCTCCCACTTGCTCCATCAGAGCGTTGTAGATCATTATATACTTCCCATTTGTGGAAAACACAATTTCTCTTCTATGGTGCAAAGAAACAACAAACTCTGTATTCCCCCAATGCTGTAGGGTACAGAAATCTAAATCATGAGCACATGTATCACATACACATCTCAGAGCATTAGATAAGGCAAACACCCACAATGTCTGGTGGTAAAGAAAATCATTATCTGGTGGTTGCAAAAAACATCTTCATGTGCAGGTCTAATTGTAAATATAAGATGCACTCAGAGTCTGTAGGTCAGTATTTTGAGACCTGTATTTTTCACCATTTGAAAGTGTCAGGTGCATTCTTTTACATGTATTGATATATATTTCAAAACAAATGGACGAGTTGGAAAACAACTCTGTCAGCACTCTTTTACACTCTTTTACACGAGAGAGTTATTTTCTCCTCTGACAGCAGGTAGCACAGCACAGTGTCCTTAACTGAACGGGCATGACCTTCGTGGTTCAGCTGTGCAGAACCCTCTAATGATCTGCTACTTTCATTCCACAGTGAAAACCAAAATCGTCTC
This sequence comes from Hemigrammopetersius urotaenia, assembly GCA_037974485.1. Lineage (NCBI taxonomy): Eukaryota > Metazoa > Chordata > Actinopteri > Characiformes > Alestidae > Hemigrammopetersius > Hemigrammopetersius urotaenia. Next base: position 20,812,692 of record JBBPDC010000129.1, read on the forward strand.
TGACAGTCGATTTCACTTTAGTTTAGCATAATCAGATGCTTTTTACACTTAATAATGCAAACCTAAAGAATATTCTACCCTGATTGCCAATTTTATATTTCTGGAGGCCCTGTCATGGTAAATAATGGTCCTGTCATGATCTCTCTTTATTCAAAGGTCCATGTCTATCAATACAATTACAATTACGGTGGCTAATGCCAAAGCTGTCGCCAGGGCCTGATAATTACTCAGAGGTTTGGGCGTAAATCCTGTCAGCTGCTACACGTGTAAGTTCATTTGGATGCCAGCTGAGGCAGGCTCACTCTGGCAATTAAAGCTAAGTGCTTTAGCCTCTCATGTAGCGGAACATTCAATCAACCCACGTTCTGACTGGAGTTTCGCTTATCATAACCATGGCGGTAATGCATCAACCAGAATAGTTTTATTACACAATATAGTTCACCGTGCAGCGAGTAGCTGCGTGGAAGAAGTTGAGCAGAGGGAGATAAGTGGCTGATGCAGTAAGTGAGCAACGGGTTTGGGGGCTGTGATTGGGATTGAAGATAAAAGCAATGAGATTTAAGATTAAAAATGAAATGCTAACCTCCTCTAGGGAAGATCACAAGTCAAAGATAAAGCAAACAATTACATGTTTCAGATGCCACCCAGATTAGAAAAATGCACTATCGAATCAGGCACTTCAATAAGGCAAATCGAAAGGAGATAAAAGTGGAACATGAAAGGAAACGTGCTGGGGTCTCACCTCTCGGCTGGACTGTCGGGGTCCATGTAAGCAATAAGGGGGGGAGAAGTGAGCGTTTCCGTGGCAAAGACTCCTCCCTGGAGCTGGATTCCGAATCCCATGATTGGGTCACTGACCAGAGTCACCTCAGTGGTCTCCGTGTGGACCACCTGACCAGCTAGGCCCACGGTGCTGGAGGCCAGAGACACTGGAAATAAGAAAAATAACAATGTCACCCTTGGGTATACTTCTGAAAACGGGTTCTTGCTCTTTCATGATACATGGGATGTTGACCATCAGCATGGGTCATAAACAAGAGAGCCTGGTGTGACAAGGGACACACAGCATGCCAATGCTAAAAGCTTCAAAATCTCACCAGAAGATGCATCTAACATTAAAGTTCCCCAGAGAGTAGAACCTTGCTCATCCTGAACTGATTCAGTGCCCTCTCTCACACGTCTTTGTGTACAGGCCTGCTTGCCAAAGCTGTGTGATAAGACACAGTCTTTTGATAGAGAGCTCCATTATCCTCAGAATCCTATCATAGCACAAGAGCCTTTTGGGAATCTCCTATAGATCAGGTGGGAGAATTATGGGTGGCTTGGAGTGGCGCTATCTCAAGGTTCTGTGAGGAAAAGGACACATCTATCGTATCTAAATAACTTTTAGATACAGGAAGAGTTTTTTTTTTTTTTTTTACATATACACCACCAGTAGTCTAAGGCTGATTTACAGCAAATAATAAATAATTATTATTGTTGCTTTAATATCAGATTTTTATTCCATTATAACAAAACAGTAATAAAAGGAACAACAAAACAACAAAAATAATTAAAAAATATTATTCTTGTTATAAGCACTATAAAAAATGTAATACAAAGTTATTTCTTAACTACACACTCTGAGTCAATTTGAGTCTGAAAGCTTTCTTGTCTCTGCTGTGGTAACACTCATTCCAGGAGGTTCTCAATTTCTCTATTAAGAAACCAGTTCTTTGCTGTTCTCTCTTTCAACTTATTCGTCTGTTTGCTTTAAGCTCCTCGCTCACCTTCTAGTTTGACCTTTAGAGCTGGTCTATAAAATAATATTTCACTGCATTCCGTATCTATCAAAGGCAGCTCCTCGCTTTCACAGGCTGCATGCGGCAAAAAATAGACTCACTTTACTGTGCACACTTGGTCTAAAAGGCTGTACTGTTCAATACTAGTGGCACTCTGCACCGCTATAATATTCTTTTGTTGAGCTTGTAATTATTATTTGAGCAGTTCAAATATAACTGTAGTAAGTCATTTCAAACAGATTTGCTCATGCAAATTACTCTTATCTATTGCAGAAAGCAGAATGCTTTACAGAATCGGAATCCACTTAAACAAGTCTAAACTTGATATGTGGGAGTTTGAGGTAAGGAAAGGAAAAAAGTAAGGAAAAAAAATGTAAGTCTAGTTTGGATCCTAGTCTAACACCATAAAATCCCAGTCAGAAACTAACTGAAATTTGCACCATAGGACTGTAAATGATCCTCACATCGGTATGTATCTGCAAGCAGCAGTCATATGGGGCTGACGTTTGAAAGTAATTTGCTTTGCTCAATGCCCACAGTGACATCTTTCATAGATCAGTTTTAAGTCTTGCAGGGTTCACAGAAAGGCCTTTCCAGGACGCATCAGTCAAAACATCTTCACTATGACCACCAAACACTGCACTTGATTCTCCTAAGTATTAACAACTTTCTCTCTCAGCAGGAGCAGTCTCAACTGACCACTATGAGGACAACGCAGCTGGCGGGCAGAAAAATCCGCCTGCAGGTTATCGACCTGCGCTAGGCTGAGTCTGCTGCACGCTTCGAGATCCTGTTATGTGTCAAGGATGGCTCTGTTGGGACTTGAGAGCATTTCTCACCGAAATTGATGGCCCTGGCTCAGCTTGATTTACCATCCCAGACACATTTATTGTTTTAAAATGCGAGGACTTCTCCTATCAGGAGGATAGGGCGAGGACATGAGGACACGGAGGACTTGTCTTTGTACAAGAGTTGAATGCCATAATGATTTCAACAATGATTTCCCAAGGATTTCTAACTATATTGGCACGTCTGGCACCATCTCTGACCTCAGAGACAGACAGCAATCATACGAAAATGGAGCGGAAACCCTATTGACTGATTCGGAATCAATCGGGCCATCATGAATGGGTGTCTGGTGCCTCAACTGGTCTTTGCTTTGGGAAATTTCCTTCAAAGCCCATTCATTTCGAATAGAGGATTGAGTTGGATGCAACTTCCATTTGCAGAACACTTCAAAAGCTCTGATGGAAGGCTCAAGTCTGAACACCTGAAGGGGTCGCTGGCTGTGGAGTTTTCGATGAATCATCGCTAAATCGTTGTTTTATTCTCTCCCCCCCGGCACTGACGCACTCCACAGCCAGAGCCACGAGTCTGTTACAGGCTGGAGAACATGTGTAGGTGTTTGGAAGAAGCTTGCCTCGGTTAAATACAGAGCATGAAACCTCTGCTTCCTCTAAAAGCAGGAAAACAAGAACTCCCATCTAAAAGAGGATTAAGCGGGTACAAGAGCGAGTCAAATGCTTTGAAGTGAGGGGAATGACCTCGAGCAAGGCCTAGCCCCTGCCTATCAGAGTTTTGGAGACCTTCGGAGCCAACACAGCCTCTAAACGCAGTTCGATTTAATTGAATTTGGCTCCTGCAGAATGCATTAATGCCTCAAATGACACCTTATGGAAATTGCGCAGAGGACTCTGAGCATTACCTAACAATTACATTATGCTAATGTTTCCCAGGGAGGAGATGTGCTGCTACCTTCGTCATGCTACATTTAGCGCAGAGATGTCTGCGCTGGACCGCAGAGACACGAATTCTGTTGAATTAGCATGACGGCGGGCCCAAAAGAGACGTAAAAAATTCAGGAAAGGCAACAGTGTTGCCTTTATGCGGAACCTCAGGAGGGACAGTATTCATGCCTGTTTATTTATGTGGAGAGGACAAACTGTTTTCTTCTTCAGCCCTACTGACTGTGTGTGTGTGTTTGTGTGTCTGTATGCGTGTGATGTTACAGCAGCATATTGTGACCTTCTCTGTTGTTCGTCATTGTGTCATGACTGGCTGAAATGTCAGGGTTCTGTGACTGGTGACTTTGCTGCACATTGGGCACATTGTATTTCTCTTGTCTGGAAGAGGCTGTGGACACAAAAAAGCATCGGTAAGCTTAATTCATTCCCTGTGAGTGGGCGACAACGTATCCTCCAGAGGGACGTTGAACAAAGCGTCTCCATAACCCTTTACAAGTAAGTGTCAATCAAGCGCAGCTTGAAAATGATGACTCGACTGCTCTGCATTCTCTAGCCCCTTTCTATTTCTCTCTTTCTATCACTCTTTCCCTGCCCACCTTATCGGTGGCTATCGCTGGCCAGTTGAGTGTATATTGCAGTTTCCATGGTTACAGAACTATCTCATCTGGACAGCATATCTGAGTACAGGCTGACTAACACAAAGTCCTCCATCCTTGACCTTTGTACAGTAGATTTGAAAAGAATACCTCACAACAGTCTGGGTTTTCACTCTAAAGCGTATAAGCCACAAAAGGCCACCATTTAAGACAGATTACAAGTGTCTTCTACGGTGGGGGAGCAGTACGCCTTCAGAAGTGGTTGGTATTATTCAATCGTTAGCCATGCTCACTGTTCTAATTACAGCAGACAAAAGGATTAACAGACACCAGAGTCCTAGCCAGGATTGGCCATACTGCAAAACTGAGGAAAGGGGAATTGTTCATTTACAGTTATTGTTTTCTAATGAGTCACTTGGAGTAACAGCTATTCATCTGCTTCGCTAATTGTCTTTGTGGGAGGAAAAAGATCTCTGGTGAATGTGGCTCTGTTTCAGTGCAGCCGTTGAAGGTTTTCTCCTTGAACAAGGAAAGACCTTTTCAGCCGACGCAGGGCATAACCATAACACGATTTTTCCGACGTCATAATTTAAACAGAGCAGGACGGTGAAAACTTTGTTGTTTTGGCTTTGTGTTTAAAATAACTATAAACTAAAGAGCAGGATGTCTATCTGACACCCCCACACAGGGTCAGCGACTACTTAAAATAAATGTCAACACTTTTCGGAAACAGCAAACCACAGACATCACCTGTTTTGCAACATTAGGTACATACAATACAGCCCATTTCAGTGCATGCATTGCATTTTTGTATTCATTCTTGTATTCAGCCATAGAAATGCATAATCACAGGGTTCATGCTGAGTGAGTGACAAAAGCGTTCCACTTTCTTTCTCTGTGTTTAGTGAAGCACAGTGAGTAATAACAATGCCCCCCAAGCAGGAGATTACTCCTGAAACCTACCAGGCTACATCAATATGTCCTTGGGTAAGACTCCTAATGCTGCATTTGACTACATCTGTAACATGATTAAAGTCATCTAACAGTGTCTGCCCAAAGTTTAAATGTAAATGTAAGACTCCTTTGGTGGCACAGTTAAGGTCACTCTCCTATGGCAAGGTGAAGCACCATCTGCTAACTCCTAAGGCATTTCTTAGGATCTGAGCTCTCAAGATGTTTCCATAGACTTCAGAAAACATCCTTCCCTTGCCATCTGGAAGCACATCAATAAAAAAGCAAGACTACGCCAGCACCAGTGGCAGCAATACCTGTTCATGCCGCCATGTTTCACAAACAATATGGTTTTCTTTTGATCATGAGGAGTTCCTTTTATCTTCCACACATTTCAGCCTCTCACTTGGGTACAGATTAATTGTCACCTCACTCCCAGACACTTTTTAGACCCAGATCCTCTAGACGCTTTCTTTAATTTTTAGCAATCTATAAACTGCCCTTTCGGTTCTTGACTATTATCAGTGGCCAAATGGTGAACTTTCTAGGACTATTTTGAGAGACACCAGCAATGAACTCCAGGTGCAAATGTCACATTCAGAATCAACCCTTTAGTTATATTAGCTCTCTTTCAGCATAAAGGAATGTTGCAATGATGCACATCCAGCCACTTCACTAGAACAGTGGACCCTTCACGTAGCACACTGGGGTTTAGTTCCAAGTGCCTTACACTACACCAATAAGTCTCTGGGCAAGACTTATTTACCTGATTATTAATTTATTTTCACTTAGAAAATCGACAGAGCATTTGAAGGTCTTCAAACTGGTGCACATGACTAAAGTCTCAATGTGTTCAGTGTGTCCAGTATGACTGTGGTGTATGAGGGGGGTGCATCCAAAAGAAATCACGCGTTCAGTAATTTCTACAGGACGGATTCATCGCTGCAAACTGACAGTTTTTTCCAATCCAGCAGAGCCAATTCAGACACTGACGTAAGCAGCCCCACTTCAACCCCTGTGCGAACACAACAATTAATGAGGTGCTCAGAGACCAGCAGGAGGCCAGTCCCACCAGCGGCAGGCTCAAATTACCGCTCAATCACTGCAAACCTCATGTCACCCACACGCCACACCACTGGCATCTTAACCGCTATCGAGCCGCCCGACAAGGCTTGACCCATGGCCAGTCTTAATGAAGGAAAACGGAGGAGAAACATAAACAAATGAGAAACACATTCCTGACAGCGTGCTGCGTCCAGCAGGGGCAGCAATTAGCTCTGCCGATTAGTCGTTTTGCTGCATCCCCAATGTTTGTTCATTGGTTGGGCCTGCTCGCTCTGCCGATAAGAAAGCCCTGCGTCAGATACGGTTGTGCGGCTGGGGTAATTATCTGCTGCAGAGGTGGCGAGTTGTGCCAGGCAGGCCGCTTGGTTGAACAATGTGAAATATCTTACAGGATCTAATTATGGGGTAGCCAGAGGTGTAATTTTCCACACCCGCTCCACAGCATGGGATATGAGTGCTGAGAGCAGAATATTAAATATGCTCAACTTTTCACCTCCCCATCTCTCCTCCCTCTCGTGCTCTACTAAGCTAAATAAACATACATAAATATAACTCCAATGTTCAATACAACTCTATCTCCAAGCTTCTGTTATTTCTCTTTGTGGGGAATTTCATTCTGCTCCGGTGTCAGCTGGGGTGGCAGACCAGGACAGAAGGCAGGCGCTCATGTGAAAGGTTGGCCTTTGCTGATAAAAACCCAGGAAAAGTATAATTGCAAGTGTCTGACTTACACTTTCAGTTTTCCAGACATCTCTTTGACTGCTGAAATGTCATTACTGTTCACATCCCCAACCCAGAAGCTCTCCTGCAGCCATGCACCGAAAAAGCAATTAGCCTCTTTTTAAGGATCTATACCTTACCTGATAATTTCCTCCTTTAAAGCTTTGACGTCTAATTTAACAAAACATTAAATATAATGGGCCAGATTCATTAAACTCAGCAATAGCCATGCAAAATAAGCAGCACTGCAATTAAGGCCTATTCATAAAGCCACCATGGTGGTAATTAGCGCATGTGTGTCCTCGACCAAAGCCAATCAAAACTGACTCAGTGCCTGTTTGGTTGCCAAAACCGAAATGCCACATCAAAGAAAACAAAAATCTGAGCAACTGATGAAAAAAAGAAAGACGTAACCTATAGCTGCAGCAAAGATAAGGAAAATGGGAAACTATGGCAAACCGTATCAAACACAATAAAACCTTCTATGCACAGTCAAAGCAGTGATGAAACGGGAAAAAAGAGACAAAAGAAACAGCATCTGAACATTACATCCCAGTGACGGCTGAATTGTTTCTCTTCCCAATCTATTTCTGTTTTTTGTTTAATGTGATTGGCTAAACCATGTTCGAATCTGGTGTAAACCCCTGAAATCTCTCTCAAGTAAGTCACCTTCCTTTTCTGCTCCTACAGTTGCAGTGTAATTTAATCAGCTTCTTATTGTCTGACTAGATGTTATTAGATGTTATTTTTGGGATGACAGCTGTTATTTTTGAACTGCTAATGGCACATGCAAATGAGGCAAAGCGCTGTAGTGCAACATATCATGAAAACACGTCAGTGCTCTTTGTTCCCGAATGAGTAAATATGTTACCATGACGCTGTTTGTTCTTAACGTCCTCTTAATTATCTTGCTACATTTCAGGGAAAACAATTCTGTGCTTGCAAACACACAATAGAATAATTAGAGATACTTGGGTATTTGGTCACTTCATGCCTCTAATTAAACTAAGACTCTAAAATCCAGCTGCCCTGTTGTTCAACACAAAGCTCGGAACATCAGGAAAAAGCAATATATCCCCCAAAAGCGATATTAAAACTCATTTGTGGCAAGTCGACCGCTAAAGCTAGTGCCCAGACCCTGATACATTAAAGGAGGGCCAAAGAAAATCGATAGCAAATAGCCATTTTTGTTTACCTCAGCCATTCTGAGAAATGGAACAGCCTTAAAAATGGATGAAGGAGGTATTGGGCAGGGGGCCGTGAGCTATGGCAACTGTGAGCTCAGTAGTCGAAGTGAAAATTATATCAAAACCTTCATTAAGCAATAGTTCAAAATCACTGAAGTGCACTTTGCTGAGTCAGCATGTGCCGTGCATTACCAGACTCTCTATTCGATTTAACGCTGTTGTAATTTAAAGCTGATATCATAGTGACAGGTTTTTAGAAAGTGGACTTCGGTAATTAAAAAAAAGAAACCACAGAGACCTAGAAAAAATTCAGTGAATTTCTGGAATATATCAGAGAACAGAGGGAAACCTACAAGAGCTCTTGTAGTCCTTCTTCTTCAGCTTGCGCCTCATCATGGTGCCACGCGGGCTTGTGGGATACATGTTGCGGGGCAGTGTGCTCATGTTGAGGGAGCTCAGGCTGTAGGCACTCATGGAGGTTGGCGAAAACGACGAACCCAGAGCTGCGGGAAAGAGAGAGCGAGCGAGAGAGAAAGAGATGAGGGCTTTTAGAACATCAGAACATTCACAGAATGGACATTTTGACTGAAGGCAGCTTCAAAAAACAGAACTCAGCTCACGGAGCATGGTGGATTTTGTGAACATATTTTCAAACTGAGTAAACTGACTTTTCCCCTCTTGTTTGATACCACATAGAAAATTATGAGCTTGAGCTTTGATGTCAAAAAGCAAGCTGATAAATACCCCCCTCAAAGCTGTTCTCATCACAAAACCATAACTGCCACGATCTATTCCCAAAAACCTAACCCTCATCAAAGCCCATACCGATCAGACCAAATGCTCCAGCTATCTTCAGTGTTAAAAGAAAAAAAGACAAATAACTAATCCAGAGTTGGCAAGGCAGTTCTACCCTAAATATATGTTTCTTTTGGCCAGCGTGTTTGGTGTGTGTGGGTAACAGATTAGACACGCTTGTAGAATGCTTTGAAACAGTTGGTCTCTATTGGCACAACATGACAGACTGCAATGCTACTTTTCTATTCAGCCGTTAAGCTGCCGGAGTTTTACCAGTTAGCTAATGAGGCCTACCGGCCCATCTGCATTACGAAGTGCCTCATAACTCAGGAATTCATGAATTAACAGCAGCGATCACCTTCCAACAGTGGCTAAGTTGTTGTCTGTCAACAGAGTTTCATTAAGTAAGATAAATGGTGTCTGTGGGCTTAAGTAGAGTAGGTTTAACCTTCTGGCCCTCTTCGTTTTCACTATCAATTCAGCTTCTTCGTGGCCACTTTTGGCCAATTGAAACCCATGGAAACTACCTTTTTTAATTTCTTGTTATTTACACTGTTAAATCATACAATTAAGGTTCAAATGCTTTCATTCTAAACTCAACGCTTGAGAAATATAGTTTTAGAGTTTTCTACCAGTTTATGTCATTTATCCACTTTTGGTCAATTTTATATAATGGCCAATTTTATATAATGGCCAAAAATTATATATAATTTTTTATATATTTTTTTTTATATATTTTTGTTATATACGTTTTGTTATTTTTACTACATTTTTACAAGTTTTTAACTAAGATCAGTCCTTGTCATATGCATCACATATTTATTCCTTTGTTTTTTTAAATCCCAAATACTAGTTTGTTTGCACAATGCACTTATTAGTAAACAACCTCAAAAATGGTCATTCTCAATGCTACTGGGGCCAAAAATGAAACAAATCTGAAATATGTAACTGATTAACAACAACACTGAATTTTACTGTCAAACACAAAACCATTATCTGACATCCTTAAGATTACACCTATGTCAAAATCGTGTGAATAATTTGCTCCACTGAAGTGCAGTTAGCCATCATGCTCCCCTATTGGGAACTAAGATTATTATATAAAATTGCTCTCATGGATTAATGACATAATTTGGTAGAAAACACTAAAAACTACATTTACCAGTGTAAATAATAAGGGATATAAAAATGTAGTTTTCATGGGTTTCAATTGACTTCTTCAAGGCTTCAATGAAGAAGTCAAGTGTTACAATTGGATATATGGAGTATATTATTGATATAATTAATAAGTTGAAGTTAAAAATGAAAAGATCTGAAAAAAACTCTAGACCCTTGCAAACTTTCATTCCATATGCATTAACACAGCTAAAATGTGTGGGGCAGTTGGGTGGCCTAGTGGTTAAGGCATCCGCCCTGCGACCAGAAAGTCCGGGTTCGATCCCCAAGACCGCT
>JBBPDC010000129.1:20823083-20833116 GCA_037974485.1 Hemigrammopetersius urotaenia
ACCAGAAAGTCCGGGTTCGATCCCCAAGACCGCTAGGCACCGCTGAGGTACCCTGAGCAAGGTACCGTCCCCACACTCTGCTCCCCGGGCGCCATGTTCCTGGCTGCCCCCTGGTTCACTTGGTGAATGGTCACTTTCACTTCACTTCAAAATGTTTAAAAAAGAGAGTGAAGGACAAAAGTGTCCCAACGGAGGACCAGAGGGTTAAATAAAAGGTTGACAAGAAAAGCCAATTCCTTGATGACAGAAGGTGCTCTAAGCGTAAAATTCGGATGCATTCTGAGCTGAAGCAGTTAAAAAAGTCTATGAGTGACTCGTGCAATAGGCTTATAGTAATTTATGCGTTAGTGCCAGGCAGTTTGACCGACAAAGTGGTCGCGGTTTCTTCTTTCCAGCCCTGGTAGAGTGAGACGACAAAAGGAGGCTTAAGAGCAGGTAAGAACATGCACACATTGCCCTTGAAATGCAGAAAGAGCTACACAGGAGATCAATATGGACACAGCGGCTGGAATTTATAGCGATGAGCCGATTATAATCACGGAGGGGCAGGGTTTCAGATGAGGGGGCACTAAATCCAGAAGAAGAACAAATGAGAGGTGGCGTAGTGGGAGGTGAGGAGTGTCAGGAACGGCTAAACAGCCCCTAGGAAAATAGATGTTCTGGATAGCGTGGTGTCATCCCACCTTATTAGTCTATTAGAGGACATTATGAGACCAGGGGCTCAGGCTATCAATTACCATTGACTACATGTCCCAGAAGCCCCTTCTGCATTAGGCTATAAAAGGCATCGAGGCCCTCAGCGCTAAAGGAGTCAGGCGGGTCATGTGAAGTCCAGTATCACAGCCATATAGAAGCTGCGTGCTTACTCTCTCAGCTCCAGGCCTGCCGAGTGCTGCCTGTGTTTCCAGCAGAGTAGCCTATTTTAGAGAACACAGCTAAATCATGGCACAAAAAAGCAACTTCACAGCCTGAGAGAAGCTCAATCGCCGCGTGCTTGTCTCGCATTGTATCACCGCTCTGCACCTTGCCTTAATGCGCTTGCCTCTGGAGGGAAAAAAGCTCAGCAACGCCCACAGACGGAGGATAAAGAACGAGCAACGAGCAGGGGGAGGGAGAGAGAGAGAGAGAGAGAGAGAGAGAGAGTTCAGTAGCCTCAGTGCATTTCAGGGACAATGAGAAAGCCACGAGTTTAGTTCTGCTCTACTTTCTCCTTAGCAGTAAAAATACACACACAAACAACAGCACAAACACACAACTTCGGCCAGGAATGAAGGATAAAGAGCGGAACAGATTCAAATTTGGCATAGGTGTAGTGACAGATCCATTAGAAATCCTTTAACAAAATGATTAGGGGTGCGTGAAAGTGGAAATATGGTTAAAGAGTATTGTGTGAAAGTCATAGGCACCTAAGCAAATAGTTTAAAACAATTTAGTAGGACAATGTATGTACAAAAATAAACAAATAACTCAACAAATAAATAATTCAATAAATAAAAAGGGCTCCTTAGCAACTGTCCATAGCCATCAGTGTCCAGAAGTCCAATGGAGTATAACTAGCATTATTCTTTCTTCTTCAAACTCCAAATCACATGATGCTAGCCAACGGAGGAATCATTCAGATAGTTGACAAATAGACGCAGTGACGCATGATTAGGAGAAAACATGCTAAGCTACACCCTTCTTACTTGGTAGCAGTCATCGTGGGATAGGAGGCATCTAGCTAGTGGGTGGAGCTTACTAAAATTTGGAGAAAATCTGCGTTTAAAAAAAAAGGAAAGAAGAGCTTCTTGTTTTTATCTCAGGTACCTCAGACTTTGTCACAATACTGTCAGTCCGATACTGGAATTCCAGACAAAGGAGAGCTGTGACCCCTTACATTTATACAAAAGTACAATTTTGACAGAACTGTACTTCTGTCAAAATTGTAATTCTGTTCAAACAGCAATTTTTTTTTACTTCTCAGTATTCTCAGTCATTTAGTCACAAACTTGTTTGAATTCTGTTGCCTTTTCGGGCAATATCTATACTGTTCTGTGATTGGTCACACCTGTTTTCAGGCTAATCATGTTACTTTAGACCATTTTATTTGTAGAACGTCAAGTTCTAGAAATTGTTTTCGACCCACTCCTTTCTTCCTTCTACTTACGTTTTAAAGAGTTGAATAGTTTTATAGAGAAGTGGCTTAATGCTGCACTGGACTAAGACTACATTTATCATAGAGTGTGATTCTGGTTCTAAATGTAATGACTGTGGTGTATCTTTCAGAGGTATAGACCTCGAAAACTGAGCATTTAATATTAAAACACTCTGAATTACTTTATATCTTCAGATTTAATTGTGCAAAAAATGTGAAATTCCTCTTTAAACAGTGACTGCGATTTGCATTTGAGTTATAATGTGAATAAAATGCATTTTAAAATGCAAAATTGGTATCACCAGTATCAGCCACAACAAGGGTTCAGTGATCAGCTAAAATTATCGGCAATGAAATTCTGTATCGGTGCAACCCTAAAATATTTTGCGGTGATTTGACATGCATGTTAAATTTAGTGCAATTTAACAACAGATGTGGTCTTGGGGTATTTGATGGAAAGCCAAGACACATCTGAGGATGCATGCTGACACTGTTGCGTATGACAGTGATGAGTCTGTGCCAAAGCTTGAGACGGAAGATGAAGAGTGGAGAGGATGAGGCAGCAGAGAGATGGAGGGTGGAGGAGAAAGGGAAGGGTCATTACGGGGGTTGTTCGGAGAGGATTTTTGCTTGGCCTGGCTGCGGGACTGGTCAGGATGGTAGGTGTTATAGTGCTGGTAGGGGAGGAAGTTGCTGTTGTTGTTGGTGCCGGACTCCCAGGGCAGCGGCCGGTTGCTCCTCTGGACCTTGACTGACCACACGGAAAGGAGAGAGAGAGGATGTAAGCGAGCAGCACCATACAACAGCATATAGACACAGAGCACAGGATAAACACACACGGGGGACATCGCCGGCTAGTTCTTGTGAATTACACATTTTGTCTTTGAAGGGCAATTTCAGGTACATTTATTATTTCATTATCAGTCTTGAAAACATGTCACTCATATCTTGCAAGACAAAGAATTATGAATTGGCACATGTTTAGCAAGATAGAGAACATTTTCTGATTTTGAACCGGCCGTCTCATTTCAAATGTTCTTTATCTTCAAAAGCATGACTGCAGCATATCAGTGACAAACATTCAAAACAATGTTTGAAGTGAAATTCCCCATAAAAATGGTAAGATTCACAAATTGTTCCGGCAATAGCAAAATTTGAGAAAGTTTTACTTACATTCCAACCTACAGTAGTAATAAGTAAAATGGAAAAACAAGCACGGTGGGTCACAACAGGAGGAGCCACTGGGGTCCAGTGGTTTTGGAGAATCATTAAGCTTTGACTAACTTAAGTAATACAAGTTTAACTTCTACTATCACTCTAGTTCAAAGCGCAATGCTATCAGAGCACTGTGTGGTTAAGAAATGTGAATTATTCATTTCCTTTGTGTGTGTGTGTGTTTTTATTTGTAAGCAGTTGTATGGAATGAGACAATCCCACACAAATGATGATTTGTTGAAAAGAAGTACAACAAACTTAAGTATGTTTGTTGTACTGGCCTCCTCACCCTCCACTCTGCCTGTATAATACAACTCTGCTGAGGTGCTATAAATTTTAGTGCAACGTTTGTACTGGTTTGCAGAGTTAGACATATTGTAAAAATATAAAATGTGGCCTATCTTTTGCACAGGCTACATTTGAGGTACAACATGATATATTCAGCAAATACACAGCAATTTTGCATTAAACTGTGCTCCATGTAGAGGGGAAAGTCTTTTCTTTCATTTGAAAGAGCAACAAAACATCTCATTTGAAAATCATTGCATACAGCTGTGAATGTGTTTTAACACAGAAGTGGCGTTCTCCCGAGAAAGGCTTCAGTGTGTCAGATTTTGTGGAACTGACTTTGCTATGTGTATTTGTACGTTTGCTGGAAGAAATGACTTCTGACTTTGTATGGAATACGAGAACAACAAGAGTAACCGTCAATGTCAACACTAAAAAAACAGCATTGACTTTGTAAAGTCCTTGTCACAAAAGTTCCATGTTTGTTGCTTTGAAATTGAAAGCAAAGAACCATTTCTTTTTGGTTTGTGAGGTTAAGGTTAGGATTCGGGGTTAGGATTCTTATTATACAGAAGTAGTATAGACCAAGAGTTACAGTAGCTGGGTTTTGTCAGAGAGGTTTGCTGCACTATAATTTGACTGCAATTGACTTGGGCAGGCCTTTAAAACAGCTACAGAAAACACAGCCACACTTCCATTTTCCTCTCGGACAGGCAGCAGGGTCCTCACAGGACCCCTCACCATCACACACCTGCATCCAGCATCGATCCCCCTCTGCTGCAGGCCTGAGTTAATTTTAGCAGTGCATCGGCTTTAAGTGCTAGCACTGCTCTCGTGTGCATGCACGAAGCGTGGAGGGGGGAGAAGAGAGAGAGGGAGAGAGGGAGTGAGGGAGATAGAGGGAGAGGGAGAGAGACAGAGAGAGAGAGAGAGGGAGTGAGGGAGATAGAGGGAGAGAGACAGAGAGAGAGAGAGGGAGAGGGAGAGAGAGGGAGAGGGAGAGAGAGAGAGAGAAAGAAAGAAAAAGAAAGAAAAAACAAGAAAAAAAGAAAAGAAAAGAAAATCAATCAATCAATTTCTGACTGATTTGAGCCAGCTAGCAGCATTCAGCAGGTCTGCAGGCTTGGCTGCTACTCAGACATTCACACTAGTGGTGAGGTGAGTGTATGAAAGTGTGTGTGTGTGTGTGTGTGTGTGTGTCTGAAGCATTATGTGGTGCTGCTAATGTGCACCTGCTCACAGCTGGCAGGCCTCAACCTCCTCCGACTAATATCTGTCTAAACATATGTTCACATGAACTTCTCCCTCACTGCCCTCATTGAGAAGGAGCCCGAGCCCCATGAGCAGCACAGCTGCAGGCCATTTTGCTCACTTGGAGTGTGAGTTCAGAGAAATATCCAATTACACTTTTTTCAGACGTTTACCTCTTTATAAATAAAGGCGTTCCGTACAGTGTCAAAACCTGCATTGAAATAAACATGAGCTGAGGCAAATGTGTGATGATTTAGATATGCTTCCAAGATTTAGTATTGATTCAAATTCCTCTTACCTACATTAGCCTTGTAAAAGCTGTAAAAAATCCCTCCAAACGCCAACATATCATCCCTGATCAACTACACATACAAATGGTCTTAGTTCTCACCAGATTACTCCCTTAAAGCTTGTGGCTTAATCATTTCTTCCCCTAGGTATCTCAAGCACTTTCCGTTTTCTTAGTAGGAGCCAATTAAATCTTTGCAGGCTCTGTGCCTCTACTGAGTTGTGCCCCCTGGCTTGAGTATCATGTCAAATTGTTTCAAAAAATGACCCAGGCTGCCGACCTTGTAAGCAATACGCCTGAGAAACAATACAGGTGAACTACATGGAGGCTTTCTATTACGTCAAAAGGAGGCCAGTGATCATTTGAGCTGTGCCGCCGGATCTTTCTGTTTGGAGCGTAGCTGGAAGCACAGCAGGCTAGGTGGAAGACAGGCAGGCAGTTGCTGGATAATGTAGGAGAATGGCCTAGGCCAAGACAGTAATGAGCCATTGAGGGAAATGAAGGATGGGCCTCATGCTGGCCTCCTCACCCTCCACTCTGCCTGTATAATACAACTCTGCTGAGGTGCTCTGCAATCGTCTGTGAGCTAGTTGCACATCCACAGATCGAAAAAAATGCCTATGACAATTTGAACAGGTCTCTATGAGGCCTGTTACAGTGCCAATAGATCCCAGGCTTACTTCTTTGTCTCAGGATGACAAGGAACCAGCAGTGCTGTGAAAAATCAATGGCGTACTTGTAGCAACATCCTAGACCTTCAGGAGTTTCACCTGGGATCCTTTGCTGTTGACTAATCTCCTTGCACTGATACGGTCTTGCTCCTCTACTGGTCCAATCGTATAAATCCTGCTCTATCTGGAGGCACAGGCATGTAGGTGCTTTGACTTCTACACTGAGATAACGCTCCATGTTCTGATAAGGCATGACAGGGCAAACACTGCTGATCCTGAGAATGTATGCGCTCCTAGAGAATTGTCATCATCGTAAACTTCTGACAACGCCAACACTTTCTCACGGCTTGGCGGCACACGGCTTAATTAAGGCCTGTCAGCTGACAAAACAAGGCTTTGACAGAGAAAACCACACAAAGGAAGCACGTCCTCCCTGAAAGAGCCGTATCTACACTCCAGCTATCTGCAGAGAGAGGCATCAAAACCTCCAGCGTGTGGGTGGGTCCTTCTCAACAGGAGCGTATATGTAGTCAAATGCTGCACTCAGACATCAAAAGCTCCTCAATGATTCAGCCTGAAGCTGTGGGAGGGGTTTTAGTGTGAATACGCATTAAAGCTACAAATAGGTATGATCTATGTCACCTTTCAGGAGTGAATGGATATCAGACACACTGTAAAACCTCCTTTTTAATCACTTTGAAAAAAATCCTGTCAAGTTATTATTTACTCAAAGCCTGTTCTTTATAACACTTTGATGAATATGTTATGAATGGGCGTATGCATTAATGCCTTAAAGGGGAATTCTACCAATGATACAAATTTTCTGCATAATTTAATGGAGATGTAAAAGTCATTCAGAAATTACATTAAGTTTCCAAAGAATGCAAGGTGACCCAAACCTCTTGACTGGTATTGTACTGCTGCTGTTGGTAAACTTACACTGGATCCAGAATATTATATAAATGCAAAAAATGCTATGCTCACATGACATTCTAAGCTGTGTGTGTGTGTTGGTCTTACCATGCTCTGGGCCCTTAAGGGCCAGTCTGGTCTGGTGGTGTGGAAGGATCTCCATTTTGACGTGCTCGCAAGCGCTGGCCAGGAGTTGCGTGGCCTCAGCTAGTGTGCAATATTCCATGCTTGTGCCATCGACTGACAGGATATGGTCACCTGCATGCAGCGCCCCGCACCTGCACAAACAATGACATCACTTCATGGGAAACCTTTAAAGTCAATAACTAATAATATAAAATATATCAGTTAGATAGATATAGATAGATATACAGTAAACCCCTGCTTTTCACAGGGGTTACGTTCCAGGAGCAGCTGCGTGTACTGAAAAACGGCTGTTGTGTTGTGGTAAAGAAATGCCTAAAAATGCCCATTTTTAAAGTGTAAATCCTAAATATGCCTCCAAATATGCCCCCAGAACACTTTAATTTCATTTTAAACTCAGTTTAATGCATTAATCTTAAAGAAAATGTAAAGGTAAACGCATATTCAACTCTTTTAATTTAATTTACAGTAATAAAAATACAGGGCTTTAAGAAGGACAAAACGAATAAGAAAAGAAACACAGACAATCCACGGGGGATATTCTAGTCTGCAGCCACAGATGCTACAAACGGCAGCAGCAAGGAGAAATAAATAAGCACAGAAGAATAATGATTATAGACTTATGACACTCTTTCAGTAAGTACCATAAAGTAGAAAGGATTATAAACCTAACATGTAAATGATTATGTTATGAGAGCGGGGAACTGAACTGTGGGCCCACATAGGAGCCCTCGAAGTGTAAGTGTTAAACATTCAGGACTGTGAACTGAATCTGAAAATCCTGCCATCTCTCGGTTATAAATACAAGAAGCATAAATGTATCTGCTCATTATTGCATAGACCATGGTGCCTTGTGTGTGGGAGCATGAAAATCGGTTATCTACAAAGCATTAACTGTTCTTTTCTTAATGCTCCTCCCGGGAGCAAACTCCTGAATCATGTGGAGCGTTTCACTCGTGCCTGACAGAGGAGCTTTCACTCGCTCAGCAATCTGCCATGTTCATTACTCTTCAGGCTCTTTCCTCTCGGGCCTCACACTGGATAAGTTATTGAATTTCTATAATTAGTCGCTTAGTGTTATGCACTTCCAACATTCAAAAAATTTCACAGGTGGACACAGAGAGTTGCGGCTCCCTCCCCTTTGTCACACTGATCTGGGTCAGAGAATAACGCAGGGCCAAAGGAATAATGATATCTTCTCAGCAAAGATCAAAAGCAGCTGATGTGCACTGCTAGTGGCTTGAAAGGTGGAGGAAGGAGGGTGTGTCACTTCAAATGAAGAAGTGAGTGCCTCAGAACCCATCTATCCACTCAATTAAATTTCAAGAGGAAATTTTACATTTTTTGTACAGTTAAAATGTGCCAAGAGCACTAATTGGTTTGCTGTGGATAGTGCACTGCAGGTTGTCATCACTACGAAGTTCATTTTTAAAGGAGACAGTTCCGTAATTATGATGGATTTTTGTTTTAAACTGTTTTAGTTTTACAATGTTACTTTCCCTCCTTGGCTGCTTCTTAATTTTTGTTACATTTAATGTGCATTAACTGAACTGGTATGGGTCTTCTCTAAACAGTGGGCAGAATAACAAAAGAAAATAACAAGCTAACGTTTGTTGATGCTAAAATACCATTTACAGCCTCAGAATGGTGAGAATGTGCCAGTCAAACATGGTATTACACAGCAATGTTTAATGCAGTGACCCTGTATTCACTTTTAAAGCTCTTGTTTACATGCTGCTACACTGAGAGAATGCTAATTTCTGCTAGCTGGGTCATGGAGACTTACCTGTTAAGCTAGCACCATGAACAGTGGCAATTCTAGCACTCTATAGCCACTCTCTAAATTACACGAAGACATTTGGACCTAGCAAGGCTCAACATGTTCTTTACTTTGGATCTTAAAGTTTGGATGCCGACTCCTTCAGTAAAGATTAAACTCAAACATTACTGCTGTCTGCTAGCATAGCTAAAAGTTCAAATTTGAGGGCAGAGGGCGGAATGTGGTACAGCTTACCCACAGGAAGTGTGGTGAACCAGTCATTAACAGTTTTACACTGCTGTGTCCATCAAACATGTCCATGTGTATAAGAGTTTGGTAAATAGATGAGTCTATACAAGTCTCAGATGGGACATTTGCTCAATGTGAACCAGAACCATGCCACAAATCTGAACACGCTGTAGATTTTTGTCTTTTATAAATGAGAAATGAGCCAAAACGACATAGACTCCACATCTGACCATTTCCATAGGGTCAATGTACTCGGCAAGGAAAATACAGTTTTGTTTACTTGATTGTCTTTAAGAATGCATACATATTTCAAAACAGTCAACTCTATACTGCTGCTTCAACAGGAGTCATCACTTTCACTGAGCCTGTGTCCACAATGTCTTCTAATTATTACTGGTTTTGGAGTTGCTGGTGACCTCTTTTCATGCCTAATATAGTTGCTGCATAATCCACCCCAGGATGGTATCCTGGTACTACCTTTAATGGAGATTACCTGTCAGCGATGCTGGCTGGCTTGACCTTGTCGATGATGATGACCTGCTTGTTGCAGTACATGGAGGTAGAGAGAGCCACTCCAAGGCTTGAGCCCAAAGGCTTGGCCACTTCCACCAGGAGAGGGCCAGAAGCGCTGGCTATGGAGTCTGTGGGGAGGGAGAGACAGAGAGAAAAAGAGAGACAGGGAGAGAGGTTACACACACACACATACATACACTCATCTCATTAGAGTGAATCAGGCCAACGGATGGGCTAGTACCTCTAAAAGCCTGATCGAAGTAATTCCACATCACGGCTTGGTTAAGGGTGCCACTAAAAGACCTGATTACACCATACATCTTAAAACTGGAGCAGGTGGTGGGAATGAACACAACCCACACATGTGCACATCTCATCATATGCTACTCCCCTTATATTCCCAGCACACGCTGGAATCACTTGTCACCCATTACAAAGAAGTGCCACTGCTGAGGCTCGAAACAGTGTGTGAAAAGGTATGAGACTGACCACTGTTGGCTAATACACTTGTTCTTTGCAACAAATGCCCGTGCGCGCGCGCGCACACACACACACACACACACACACACACACACACACACACACACACACACACACACACACACACA
>JBBPDC010000129.1:20839469-20860187 GCA_037974485.1 Hemigrammopetersius urotaenia
ACACACACACACACACACACACACACACACACACACACACACACACACACACACACATACACACACATACACACACAGCCACCACAAATGTAAGATTCAGTGCAAGTAGTGCAATGCAAAAGGAGTTTTAACAGCCTTTTAAAATTTGGTCCAAGCAGCCAGCAAATGGTCCTTCATCACTGTTTTCAGCGTTAAGAGGACAGGGTCTACAGCGGAAGTGTGCTGATGAAAGCATCTAAAGCACATTAGTTGCTGAGCTGGGAGTGTGTGCTCACAGTGGCTGGCAAAGCTCACTAACTTGGCTTGATGGATGGACCTGGTGATGGATTGAGAGGCAGGATGACTGGGGACAATTGATTTGTAAGGCCAACACTCTGTTCTCTGCCCACCTCCAAGACTTTGTCCATTCCACCTCACCCATTCCAACGTTAAAACATTATGGGGTTCTCTCTTTCCCAACATACTGCCACTTCATGATGAATTCAGCCTGCACCCACTGAATTGGAAGTATTCCAGTCAAATAGTTTACATGGATTCCATGCATTTAAGGAAATAAAGACTCAAAATGTTGACTTGCTATTGATGCTGTGTAATATTTAAATAGAGTTAAGGTTTAGTTTCCACTTTGCTTGATGAAGGTTATGGATGGGGCTCCATGTTTGAGGTGGACCGCAGTGGACAAGGGGGCTGGTTTTTGAAAAACTGGCAGCATGTGAGTAATTTACCTCAACATCAACAAGGTTTGCATTCCTACCCATGACAGAGAAATTTCATCTGATCTAGTGGTTTACTGGGGCAATCCTTGTGGAGGGACCATAAAGTTTAGTTATTTTCATTTTCTAAAATATTTAAATTTTATTCTAAATGTATTCAAAACATTAGATTTTTTTTCTAATTTATTTAATAATTGTGTATTTTTCCCAGTTTATTTAGTCTTTTCATTTTTTTTTTACTCCACATCCATGTGTCTCATTTATAGACGTGCCAGGCACGGATAGTCAACAATTAGCACACTATGTGCTAATTTCAGTTAGCTATTTCAGTAGAGATGATGATGAAAGTCAAAATCAAAGAGTAATTCTAATTTCTCAAAATATCTGCATAATTAAATCATTTAGATGTAAGCAAAGTCAGAGTGTTTTGATGTGAAATTAATCTACAAACATTTGTTTGAGAGTTGTTCACAACAGCATGAAGAACCAGGCATCTTACTACTACATCTTACCATTAAAGCCCCCAGGAACTCTCAGTGAATGTTAGTACACAAAAAAGTTACATGATGCCCTTTTAATGATAATTTTTTAAAAAAGGGTTTCGTCTAAAATGCATTTTTCCATGGAGGGAATTGTGAGGCAAAGAATTTTGGATTTCCCGCTATTTCTCCATTAAAAGCAATCACTCTAGGCAAGTAAATTTATTAGCAAATAAACCGGCTTTATATTTTTGCTGCAGATATTGCCACCTTGGGATCGTAGCACCAATAAAGAAAGAAAATTGGTCAGACAAGGACCCATTTCACACTAGATCTCGCTGAATGTCTTTTCTCCCAGCTCAACGCTTAAATTATGCAGAAGTTTTGGGACGCTGCTGGAATCATGCTTTAAGCACGCTGAGTTAGCTGTTTTTCTTTTCACCTCACACACTTGCACCCTCAATGTTAGAGACAGACTGCATGCACTTTCACAGTTTTGGGCCCTTCCCCTGAAAAGTGGAGATTTCTCTCAGAGGTACTTTCTCTCTGAAGCCCTTCTGGCCCTTGTACATTTTTACTTAAGTTCTGGGAAGTGCATTCATTAAAACTTTACCTCACTCCACCCCACTCTCCATCAAAACCAATCCTTTTATAATGACCAATACATTTTTAAATACATAGAAATAGTTCGAAAAATCTATTTTAATAAGATTTTTGGCCAGACCACCCAGGCCTAAGCCCTCCCATTCTCCACTCATACCCAGTCTTTCAAGTCTATTGATGAACAGTGAAAGTCTCTCTGTTTATGGTGAGTACCTGCTACCCAAGAGTTGAAGATTGTTTCAATCAGACAAATGTTCCACCTTTAGCATATATAGTGCAGTATAATGAGACTTGTCTGGGTGCTGCAAGATGTTTTTCTCCGCTATGATTGCTGTGTTAGAGACTGCAGAAGGGTCTGGAGCTGGAAGAAGAGAGGTGTATGTGTGGTGCAGAATGATGGCTGTTTTTTGTGATTTATTCCCATAGCACACCCCAGTCCAAGAAGGTGGTCCTTCTTAATCAAGGCTTCTTTATGGCAGCAAAGATAAAAAGCAGCGGGGAGGGTGGGGAGATCGGGGGTTCCTCGGCTGCCCTAGTGCATTTCAGGGACAATGGAACAGCCAGAGAGGTTTAGCGAGGAGAACAGCTTTAAATGAGAATGCAAAGGCTTCAGTTTATAAGCATTAGGCTTTAGTCAGAAGCCTAATAAAGCTATTAGACTGATAGACTAGCATTTTCATGAACTGATGAGTGAATGTTGATGTTGCTTTCCAACAGTGGTGAGACCTTAGGGAGTTACAGGGCATGAATAATATAGAATTTGCTCTATATCGAACAGGTCTTTTTTTCACCAGCATTCAGACATTCTAATATAGGCAGATGGGGCACATATGTTTTGTTGGGGAGGCTCTCCAAAGCCTAGAAATGCTAGTCTATCAAAACACTGGAAGGGGGCTATTTCAAAATGGCAAAATCATTGACCCCTCCTTTAAACAATGAAATACCCTATCCTTAACCACTCAAAGAAATAAAGACAAAAAAAACAAGGTTCACTGGTCGCTGTGGGCCTGTTCTCAGTTAGTACTGTCTTTTCTGCTGTCCTGACACAGGGTTACATCAGTGCAGCCAAGCAATGCCTCCATCACACCTCCATCGTTGCACACTGCAGGAAGAAAATCTATCACTTCAGGATCAGAGCACAACAAAGACATCAGCAAGATGCTGTTTAGCCATGGGCTTCTTCAAGCCACACTTTCTCGGTCTCTTCCACTCACTCTCTCTAGCAAGTCAGTGAGACAACAGGACTCGCTGTGCCATTTTTATCCACATATTTACCCTACCATTTGGAGATGCTATCAAAACACATACTGACTGGAGATGAAAAAGCTATGCAGCAGCTGCTGGGTGTGAAGCACAATATTGATAACTCTGCACAATATAGAGAATACTAGATCTATACAGACAAAACCCTTTCATAATTTCTTTTTTTTTTTTTTTACTGAAATGATAAGGGAATTCTGTTCCTCAATCCAGTATCAACAACAAAGAACTCGTGATTTTTCAGTATGCTAGATTGCAATATGTGTTTTTTAGTCACTAAAGAAAAGAAGTCTAGCCATTCACTTCCAGCAGCACAAATCTGTATGATAATTAGAAAGGTTAGCGAACTATTTTCAGTGTTGAAATTATGGAGAGCAGAAAGACCAAGTTTTAGGAAAACATCATTGAACAAAAGGTGACTGTGGCAGAAAATTAGCAACACTGAATGAGGTGAAATTTTATTTTTGGGCATGTCGTCCAATCCTTCTAAGGGTGTGTGTCCTTACCCATGATGGACACGTCATACTCGATAAGGAGCGTGGCCTCCTGCCCGCACTGTTTGAGGATGCTCATGGCCTCTGCATGGGAGGTGCCGTGCAGGCGGATGCCGTCAATGCTCAACAGCCGGTCTCCTGGTTTGATAGTGCCTTCCCTGGAAGAGAAGCAAATATACATACCTCTTACACTCTGTTAAGATAAGAAGTGAAGAAACCTCACAGCGGTCCAAAGAAGCTTAAGCCTAATCCTTTGCACTGAATAGCCCTTCAAAAAACTTTACATTTCAGAAGGATCCATGGGTGCTTGAACATGAATAGAGAAAGATTCCCCAGAGAGTGCTTTATCAGGGAGTGAAGTTAACAAGGCACAAGGACACCCTGATTGCCATCTTCGAACGCCATTATTCCGGATGGCTCCTGTTCCACTGCTGCACTTAAGCATGCCTTAGAGCTGCTCATGTGCGCTCCAACCAAACCATTATCATATAGACCTTTCAAAGCAAACCCTTCTGTCTAATGCCTGGCTACATCTCTATTTTATTAACCATGAAGAACATCAATTAGAAGTGTTGAATCTCATCTAGCGCACTCAATTTATGGCCATCAATGTTCCAGGACTGGGAGGAGATTTAGAAAAGCCTTAATGGAGTGTCAAGAGGTAGAGACTGGGCACTCGAATCTCATTCCAAGTCAGAATGAGAACAAAATGAAAGCAGTTTGTTTTTTTATAACAGTAGGAGAGCATTGTCCAGCCTGAGAGAAGACAGAGCACAACCCGCCTGGACTCATAATGGGCCGTACCAATACTGTAATGCCAATTGTGTTCGGATCTAGGCAGCCCCAGGCTGCAGGGTTACCGCGCTGGAGAAACGACTGTATTCGCTTCGGGAAACAGGAATTGCTCAGCGAAAGACAATAATTGGAGTATTCCATCTGTGGGGAATGAAATCTCCATACAGAAAAATTAATATTGATGGAGCTTGAGAAAAAAGAAAGACATGGGCAGAGGCATGATGAGAATAATAACAGGGCAGAGTGCAAGAGCAAAACAGGGACGGGGGTTGGGAGGGGGAACAAAGAAACCACAGTACTCTATTTGCAATTCTCAGATGGGCGATGAAGTTAGAGAACATGGATAATTTATTCCAATTTTTGATATAGGAGGCAGATAGGGCCAGGGAAGACAATCGCGGAGCAATTTATCGTAGTTTGAAACCAAGCCCATGAATTTTATCGTGCTACAAAACCCTGAAGCAGTGCAAGGAGACTCACAATAAGCTCCAGTACAGGCAGAGTGGGAACACTTTTAAAGGGGAATTCCGATTATATTAAAATTCCTGCATAATTATATCCGAAACTAAATTCAAAGTAGTTTCATGTGAAAAGAAACTTACAGAGTCAAAATTGTTCACACTGTCTGATGTTCAATAAACTGCTTTAACACAGTTTTAGGCCAAATAGAAAATCAAGTGAGATTGAACACTTCCAAGGAATAGAAAGCCCCACAAGGCTTCAGAGACCAAGACAAATTGGCACTGAAATTGTTACAAGCATTGTAAATCTAATGTTGAAAAAATTAAAGACTGAAGTCTTAGAGAGATATAAAACGCTATAACGCTTATACAAAGGGAAACAGCAAATTACAAGTTCATTTGTTTGGCTGTTTCTTGCTCACCCTCTTGTTTGGTCAGTGTAGCTGAGGGCCTGAAAATAAAGTGAATATCACAGAGATAACAAGCTGTGCAACTGGAGTGAATTGGAATCGAGTGATTCCAGAGTTTTGAGTGCATGACAGCTAAGGCGGTTAAATAAGGTCATTTCTGCTCTATAGGTCTCCCAGCTAGTTCATTAAATACGACTAAAGATGGAACCGTGAACATACTGTCTTATATAACCTTATCTTGAGGTGATTTCATCCAACTACAAAAGAAATGTATTGGCCACGTGATTTTATTCAACTGCCAGTCTGCCACCTACACATCATCTCCATTCAGCCCACTGATGTGTGCATATCTGTCATCAGGTCCTCCAGCAAGTTGTGCTGAATCTATAGAAGCAGGTCGCTTATATCCTATCTTCTCTTTATTCTAGGGGCCATAAGTATTTAAACCCAGCTAGAGTTGTCTAAGTAGGTTAATAGTATATTACACACACAGAATAACAGGCTAGACAATTTCATACATACTACAATCACTGGCAAACTAGCTTTTATATTTTATTTCACTTTATTGTTTTGACACAAATACTGTTGATGCTTTATACCCCAGGGAAACATCAAAAGGTATAATATATAGATACGTCCAGTGCATGTTGAGCCCAGTTTTAGGTTTGACATGAGGAAGACTGTCTCACCTGTCAGCAGGACCGCCAGGCCTGATAGTTGTTATGGTAACCGGGCGAGATTTGTTCCTGTCTTCATGGGCGCCTCCTGTGGGGACATTGCAGCACATTAGCACTTCTGACAAATGTGGTCATAAAGATAAACTTATTGCACATGTGCTCTTGGGAACTAATGTTTACCACAGATAGTTTCTGCATAGCATTTCCAGAGTTCTGACTCCAACCCCCTCACTGCTGCTGAATGCAAACCATTTACTTTACATGCAGATGAACCTGTTTCCACATGTTCCCCTCGACTGTCACGACACTTCGTGTTTGGAAAAATGGGCCTTGCTAACGTAGCAAATGTGTGGCTTCTTTCATAAAGATTTAAAAATGAGATTTACAAATAAATGACATGTAAAAAAGGAATCAAAACCCTTCTTTGAACCATGTCTAGGCAGAAATGTAGAATCTGGGCTACCCGCGATCTTCTTTCAGCCATCAAAGAATCTCCCAGTCCGGATACATCTGAAATGTGTCCCATTTTATCTTAAGTGAGTCCTAAACACAGTTTGGTGAATACGAATGTAAATTGAACACCGGAACCACAGGTGAAGTCATTTCCACCTGCTGCTAGAAGCGTGAGGAACTGGAAATAGATCTTAAGTAAAAACAAATGTTGTTTGATGTAGACTTGAATGAAATGCACTAACTGCAGTATGTAAGAATCAAAGGGAGGACACTGATCCACATGGATCCTTGGTGGTGTTTGCATTGACTTTCACTTACAGGGTCAGTTTTGTAAAGTTTTTAAATGTCTGTGTGGACACAAAATGATATGCACCCAATACAATCAAGTGTAGATAGTGTCTTCAGAACATTTCAGTCGCTCCTGTTCTGGTCTGCTGTCGGCTAACAACTGTGAATGGGTTAAATGTAGAGGAAGAATGTCTAGCTGTTCACACTGTGTGCTGCAGTGTGCTCATGTATGACGGAATGGTCACTTTCACTTTCATAAGGACACCTGGTTCACCACCAGTCAAATGATTTATTATGAGAGATATTATTGGCGTAAGTAAATGTTAAGGTACTAAAATGTCCTATTAAATGCAAACCATCGAACACTGAAATAACTTGCATGCCATCGATACTGAATGAGTATGTGTTCGCCTACCAAATGATAGTGAGACATTGTTCAGGACTGAAAGAGTCTTTCTGCAGTGAAACTAATATTTCGGTTGCTCCTGTTCTGGTCTACTGTCGGTTAATGTTTGTGTACAAGTGGGAACATATCCTGGTTGGTAATATGTCCTTGGTTTGCTGTCAGTCAAAACAGTGTGCCATGTGTAGGCATCAGAGGCTACACGCTGATCCGCATACTGATAGGATGTGTGTTTACCACTAACAAATTCATCTTAAAAAAAAAACCAATCAGTTCAATCTTTTGTTTGTAGTAGAGAAATTGGCTCGCGTCGTCAGAAAATAAAAAAAAAAAGCCTTGTGAAGTAAATCATGTCCATGGACAATAATACACATCATAAAATACTGTTTCATGAAGAGTTTAATTAGCAGTGAGTTTCTCATGGGCTACGGATGATCAAGGCAGAGAATAAAGGCTTATAGTTCCAGTGCAAAAAGCTAATTATTCTAACAATTACATACAAGAGGTACTGATAACTCATTGTAGAAATCAATGAAAATTTGCTTATAAGCTAAATGGCAATCCTGGGGAGCAGTTGTGCACTCACCTCTGATGACGAATCCAAACGTGTTGCCCTCTTTGTGCAGCGTCACCTCCACATTTTTAAACATTACACCTGAACCTTGAACAGCTGCAGGGAAAACAAACAAACAAATAAAAAATGGATTACTCACCTGACACGGTACGTCAACCCTCCAAAAACAAGAAGGAACGAAACAGTGAGAGAGTCACACTACATCTGGAGCTACCACATCATAAACATTGCATAAATATATACATAAATCATTGAATTAGCAATGCATTATGTTTATAATTGGCCCTTACTTTGTGGCGGCATCAAAAGTGGCACACGCAGCATTAAATCATCATCTTCTTAACCTTGGAATGGGTAATTTAATGCACTGCTCAGGTTGGTATTAGATAAGAGAGTTCCATATAAATGAGGCAAGGTAAGATGTTGACATCTTTTATAAATGAAGTCTTTGGAGTAATGACCCCAATGACCGCATCTACTTTCAGCATGCTTGTCCAGACAACATGTGTTCTGGGGATATGCAACAATTACGGTGGCTCACAGAATAAAGTATTTGATAATAATGATGTTATAGGCAGCAAGTTAATATAATAGAGTGACAGAAGAAGCATTCTTTGTGAGAGAGCATACAACATACACTGACATGATGAGTGTTAACTGCAGGGCAGGGTTCAGCTGATTAAGGGTACATGGCTGGTCAAAACAGGTCATATCTTTTGGCTTTAATATGAGTAAATGATTACTGTTTGCAGCCAAGGTCGCAATCAGTTAAGTACTCATTTACAATCCATGGCTAATTCAAATGAAATTCCATTAGAACATGTTTTCTATGGACTGTTACCACAGCTGAGTTGCTACGGGGCATTCAACAAATTACATTACAGTGATTCAGCAAGCGACAATAAATGGAGTCCAAGCATGATGTTGGTGTCATATGTAGGTGGAGATGGAACACAAACCATGGACAGTCCTCAGTTTCAATGACTATTCATGAGAATTGTTAACTGAGAAGAAGTCAGTTCTGCTGATCTTGACATGCTGGTCAAGTTTCTACCAAAGTAGACAAAACATCTGAAAAGCACTGTAGTATTTTGTCTCAGAGTACACAACAACCTGTCCTTCAGCACTACACTGGCCATCACCAAGAGGCCTCACCAGCTGCCCTCTCTCACGCGGCTCAAGCAGGCCAACCCACTCATTCCGGCCCTCAACACCTTCCACTGGGGCACCACTGAAAGTGTTTTGACCCGCTGTATCTCTGCTTTGAAAACTGCACAATATCTGAAGAAAAACAGCTGAACGGAATAGTGAGAACACCAGGGAAGATCATTCCCCTCCGTCTCCCATATTTGGAGATCTTCAGCCAGCACTGTGCCCTCAGAGCCTCCAGCAACATCATGGACCCTGACAACCCCTCCGACAGCCTGTTTTTCCTCAAGCCTGCAGTAAAAAGATACAGACGTATCTGTATCAGGAGCACCAGGCTTCTAAACAGCTTCACACCTCAGGCTGAGACAATTATGAATGGTCTTGCCCCTGGCCCCCTCGAACTATTAACCCCTCCATGGGACACTTCTCTAGTACAATTCTTTATGCTGCACCAGGGACTTTCTGTATTGCTTTGCATCCCTGAAACTAACTGTACACTTAGCTGATACAAGGGAGGGCTGGAAAGGTGCACATTTTAAATTTTTTGAATTTATATTCTCAAAATTAAAGTTTTGATTGCACTGCACACTCTGAGTCTAAATTCGATCCTGATTAACGTTTGATCTCTAATATAAATATCGATCTGATATAGACCAAAATCACTGTATTCAATATCAGAAAAAGCTTAAATTACCACAGACATCCTTAACACAGCATGCTGTAAAGAGAGACACACAGATGAGAAGACGAATATCACACATGAGCAGCAGGGCTGTGTCCCAAATGGCTCCCTGCTACCTTCATAGTACATTGAAGTACAGACTCCTGCACTCAAATAACGTATAATGTGTCTAAGAATAATGTGTCCGTTTACAATTTAGCCGTGTGCACGGAATTCTATAATGAGCTAACTGTTCACAATATGGGTGTAGAAACTCACATTTTATAACTTACATAGCGCCCTCTTGAGGAAGTAGGGATTTCAAGCAAATTATTAACAGCTTAGTTATCTGACAGAGTGGAGAAATACTATTTTGAGTTGTTTTGGTAATGAAAAATACTCCAGGTTGTGGCATCGGTATTGGTATCTGACATTAAAATACGGTATTGTGCCTCTATTCTTTAATTGATTTCTGTTTTTCCAGTGTAATGCTAAACACAGTTAGGAGAAGAATGAGTTAAAGGCATGAGGAGTGTTTGTACAAGAATAATATTTCTCCACCTGTCCTAAGAAGCTTACTGACACCCTGATGTCTCACAAATTTGAAGTGCTGCATGATGTAACTGTGCGGCTTTCTGCACTGTTCAGTGCAGCACGCATCACCAGGAAAAAGCCTGCATTAATGCGAGCCCCTGCCTGGCCGAGGTCTCTTCACTTCATCATATCGGAGAGGCTTTCTGGCAGTTTCAAATATTTGCTCACGTCAGGTTTGCTCCTACAAGCGCCTCGGCTTCCTCTCCGCCCCCAGAGGAGCAAGCGCTTCAGCCCATTTTCGTGAAGTGCTGTCCTGATTAGCACAGCTGTTTTAAAGCTATGAGATGAGTAATCTGATTACCTGAGAAGATTCTTAATATTCACCACACCCTCCAATTTCCATTCCACACCACTGAGCGAAAGCATGCTGATATGAATGAATATCACGAGTGTCTTCTGGGCATGCCGACAAGTCACTGCTATGCTTTTATTCTAACTACTTAATTTACATATTAATTTCAGAGTAGTTAAATACTATCCGACCGGATGAATAACAATCCTGCAGTTTAACCCTTCAAAATCACATATGTGAACATGAAAGCATGAAGTTTAATGTGATTTCTCGCTCTTTGCTCAAGGAAAGATTCTAAATTTAAACTGTGTTTGTACGTACAAGAGGCGATCATTTAAATTTGTGTGAAAAGATGTAGAAAAGGCAAAAAAAAAAAAAAATTTACATATTGCTATTTTTCCATGTTCCATAGGGCAGAGTTTTGTGAGAGATTTAAATGTACACAGTTTGCCACCTATGAAGATAAGGACCAACAAAGATATGCTGAAAAGCTGCAAAGCACCGGAAGTGAATAGTCACACATACATCATAAAAAA
The DNA here is from genome assembly GCA_037974485.1 of Hemigrammopetersius urotaenia. Lineage (NCBI taxonomy): Eukaryota > Metazoa > Chordata > Actinopteri > Characiformes > Alestidae > Hemigrammopetersius > Hemigrammopetersius urotaenia. Next base: position 20,850,312 of record JBBPDC010000129.1, read on the forward strand.
ACCTCTCAAGCTGCTCAAACCACTTCTGATGCAGACTTGTGGATGTGGTTCAGGTGGTGTTCTGTTGTCTGCCTGTTGTGGTGAAACTTATTTTTACAGTTTGCATTGTGTGTCCCGCATGGATTAGCCTATTTGACATCAGTGATGATTTGGATGCATCCGTGTATTTCCCAGTTTCATATGTTTGGGTGCAGATTGACTTTGTGTTTGTTAGTAACATTTAGCCTCACAGCTGAACTAAAGAGGCAACATTTTCACATCATGTCTTTCACTGATATAACTAGGGTAAGGGGAGAATTGTGTACATTTGATTTTAGCTGAACTATTCATGAGTATATAGTTCCTGTCTGAACAGTAGGCTGTGATTTCAAGGAGTTAAATGCATTTGTAGATGAGGGTTAAACTACAAAAAGAAGAACTCACAGACAGGCGGCAGCTCGTACTCCACCTCCAGGACCACCCTCTCCCCCACATTCTTCAACAGACTAATGATCTCATCGTGACGGAACTTGGTCAGGTTGATGCCGTTGACGGATTTGATGTAGTCCCCCACGTTCAGCTGGTCACTTCTGCGCAGGGAGGTGAGACGGGTTAGGAAGGCAAATAATGGAGAAATTGAATTTAAATGAAAAAAGGCTGGAAAAGAAAAGGGCTCAAATTGGGAGGCATGAAAAGCAAGATGAGAGAAAAGTGGGAGACAAAGAGAGAAGAGTGTTGAGGTTGGGAGGGACAGTGGGCAGGGACAGGGGAAGGGGAGGTAAGGCAAAGAAATGAGGAAAGAATGAGAGAAAGAGGAAAAAGGCAGAGATTGGGAGGAGATTGAGTCGGGTGAAGAGCTGAGCTTTGATAGCTGCTCTGAGAAGATGAAGAGAAGGCTTTGTTCGGAGGAAACATCCACTGAGCTGGATGTCAGTCGCTTTCCCTCCCTGTCTCTCTCACACACACGCACACACACACACACACACACGCACTTGAGAGTACTCCAATTTTTTAGCAGACTGTGAACAGATGTGGAAAAAGAAGTGAGAATTGAAGCAGCTATTTCAGTGTTTGTCAAATCTGCAGTGTATATCGCTAGCTCTCCATGCCACACGAGATCACTGTGGAGTGTGACGCCATTGTTAAGCATTTACACTATATATACAATCTATCTATAGCTCTGTATATAGCACATGTGGAAATATGTATATAAAATTGCACATGGGTGACATGTGGAAAATCTGAATAAATAAGTAGAAAAAGACAAGTGCAGGTGTTTCCAAACAGGTGTTATAATTAGCAATTAACATCCTGCAATGCACTGTAACAAAAAAGATCAGGTAGAGCTTTATATAGAGAAAGAGATGCGTGGGGATAGTACCTTGCTCAGGGTACCTCAGAGGTGCCTAGCGGTCTTGGGGATCGAACCCGGACTTTCTGGTCGCAGGGCGGATGCCTTAACCACTAGGCCACCCAACTGCCTAGGCCACCCAATCTCCTTATTGGGGCACAGGTGGCATTTAGACCTTTGTGAAAGACTTCAAGTGTAAGTAGGACTGGAGATATGACTGCCACTATCATGACCATAGAACGACTCTGAAATCAACTAAAATCCATCAGTCTGTGGTTCCACTGAGAGAAGCTACATAGGTACACAGCTATAGACCCCTTTCAGATGGTTTCCGAACACTTTTAAATGTGCTCAAGTCAAGTGATTCTAACGATTCTGATCCAGGTTCAGTCTGCTTGAGTCACAGGTTTTCGATCAAGGTTAAATTTAAGTGTTGTGTCTCTGTCATTGTTTAGTGTTGGCATTAGTGTGGCATGTGATAGAGGAGCAACTGCTCCTCAGGTGACTGAGAAGGTCAGTGCAGGAGGTGATCAGACTGTATCCATAAGAACAGTCCATCCACAAGCTCTCAGACAGGAGTGTTATAGCAGGGCAGCTTCATGAACTGATGCTCCAGCTTCATTTACAAACTGTTGCTCTTTCTTCAGCTCCATGTCCATCTTTTATATGTTCTCAGGTGTCCTTGTAACCCTGAACCATGCGTGTATGGAACAAGTGCGTTTTTCTTGGAAAACTTCAACTCTGGGCCCCTTTTCTTCTATTAAAAGAAGAAAGCATCAAAGTCTAGCGTGTTAATGAAAGACTGTTGATGGGTTTTGTGGGTAAACTACGATCTGGCAAGGAGTTTATTGCTCTATTTCATCCCCCAGTGAAGTAACTTTGATTCATTTAGTAATGCAGTATCTTGCAATAATGGACCATCAGGCCATGAATTCTATATTCATTTGGCCGAACCTTTATTGTACTATTGGGGAAGTTAATTTTACTTCATACTGTGATTTCTATCCTACTCTGATTGGCCTCTTCCAGGATAACTATGCACCCATCTGTGTTTTTAAAAAAAAAATAAAAATAAAAAAAAAAAGTGTAAATATTAGATGTGAAATCCGTAATGATGAAAGGAACAACAGACTGGTTTAAAAAAATAAATCAAATAGTTACTTTAACATACACAGAAACGTTTTGTGTAAAATAAATAGAAAATAATTAACATCTCCTCAACAATGACATATCCATCCTGTTCTCTATAGAGGGTGTGTATTTATTTTCACTTAAAGAATAAGCAAAACATGTTTGACTGATTTGACTTTGTGTGTCACTCGGCAGGTGATAGCTGATGGTGTGTGTAAGTGTGTGAGGAGGTGACCCCTGAGTGGGCTTTAAGCAGCCTGTTCAAACACAAAACCAACAGGGAGGAAAGAAAGAAGTCCAGATTAACACAGTCTTGATTTATAGAGTTCCTTCCCTGCAGCATGAACACACACACACACACACACACACACACACACACACACACACACACACACACACTTATCTATACACGCATGTGCGCGCACTCCCCTGCAATACTCAAATCTAATACTTTGCCTCTACCACCTAAAACACAACCCCTTAAATTCCAATCCAAGCCAATGAAACAAGATTATATTTGGTGAAGAATCAGTTTTTTCCCTTTAGCTGGAATGCAGTCATAACATGGTTGGTGTGCAGAGTTTAATTTTCTACTTTAGCACAGGAGCTCTGAGGCTAATGCAGTTTACAGGAAACTGAAGTCCAAGTACACCAAACTGTGTGGCGTTCACTACATACAAAAATGGACAAAGCTAAAAAAAACAAAACAGCAATAGACCCTATTTTTTTTTAACAGGTAACAGAAATACAGTATCAGAAACCATATGATTAATCACAAAGAAATAATGTTTGTGATGATTTAGGCTTGTGCTTTGCACACTATATTATTGGAGCATACAATATTCTTGCTGTCTTGCATTGTTAATATCATTTGCGCTCCAGTTAAAGAATCAAAAACTTGGGACAGCAAACAAGGTCTAGGTTGAGACAGATTTTTTTGCCAAAGCATTCATTTAATCCCTTTAACATTAAGACAGTGGCACAGTGCTCTGAAAGCATGTACCCACCTGGCCGCGATGCCTCCCTGCCGGAGGTTGGAGACACGGGGCTTTCCGTCCTTGTCGATGCCGCCGGACACGGTCAGGCCCAGGGTGGTGCCCTCCTTCTTCATCAGCTCCACGATGCTGGAGCCCTTAAACTCGTCTATGGGACGGAGAGGGGAAGAGTTAGAGCAGAGGCAGGACAAGCAGGACGTGAGCGGCCAGCAGCAGCAGAGGCGGCCCGCAGCTGCCATCCCGCCCCGTCTGTTCTCCGAAGAGTCTGAGCCCCCCACCCCCCTCCCTCTCTCCCTCTCTCTTTCACGTACACTATCTCCCTCTCTCACAGCTCTGACCGGTAATTAGAGAAACACTCAAGAGGATTGAGGCAGAGGCAGAGACAGAGTGTGTGTGTGTGTGTGTGTGAGAGAGAGAGAGGAGAGAGTGAGAGAGAGAGAGAAAGAAAGAAAGATAGAGAATACAGCAAAAGAGAAAGAGGCAAAGAAATATAGAGCGTGTGAAAGAGAAAGAAAGAAATACAAAAAAACAAAGAGGGGAAAGATACAATACAGAGATCCAGAGATCCAGAGAGAGATACAGAGATAGATAGAGAGAGAGAGAGAGAGAGAGAGAGATAGAGAGATGGCAGAAAGCATGAGTTTCTCTCTCTTCCACAATTATTGCTGGTCAGGCAGACACACCCCTACCCAATCTCTCTCTCTCTCTTTTTCTCTCTCTTCCATCGATGTGCTGTCATTCAATCCCTCCCTGAGATCATCAAAGCCACATTAAGCAGGGAGGCCTCTTCCCCCACACGCAGGCATCTCAAACACAAAAAGGGCTTTCCTGGATCCAGTAACAGGCACTTTCACTAAATTTGCTATTCCAATACCTACATTTTTACCAACAATATTCAAATATCCCAATGAAAAAAATGTTAGATGTTTATCATTTTATGGTTATGATCAGCAGAAAATGCTAGATTGGATATCAGAGGTAAACAAAAAAGGAATCTGATCCAGTTCTGAGACAAATCCAAAGCAACCCAGTGTGATGACATGTTGTTAGCTGTGTATTATGGCACACTGGGGAGTAGAATAGTTGAGTAGCATCATGGCCTACTTTTTAGATCTTCATCTAAAGTGAAGAGCTTAATTAAAAAAAAATCTTCATTTCAAGGTGTCAATATCAGTATCGGAAAAGAAAAAGTGATATCCTACCACTCCTGGTTATTAGAAAAAAATGCAATGTGTTTACAATTAGTATATTTTACTGTCTGCACCTACAATTAGAGGTTATCTGGAAACCTGGTGACTCACAATTTACAAAAATCTAGCTAATTCATCAGCATCCATTGGCATTCTGTGCGAAAAATGCTTGTTGGCAGCTTGTTTCAATCACGCTTTAGAGATGAGCGATTTTAGAGACTTTTGGGCAATTTTGCCCCACCCCACAAAAAAAAAAAAAAATATATATATATTAGTGCTGGGCCGTTACCGGCGCTGCGTTAATGTGAGACTCTTTATTGCGCGATAAAAAAAATATTGCCGTTATTCTATTCACAACGTTGGGTTGGGATCTGGGTCTATACTACGCAAGCTATGATGACTTTCACCTTGATATTTTAGTGCGGATTTACTCTCTCTCTGTCTGTCTGTCTGTCTCTCTCTCTCTTTCTCTCTCTGGTTCGGGACTTTTCCGGATCGCGCCCCTTTTAAACCTGTCTTGCTCTCTCTGTCGGAGCGCGCAGATCATCTCTCTCTCTCGCTCTCTCTGTCTCTCCCTCACGCTCTCTCACCCTTTCTCTGTCTCTCTCTCGTTCGTGCGATCATCTGTCTGTCTCTCTCTGTATCTCTCTCTCGCTCTCTCTCTCACTCCCTCTTATTCTCTGTCTCTCTCTCGTTCCTGACTTTTCCGTATTTAAACCTTGGGTTCATATTTACATTTTCTTTAAGGGTAATGTATTAAACTGAGTTAAAAATGAAATTAAAGTGATCTGGAAGAACATTGGGAGGCATATTTACAGTTTACACTATAAACCATAAATATTTTTAATCTAGATTAATCTAGATTAATCTCAAGATTACAATGAGATTAATCTAGATTTAAAAAATTAATCTATGCCCACCTCTAATATATATATATGTATATATATATATCGTATAACTTCTGTAATTTCACATTTGTTGCATCCGTGGCTTCCCTGAACTCCCCCTCAAGTACAGATGAGAAATATGAACCTCTGTCAATCTCTGCCGTATGTAAACGTTCATCAAATATTATGGCACAAATTATTTATTTCAATAATAATATGAAGCTGCTGATGCTAGTTTTTTCATACGGTTCCACATGGTCCCCTCTACTCTAGATCTTCTGATACCAGAAACAAATATGAGGCTGTTTTTCTGTGGTAGGAATAAGCAAACCAGTGAGTATTTAAGCATAGATGGGCAATATGATGATACGCTGCAGTAATGACTTTGATAAAGTGAGTTTTTATATTATAACCCATATTATTGTTTTTATATTTTTACTCAATAAAATCTATTTTATTATTACCCGAGTGTAAGCGGATGACAAGCCTAGTGGAGCATGCAGGAAAGTGACTAATGTTGAAGTTAGACTATCAGGTGGTGGTGTCAGTCTATTGTTATTTTGCATATAGTGCACCAAAGTCTCTACCCATGTCACGCCATTTAAAAGTGACAAATGAAACGAGAGACCCCCTGGCTATACGTCACAGACCCCAGTTTGAGAACCATGGCTTCAGGCAAGCTTCTACCCTGCTGACATTTCCAATACGCAGCACCGGAGTGTAACACCCACACAAGTCGATGCTTCCTGTGAGAAACAATGCCGCTCTAAGTTATAAGACATAATTATCAAATACGATTAAATCTGTCTGTTTTCTCAACAAATCATATACAAGCCGTTGGCATATCACATACCCCTAGTTTTAAATGCACAGATTCACTCTGGTGGTCTCAGCATGTATGTTAAAGCTGTAGAGGGAACAGATTTGAAACCTGCCCTGAATGGAGCCATATGGAACAGGGCAGTGAGGGAGATGTCAGAACGTGCCCCAGGGCAGACAGGGGTCAGCGGGTCTGTCAATAGCTGACCTGCCCTTGAACCGGGTCTGCAGTCTCTCCTAACGGACGCTGAGAGACACCCTGTCTACAGCTAACACATCTAAGAACAGAGAGGTGGCACATTATAGCCAAGAAGTGATTACCCAGCTGTGGAGGACAGTGCATTGGGAGACGCAGGGGCATTATCTTACATTTCCATGCATTTTACCTTGTTCCCCTGAGGTTCTCTTATGTTGATTGTATTGTTATATATCCAAAAGCATCATAATTCAATTTAAAACCATTACTCTTTATCTCTTACAACCAAACAGACAGCTTTTCCTTTATAAAAATTCATTTTTGAGAATGTTCTGTATTCTAATTGGCTGACTTGCACTGTGCAGGACCTTCAGGGTGAAACCACTTGTTTCTATTTAATCTGTGTCTTGTGTCCAATTTACATTATGCATGCACATCATTTTAACACCACAGAAAGCTTTACATTCATTAAATTTACTCTAATATTCATAAAGCATGAACATTCACAAGCCACGCATATCACTATACAGCAGTCTCACACACTGGAAAGATCTCTTTATCTACGGGTGAAAATACATTCAAAGTAGAGAGAGTGTCTGGAGATGAAAAGGACACACACACAAAGCTATTCATACAAACACCTTTGGTTTAAGGTGTATATTGTGTATTCATGCAGGCAAAGAATACTATCACGTACAAACCAAGAACGCTCAGGATCAAGCAAGCCTTCAGATTCAAGAAAGGGGAATTCAACAAAATATCAGAATTCTTTACAGCAGCAGTGATGGAAACCTGAAGCATTAAATGTCTCTAAAAGTTACCACACAAAATTAACAAAAAAAACAACACTCTTTTGTGACAGTTCTAAAATGTTTTTTAATCCATTATTAACACAGAGGTACCTCGAAATAAATACAAAATAAAGATTTTCCCACTATTTTACAATTACAAACATTAGATATTAAACTGTGTAGGTTCACTGCATGGTAAATCAAATGGATAAAACAATGTCGGTTCACTAGGTGGCAAATCAAGTGCATATTTTTTAACTGTAGACACCACAAGCTCCAAATCCTGACAACACCACTGTAATGAAAGTTGGTAGGTGTCTCTACAATGAGCAACTTCACATCAAAACACTCGATTTGCATTTGAAAATTGGTAAAAAGGAAAAAATATCATTGCAAACCAATGAATTGAAACAGATGAACAATTATGTCCCCTGCAAGCAGAATAATATGGTAGCAAACACACATAAATACTACCGGCCTGATTTATAGCGGGTCTACTGCTGCTGTAAAACATTTCCCCATGCACAGGAGTGCCAGTTAATATGTCAGTCTTTGCAGGCACAGTACAAATCAGGCAGGGGACATAAACCAAGTACTAACAACACTCTTTATGACTTCAACATGAATGGGTGGAGCTAAAATATGGATGGAAAAGACAGTCCAGTTAAAAACGATCTGGGGCTCCATTTATGGACTAAATGACGGATTTTAAAAACCTGAAGCTTGGAATGTTTAATTACTACATCAATTGTCAAGCTTTTATTTAAATTTCATGTTTTTATGTGACACAGGCGCTTGAAAATATATGCTAAAAACATCACAAAATGTGTCTCACATTCAATTCTGCATAGATAGATATATGTGTGTGGGTATATTTATACATATACACACACAAACACACACATACAGGCTTTGCTGCTGTTAGGCAGTTCTGGGACAGCAATGCTGAAATTTAGGGTGATTAATTATTAACATCAGGTATTCTCAATCATTCAGTCATATAAAGGACATATAAAGTTTGGGAGCGTACTTGTTAGTCATTTATCTATTTCTGTGTGGGAGTGTTTGCCACATCATTCTGCCATGATCGTCCCTACTAGGTTATGTGTGTGTTTCTATTATTATTGAATATCAGTATATGTCAGGACTGTTTATATATACACAGTTCTTCAAACATTCAGTTTATTTATTTGCTCAGTTTGTATACTTTATTATACCTCCACGTTTTTCTTTTTTGACTTCTTGATTTCTCTAAAAAGCAAAGATTTTGAAAACAAAGCACAGAGAGGAGCAATTAGCACAGCCAGAGGAGGGTAATAAAGCAACACCATGCCTGTGTGCATGTGTGTATGTGTGTGTGTGTGTGTGTGTGTGTGTTTGTGTGTGTGTGTGTGCGTGCAATAGCAGAAAATAAATATCTCATCCTAAGGAAAAACGAGACTCGATATTTACGTGAAGTGTTTCAATCGATCATGTGCTCCATGTTTCAGACTGGCCTTGGAAAATAAATAGCAGAAAAAGCCCTTTCAGTTTGCCTCATGCTTTCATCTAATAAACTGATTAAAAATAAGCCTTCTTGGCTGAGGACCTTCTTGACTGAGACAGCGAAATTACAAAGCAATGGATTACAAATGTAACTGTCATCGGAGGACTACAGTCGCGACACCGACGCTTGTGCACTATAAATAGTCTCCAAGCTAAAAGACATCCAGACCAAAAAAGTCTATCGCAATAAAAGCTGCAAATTTACATCACACTAAATGACCGCTGTCTCATAGTGTTGCTAACAGGACAGCAGGTCCTGCTAATTGAACTGCGTAATGTTCACCTTTTGCAATACAAGCTCTCCAAGCCAAACCACACCCAAACCACAGCATCTTCAACATCAACCATCAGAGTCCATCAGAGGGAGGGCCCTGTCGTGCAGCAGAGGACCCACTGGGGGAGGAGATCCAATATCCCAACACTGAGTGCCAGCAGACAGACAATGTGGAGTGCTGGTGTGTCAGCGCTACACTGTGATCATTGTTACGTTATGCTCGCAGGGCTGCCTGCCCGGGGACAGAGAAGCACTCAGTTAACTGAAGGTTCTGCCCAATATGCTGCTGGAGCCCCAGAGACGAGCCCTCAGAGCTGGACTGAGATGAAGCTGAGCTCCAGGCGGCAGTGAGACAGGTGTGCAGGATGATAAGTTAATTCTATTACTTGCTTCTTGGTCAGTTTTTTCAGTTTCGGTCCCTCACTACTGCTCTGTCTCTCTCTTTCTCTCTCTCTCTCTCTCGCCCGACAGTGTTGCCACGGTGACCAGGGGAGCCATCATAATTCTGAGCATGAGGGGACTTTTTGGCATGAAAGATGATGGGCCAAAGAAGAAAAAAAAAAGAGAGGGTTGGTTACTGACCCTTTCAATAGAGTGGAAAAGGCAAGAGAGATAGGAAGACAGAGACAAAGGGAGAGAGGGAGAGAGAGAGAGAGAGAGAGAGAGAGGGAGGGAGAGAGAGAGAGAGAGAGAGAGAGAGAGAGAGAGAGAGAGAGAG
>JBBPDC010000129.1:20860287-20886681 GCA_037974485.1 Hemigrammopetersius urotaenia
TTAAAATCTAAATTTAAAATCTGGGCATTTATATGTACATTGTGCAAATGGAATGTTAAAGTGCATTGTGCAATAATTTGCAATCATGCAAAGTTGATGATACTGTTGTCATTTGATAAATATTCTCTTCTTTTTGCTGTAGTTTCCTGTAGTGTGTGGCCATTTTTAAGAATGACCATACCATGTTACAAAGGACTACGAAGGTCTGTGGTGTTATTGCAAAGCCTAATCGACGAATTGCTGAAGCCTAACCATTTGCTAAGAAGGAAACACACATCAGAATGTTTAGGCATAGCCCTGCCATAACATATTTGTCTGATCACAACATTTTTCTGTGGACTGTAATTCTACAGTTGTCACCAAAACATAGAGAATGTTAATAGGATATGTTTTCATCTTCATTAACGTTTACAAGGAAATTAATAAAAGCAGAAAACACATTTGAGTCATTGGTCTCTCAGCAGGAAGCTACTACATATTCACAGCTTGGAAGCAAGAGAGCTAATACGCTAGTTTCACCATTTTAGCATGTACTTTAATATTTGTTGATTGACACACTGTCAATCGCAACAACTGAATAGCCAAAACGACTATAAGAGGCCAACTGGAGTGGGCATGCACATCATCGGCTGCATTAATCACTTCCCTCCAGGATGAAGCTGTCAGTGTTGAAGCTGGTGTCTAGCAGGGCTTACTATAGGGAGCAGAGGCTACTGGGAGATATATTTTCAGGAGAAGGCTGCTGCTAACCCATGTACAACCGACTGGAAGAGAAACTTTCAGCAAGTGGTTCCTCATTTATCACCAAAGTTTCAGGCAGGCAAACGGGGCAGCGAGGCGCCGTGTTGCATACACAGCAGGTTCCAGGCCCAGCCTCACCACTCACCCACCACGAACACTCTACAGTCCCCAGAGGAGTTTCCCAATCAGTCCTCTGCACAAGGACATTTCAATTCAAAACCAGATCAACTCGTCCCTGGGTACACTGTCCCCAGAGTTCCTAAAAAAATTAAAGGCTTCGTAAATGACTACAAATAACAGGCCGTCCAGACTGGACTACATCTTAAATTTCCACTGTGCAAGATTGGAATAAGGATGTAATGATTTCCACACAGTACTGATAACTCAAAGTAATGAACATCCAAAAGAGTACAGCAAAAATTACGGAAACTACCGTCAGAGCTGACACAGTGACTTAATTTAAATTGGCTAATCGTTTCTAAAATTAATCAACTAATTACATACATTAGTCATCATAAAGTTGTATTTGGCAGATGCTCCACAAGGGATCAGCACTCAAGTGTTCATTACCGAAAAGGAGGATTGCATCCCACACCGACAGGATCTCCTGAATGTATAGTTTTTACATATTTAAAAGGTTTCCTTGAGCTAGTTTTTGGCTGAAAACCCCAGTACACACTTAATAGTTCACTGTAAATGTGCACTACATGACTACAGAAGATCTGTAAAATTCCTGTTACAAGATTTACAAGCACAGCTGTCCTATGTAGTATTAAACAACTAAACTAGGCTCAAAATATTCAGCAGTGGAGTTCATTTACCAGGGGTAAATGAACACCACTGTTGAATATTTTTGAGCCTAGTTTAGTTGTTTATATTCCAAAAAGCAACAATAAACAGCTCCATTAACTGTCACAGTAATTGCTAGATTGCTCTTACTGATATAATCAATAGTGACATCCCTCCTTCCAATGATTAAAAAAGGTAACTGAGTGCACACAGTCAGAGTAAAACGAGTAAAGAGAGGCTTATATATGCACTCATTGTGAAACTACTGGGTGTTTTCATAAAAAATAACTGTAGATTTTTGAGTTTATTTTGTTGGAGTGAAGCAGAACTGAGAACTTTTATAGACCTGAGCCAAACCAACCTGCAGAGTGTATAAAGGGAGCTCTGTGGAGCCAAGACATTTTTAACACATACAATATTGAAAATCAAACTGAATCTTGGCCTCAGTACAGAATCTGAAAATATCTGCATTGCTACCGCTACAAGTAAAGTGCAATACCAAGTGGACATGCTGTATTTCACACAGGCACAGTTTATTTTAGATTCTACCGCAGTGGTTAATCTAGATGGGCTTTCAAACAGTCAATGCCAGTGACTCCTATAATGATTCGGCACTGTTCTTTAAAGGAAGCTACTGCGTGACATTTTTAGCTGACTAACTAATATTCATTTGTACAATCTTTTGATTGACATCTAGGAATCAAATTCCTATGTTTGTTTTCCGTTAGAACAGCCATGACTTCCAATCAACCTTCTTACAAGAGCAAGGCTGCCACACTGGATGAAACACAAACACTTATGACTTCAGAATGACTAGGTAGCTCTAAATTGTTGTAAACTTCAATTGATGAGTATAAGAAGACAGACGAAAACTGTACCATTCGCTGAAAGTAAGCCAAGCAAAGGTTTGAAAATCCAGTCAAATGATGTGTTTTATTGATTTTTAACAAGTGAAAATAAGTGCACATCCTCTACAGTGAACAAACCTAAATATGGCAGATTTTCAGCACTTATTGGGCACAATGTATTTGCTGGGGAAACATATATTAGAGAAATGTGATAATTTATCACACATTCTTACTATAATTAAAAGTACACATGTACAATCCACATTCAAGGTGAATGTAAAGCAGCACTACTAACGTTCATTTTACATCAGTCAACAATGTACTTTGAAAGCCATAACAGGCTACATGAAGGGTGTTTTAAAAAATGACATGGACTGATACAGTACTGTGCAAAAGTCTTAGGCACCTATGAAAATCGCCTGAAGCCATTGTCTATCTGCTAACCAAAAAATGAACTTTAGAATCAATGCAAACAAACAAGAAAGCAGTAAAAAGTAAAAACTTTTTCTAGTTTTTGTGAGCTGGTTTGGACAACACAGGCTTGCTCCCATATTTTTATTATATGCCTCCAGACATTGCTTGGATTTATAAAACTCAATAAGCAACACCACACCTACTTTAATCTACTGAAGTAACTAAGCCAACCCAGCTATTTGTTCTTAGGTACAAGTAATACTGGGCTTCCATGAGGAAAGAGGATTGGAAATAGCTAAGCAACACAATGGCAGTCATAAAATGATTATTTACTGCATTAATGTTATAACTTATTTGTATTCATTGTAATATTAATGCTAAAACAATAACAACACTACATCACGTTCATTTGGCAGACGCCTTTATAGTGACGAGGAAAGCAGTGTGAGAACCAGAGGAAAGTCCTAAGTGCTAATCTTTATGTACGGAGAAGTGCAAGAAGACAGATGTGCATCAGGACAGGACTTTTGCACAGTTGTGTATATCATTCAGCCACTAGGGAACAAAAGCAGCACCAAAATGAACACTAGAACTTGCAGAACAGGCCCTCGTTTAAAGGATGCACCCTAATGTGTTGTCAAGCTGCAGGAAGGTGCTTTAAAAATGCTGAATCATTTCGTGACAACAGCTCCTCTGAACCGTTTCAACAGCCTTCTCCGCTTCACTGTTTCACACCCACATGCATGCTCTCACTGCTTACCGACTCAGTCAATGCTAACATGGCATTTATATACTGGAGCGTCTTACAGGGGTGCTGATAGGGAAGACAGAGTGGAGCTCAGAGACCAGTCGACTCAGGCATGTGTGAAGAGTTCGTTTCTATTGTTTAAAGAGCTGCTAAGCTTTGGGACCCCACAGCACGCCTCACCTCTGCTTAGCACTTGCTCGAAGCAGCCGGTTTAATTTCCTGAGAATGCACACGGCTGGCTGGGTGAGAGTCAGGGGCCTGCAGTGGATTAATTTGCACAATTCCACTCTTCAGTTTGAGGCAATGATATTTTAATTTGGTCATTCATATTCAAATGAAATTGCAAGAACTGAATTAGACTGTGCGATCTGAAATGAACAGTGTGGTTTGTGGCACAGTACTCTTGTTGAATTGCGGGGTTTATTTGGCTAACTGAACTTAAAAAGGCAACCCACAGTGAAATCCTCTTTCTTAGTCTTACACAGTCTCACAGGGCCAGAGGTGATCTCATGATGAGAGCCCACGACCGGAGACATCAGTGAACGACAGCAAAATTTACCGTGATACACCTACAGGCTTTTCCTCTAAAGCCTCTGAATTCATCCCGTATGTGCATATTTAATGTCCAAAGTAAAATTGCTAACACAAGCAAAAAGACAACTTGCTAGGTGGAAAAAGTGTGGCTGCAAATCACACACCGCATTTACTCCGGCTGTATGATCACAACTGTGAATATACGGCTGCTGGAAACCCTTGATTAACTACAACCTGTCCAGTGAAGTCTTTCACAGCTCAAGTGTATTCTGGTTTAACTGAATGGATTTTCCTTGCAGAGTTTGGTTTTAACACTTCTACCGTAGGTCTGATCCGAACCAGACCATTAACTAGGACTGACCTGACATTTTAGGATCAAACACAAATACAGAGTGACCTGACACACAGCATCTTAAATTAAAAGAATATTTATGTCCCGTCTGAGCCTGTCCTAGACCGCATCGCGTTTTCAGCCTGTAATTAAGACCAGTTCTGTTCAAAAATGACTGAAACTATTTCATAAAAAAACTTTATAGGATAATGTAAGTAATAATAATAATAACAGCCATCATTAGACAACAGATATATATGACCTCCAGTTGACAAAACAAAACTGCTCACCTCAACCCAGCAAACAAAATGAAAGTTGTGTGTCTGCTTCTGAATCACTGTGACTTACTCTGAGACATGCGAACAAAACTTCACCACTACAGGCAGCCACTTCACACAACAGCAGAGAATGTATTCACAAAGTAGGACTGATCCTGAAACAGATTTCTCCTTATTTCTCCTTATTTCTGGTCAGTGTCACAAAAATTGACTTTGGATTGGCATTCGTTTTCATGAGGTGGTTTGAGTGGTTCACAGCTACAGTGGGAGGGAAGTTTAGCTCATGGTAATAGTCACACTGTGCCCTACACCACAGCCACAATTCTCCATCACCTTACTGAAAATGTGGACGCTGTCTGAGTGGATTGTGAGAAGTTTCGAAGGATGTATTTGTGGGGGAAAAAGTTGGGTGACTTAGAGTCATAGCTCCAACCCTAAAGATACAAAATTTGGACAGCAAGCATATCTTGGGTGATGGAAGGCATAGTAAGTATACAATTATGTACATGGAATTTTGCGCCAAAGTGTTTCTTTAATACAGACCATTAAAGCTAAACTGGAGTCCTCGGTTACACACAGCCTTTGTTTCTATTCTAACTAGTTTCAATTCCGATTTTTCTAGTGTTACATTCTTTTATTAACATCTATTCTGCTTTCATTTCACTATGCTGCCTGTGTCAATGCACGGCGTTTGAACTGCCAGGCTTACACAAAAGCACTACATAAATTATCATCTACAGTTCTGTTCAGCATTCTCGGCACATCTGAAATATCAACACTGTTTTACAATTGCCTACAAATCTGGAACTAGGTTTCAAAATACTACCATATTATTAGAAATCTATCTGAAACAAGGTGTAAAGGTTTAAACGATTATAAACAGTGACTCTG
The DNA here is from genome assembly GCA_037974485.1 of Hemigrammopetersius urotaenia. NCBI lineage: Eukaryota > Metazoa > Chordata > Actinopteri > Characiformes > Alestidae > Hemigrammopetersius > Hemigrammopetersius urotaenia. The sequence goes on from JBBPDC010000129.1 coordinate 20,865,862, forward strand.
ACCCCATGAATGGTGAATTTCATGTGAACATTCTACACGACACTGCTATAAATAAATATTTGATCTGATTTAGTCTTGGAGACAGGCAACCCCCCTTTGGCGAATCTGTGTTGAAAGACCCCCTGCTACTCTTTTGCTCTCTATAAATCCACCAGCTGCTTGATTTCCTAAGGATTTTCTGGTGAGCGTGGGAAGGAGCACGGTGGAATTCCAAAGTCACATTTTCGGCTCTGCCCTCCACCCCCCCTATGGCAGCAGGTAAGGTCTATGGCAGGAGATCCTCCGTCAGCTGCTCCTTAAAGTCAGCTCTCCTCTCCTACCCTGTTTTTTAAACCAGCATGTTAAAAAATTCAACACAGCTACACTTGCTGCATGCATTAGAAGCCTTCAGAGAGCTACAGCAAGGGGAAAGGAAGTTCTATCCCACACCCCCAAAAGCCATTCTGCACTTACTGAACCAGATAACTTATGTTTAATGCAAGGAGTCCTTGAAAAAGGAATCATTCCACACATAAATAGGAAAAGCACTATAATGCTTCTGCCGCACGTACATACAAGCGCAGTTTCAGAAATGGGACCATGACTAAGAAACATGACAGTCTGTGCTTTATAGCATAATCTGCAATGAATTGCTACCATACCTGGAATCATAGATATTTCACTTATGCATCAGAAATGCTGGAAGGGAAAAGAATTCAGCATTCCTTATGTAATCTACTTCATTTGCAAGCCACAGAAACATAAGAGTACATTGATCTACAAGGTCAAGAAATGCTTACCAAAGCATGTGATATTTCCAACGAGACCTATAATTAGAAACCATGGATTTTAATCCAGTGCACAGGCCACAGCATCTGTTCTCTGACTTTTTTCACTTCAAACTAAAGACATATCACTCAGAATTAGCATACTTGCAAGCCAAAACAGCAGTCCTCACACTCTGCTCTAAAAGAGAGGAGCTACATAACAAACGCAGATGCTTCCAGGTTCCAGGTGCACTGTGTCATACTATTTAACATCCTCCCATATTCTGTGGCATGTATAACCAAGATGAGCAGACCTCAATTTTGGATCAAGAGAAAATCTAAATGACTTTGAAAGAGTGTCACTATTGGAGCATAGATGGCAGCAGTTTCAATTACAAAAGGCACATTTCCACAGGCATACAGGAACCGCACTGTACCTCAACTGCACTGCAATGGCACAGAACTTGCTGCATTTTCCAGTGTACCTCAGCCCAGTAATGGTGTTTCTGTTCTCTCCCCACAGTTTATGGCCAGTTGTTGTCGCAAAACCAAGTCAATGGAGTCAAACCAGCAGATAGTTGTTCTATCAGAGTTGTTCTTGACACTGTGGTCTTGTTTGAGTTTTAAAACGTTTTTCTCTGCATCCTTCAACCTAATCTAGCAAACTTGTTAGTGATGTGCTGGTACACCTTCATGTTTCTTACAGCGTTAAAGATAAAACTGTTAGCAGCATAGAAAACTCCCACTGAAATTTATCTTCAGCCCAAACAGATAACGCTTGTACTTTACTTTGTCGACTTCACAGTTGTTAGTTTGTATCTCCATTGCTGTTGTTTGGTGGCCTCTTTCCATGTTGTGACAACATTTTGACCAATCAGAAAGCAGTGACGCAGTCAGCTCGAGTGCGGCTTACTTGTAACAGTATAGTACAAAGGACTGGAAATTGTGGAGGAGAGTAGTGATTCAGTGATGATAAGTAATAGGAGAGTAATTGTCATTAGAGTGAATGAACATTAGAGAGGTCAGTGGTGTAAAAACTGTTCTACACAGGTGGTCAGAGGAGTCATCTTTCAATATATTCTTCACAAGTGAGTGAGTGCATGTGTCCAGTGGACAGGCCTGAGTGCTTGACTGCTGTGAGTGGGTCCAATGGCCCGGTTATACTGTGGCGACATCTTGCTTCTTATGGTTTAGACTAATTTGTCCTCTTAGAGGGACGGGTCCCTGCAAATCAGTACAAAGTTGTTTATCTTTATGCTATGATGATGATTTTTGTCCTAAAAAGAGGGGGACCTTCACAAATGACAATGCCCTTAAACAGGGCATGAGGGTTACATAATAATAACAACAATGATGATGACTATAATTACCATTATTATCACAAACAATGGTAATGTGACATCCTTCTTCTCCAAGTATCAGCAACAGCAGTGTGGGCATACAGAAGGAGGTGGAAAGGTTTCCCCAGCACACTGGCAATGCACCATGTAGCACTGTCCCTTGATCCTCAGCTAATCTGACACCAAAAATCTAATTGTGCGTCTTGTTCCATGCCACCCCCTGTGCCGAGGCAATGACATCCCAGTACAAGGCTGTGCAGTAGCGGCACAAACTGTGACTAATCTCTCTGAAATTGGAACGCTCAAAACTCTACTACAAAGCACCCTAACACCCACAACCCACTGCTACAACAGGACGTAGGCCGGGAACACATCAAGATATACATTAAACCCTTGTGAAGATGGGCTGGATGCCCTCGGCACCAGCACTGTGAGACTTCCTCAACGTGTGCTGCTACAAAAAAAAGACCTGATGTCTCAATTCCAGCTAACAGAAGCAAGGGAAGCTAGAGGCAGATGCTAGCTTGTGATTTGTGCAGCTCCATGTTATGGAAGGTTGAACGCTCCATTGGCTTGTCATGAAACAGGGCGAAGGTTATCAACACTCTGGCAGCGCATGGCCAGTAAACTGTCAGTCACCTGCTATAAATGAGCAAACTATAAATGAATCCAGCATGGTGTCTGGATTGGGCTATTCATAGCAGTCTGAAAATGTGGATGTTCTGATACAGTCACGATCTAGCCAAGATCTCACATTAAACCATTCACAAGCGCTATGTGCAAATTCAACTCCGTGTCCAAACAGATTCACAGAAAACAAAAACTTAACACCTTCAAATAGACAAAACAGGTCTGAAAAATGTGCAGTGTGTTTGGCACAGCATAACCATCCTTGACACTACTACGCAGCCAAGGAGACAAGAATGGCATTTATTGTTCAGGATATGGAAAATGTCACAACTTCTGACCTACTGAGTAATAGGAACAGGTGAAATCTATAAATAATCAGAACAATAGTTTCTAAGGAAGCACAGAGAGCAAAAATGTGGGCTGATGCAGATGTCTGCATATCTGCCAACACAAATACAGGGACTTGTGACTATGTGCACATGGATTAGTATTAAACAGAAATGAACCGTATTTCCGTGGGGATACAAATGCAGTACGACAAATAAAATGAAGCACTTTAGCAGAGCAGGTGAGCATCACCTAACCACTCTGCTCTTATGCAGATTTTAAAGGAATTATCTAGTGAGATCAACATGATTTTAAATAATATTTTCTTGTAAAAAAAAAAAACAAAGACTGATTATATTCCCCCAGACCCACCTTTATAGCAGTTCCCAAAATAACAGTCTGCAGGAGCTTAGACCATTCCATGCAGCAGCTTGAGTGTTTTGTTGTTGGTTTGAGTAAACAGAATAACTGAACAAAACAATCGTTAAAAAATGCCTTTCAGTAATAAACGAATCCAGTAAAGATTTTTGGATGGGGTTGTATAGTGAGGAAATGTACAACATTATAAAAACCTAAAGCAACAAAAATTACAAGGTAAGTATCTACTAAAGATCCAGATGTTTTTCTTGGTTCCTTTAAGCATATTGCTGATTCAGAAACTGTCTACATCAGATTATGATGGTGAAATTGAATGACTGAAGTGGCTGAAGTCAACATGCCTGGTATATTGATGTCTGTCAAAGAAAGGTTATCACTGAATACCTATGAATAACCACTGGAACTAAAAAATAATGTGGTGTTTCATATTGTACAAAACAAACAAATAATACATTAAATGCTGACATGAGCGGAAAGGTCATGATAAATACCTGGAATACTCTGTCTTCTGATGGCCAGAGCTCCATCTGGTGGTCTGGAGGGGTTGGAGTGTTTCGTGTAGGGCCCCTCATCTATAGGAGGACACAAAGAGAGAAAAAAAATTAATAGAGCAACACACGCACAAGGACACAAAGAGAGAAAAAAAATTAATAGAGCAACACACGCACACGCACACGCACACCTTCATTAGTGACAGATCAGCCTTTGCTTGCTTAAAAATGACATGTCCACATACTGCTTGCTAGGAGTTTCATGCACCTATGCAAACACATACTCACACACACGCACACACATATATATATGTATATACACTTATGCACAAATGTACTGCTCACTAGAAATTTCACACATATACACACGTGCGCACACAAACCCTATTTTTAGAGTGAGGTAAACATCACATCTCCTGCTGCTTGACACATCCACATGCTACCTGACATTACAGGAGCCAGAAGCTCCACACCCACACTCACACTCACACATCCTGCTGAGCTATATGAAGGCACATATCAGGGATGATTAGCACTCCTGTCACAGAGGAGTCCCAAACATCAATGAAGCTCTCTTGGCTACAGGATGTGCAATAGCCTATAGTGTGTAATGTCTCTGTGTTAGGGCCTGCAGTATTTGTCAGAAACCAGATCGACTGTGTAATGGGAAGAAAACAATGATTTCAAAACTGAGTTTATAGCATAGTTTTCACATACAAACCGTGCGGACTGGCAAGTAAACTACATACTGTATATTTGTAACTTTTCTCAGTATTTACATAAAACATCCTACTCTTCTTTTTTCAAAAAAGTTTTTTTTTCTTTCCTAAGGGTCTTTAAGCTCCAGTCACTTGATAATGTGGGACAGATCAGGAAGGGACAAAAGTTTGTAAGGTCCCTGTGGTTCAGCCTGGGTTGGAACTGTCTCAGACTGTATTTGGGAGAGTAAGGAGAGTCACACTATAATGGAGCGCTCAGCATGACGCACACTGCACAGCACCTTCACTTACACCAATACAGCAGCAGAATGCGCTTTATATATTACATACAGACCGACAGAGAGTGGCAAATTAGAGGTGTTTGTACTGTAAGTTTCTTGTACAAGCAGACATATCTTCCAAATAGGTGATGTCTGTACAAACACAAACACACACACACACACACACAGGCATATAAAAACAAACATGAGCAAGATACACTGCTCAAAATATTCATGAGCTTTAGCGGAAGAGGAAGGAAAAGTACACATTCATAATCCACACACACACACTCTTTTAAGGCCACATATTTAAATGATAATGATACACTTGGGTCTTGACAATTATCAGTTTGCACCGTAGCAGAGGCCTCTGGGTAATGTAGTTTGACTCTCTTTAAACTCCAGTGAGTCACAGCCTCCTGATGAGTCATTTAACACAAGAGACGCTTTTAGACAGAAGCACTGCTTGAACTCTGGGTTTCAGCACAAGATTCCAAAAAAGCTCCGGATCATCCTTCACAGGCACGACTGTGATCACTACACGAGACGGCAGTTCTGAGACAAATCCCAGACAGGTTACAGTGTGAGCTATTTACCCTGACAGGGTGAGAGAAATGAAGGTGCTGACTCACTGCTCTGATTCCTCTAAAGGAGCTGAGAGAGAAGAGGAAAGGTGGTTGCAGGCTGATGAACAGACTTCAAGTTCAATGTGCTAATGCACTGTAAACAATGCGTTTCTACATGTATTGGTAGAAAATAGTACAGATAAACTGTAAGGACAGATATTTGTCATATTTACTCTACATTTGCATGTTACTAATCAAATATTAACTAAAAATACATTCAACATTCTTTCCTAACAAATACATTTACAATATTTTCACCATTTGAGAGCCTTTATTAGCCAGAAAATTTCATTTTTTTTTAAAATTTGTCACTACCTACAAAAAGCTAAAGTAATTCTAATTGTAATTATAAAGTGTATCACCAGAGAACTGTCAGATATTCAACAAGCTATGAAATGACAGCATGGGATGAAACAGTTGGCTAGTTCATTTAAAGTTAAAGCACAGTCTAGAATTTGACTCTGCATCACCACACAATCCGTTAATTGGACATGCACTGTTACAAATTCTTTGTGTTATAAGGAAATTGCTTCATTTGACACATTTTCATTTATAGCTTTTCACTTAACTTTCAAGTGCTTAGCAAGAATAAAAATCTGCAGTTCATGATATAAATGGATAAGTGTGGTGTGAAAACACATTTGACAGGTAGTGTATAAGTCATTAAACAGTGATTTCATTATTATTGTTTTAAATAAGGCCCATGGTGGTGCAGTGGGAAGGTTGGGGGTTCAAATCAGGGTCCTGGCCTTGTCTGGTGCCATGGGTTTCCTCTGGGGTCTTCGGTTTCTCCCAAAGTCTAAAGACATGTGTGTCAGGTAAGCAAAATATATGTAGTGACACTTCACATGACTAAGTAAACATGTGCTAACCTTCACCCTCTCAGTGTTGGAGGTATCAACTGATAGTAGTCCTAGCAAGTGGGTGGCATTAGACATGGCAAAATTGTGGAGAACAATCAGGAGAACAAAAAACATTAATACACAAATGCTAATTATTGCTGTCTATCACGGTAATAACAAAATAAACAACAAGCAGGTGTTACTTGTTTATACCTCTTTCACACGGTGCCTACACTGTCAGTTGACAATCAAGTCATTTTAAAACAGATTGTTTTTAGTCCAAAAATCATCTTTACACAAACAATATGTGGGCAGCAAGCCCATATTACTTGACTTCTACATCTGTTCAGACTGATCCAATAGTTACCCAGTTTAATGACACAACATGGGTCCAGGGTCCCCTGCCTGGCAAATTTGAGTGTTTTCGCTGCTCCTCGTGCAAATAAGGACCAGGGTTGGGAAACACTGATCTAAATTGGCTTAATGTCTTTCTGTGAACTGGCTTAAACACCCAAAAGAGTTACTTGCTGATCCAAGTCAGTAAATCAGTGAGTAACGATATATTAAACAGACATCAGTCCAGAGACTACTGTAACTAAAGGGTTGCAACAACTGGCCTCTAGATTTAGAAACCGTAACAGATGCACACTTAAGCAAAATGTGCCTGGACATCAATTCAGCATCTGCATGAGAGGACAGAGGAACTTCAGCATCTGGGACATCAGCACCTCATCAACTGAGGGACAGGATTCTTGTCTAAAAAACAGCTAAGTCCTGTAAGTCATCCACTGCATGAACCAGAATATTTGGCGGCAGAACTGTGAGCCATGCTTTTTCCATTACTCATTGGTCAAGTACCAAATGTTCCAGTTTTATAGATTTTGGTATCTGTGACTGGGATCAAGAGGACCTAACGGTACTTGAAGTGCTCCATTCTGTGGTGACACCTGCAGCTGAAGCCAAGGGAAATCTAACAAATCTTTACTCTTCTAGGTGAAGGTAACGATTATTGTGTGACAGTGTACCAGAATGTATGCTGATGTGCCATTTGCTGTTCTGAAAAAGGCTATTCTTAAAGAGTTTCATAGTTTGTGATATTAAGAAGCAAAACATAAGCTTTGCCTGACCTTTATACCTGTATTTGTGTACATACAGACATTTTTATGAGTACGCATGCTGAACAGTGCCATTTACTGTTTCGCTCAGGAAAATATGTGAAGCTAAATAGCACGCAAACTATCAAATTATGTTACTGTGATGCTTCCAGCTGTCTCTCAAGCAGGTGGAAAATTGACTAGACCCAGGACTATAAGTTCCTGCTGAGTGTCTTTGGGTCAGTTGTTTATGACTGCGCAGCGGAACAGTGCCCTTTAGTCACTGAAGGGCTGGAACAAAAGAGACGGAAGTCGGAAGGTCATCTGTACCATCAGCTCAGCAGGGATGGCACTTTCACTGTATTCGACGATGGTTGGAATGCTCAAGGACAACCCCATGGAGTTCCATGTCTAGACATGCAGGATAAAGCTCATCTTTATGGCAGTAGGCAGATGCGTAGCGCAATTCTCCAACTGGTGCTGATGATCGTCCAACTGTGAGACACTGCAGTTTCATTTCAGCAGTTTGAAAGAAAAACGAGAAGTGGAAGTGCTCTTATGCACTCAGAACATCTGCGCAGCTGTCCGTTTGCTTCATCCACCTGAGGGAGGGAGGGAGAGAGGGAGGGAGAGGAAAGAAACAAGAGAGAAGGGCTGTCGGCGAAGACATCATCCAAGCAGCCATTTGTGTGAGCTCAGCATATTAGCACACGGTGACTGCCCATTTCCACTCAGGCTTAGGTCAAGAAACAAACCCGCGGTACGGTACTTCCAAGAATATCTTTGTTCACAGCACACAAACACGCAAACATTTATTCATTTGCATTAAGTTACATGAGAAAAAAATTATAATAAAAGAGAACCGCATTTTGCATTCCCAAGTAAACTGATTTGAAACCACAGATGCACCAAATGCAGTTACAAATCGAGGGAGGACACCTTCATAAAACGTGCAGCCGAGCCGCTTGCTCATATCGACACGGCGATATTCATCTCTCTCTCTCTACCTTTGTTTGGTAAAAACAGTTTTTTCTCTCTCAGGAGATGCAGATGAGAACGGTCCCTCCTGGAGTTCAAGAATGAATGCAGAGCCAGGCCATTATGAAAATTCCCAGTCAGTCATTGTCATGCATGATGAATGGCATTTGGCTGCTGAAGCCCTGGAGAGCTCCAGGTCTCAGAGAGCTGACTAATGTGTACCTGCTGGCAAAAGGATAAACCATCATCATTTACGGCCTGAGACAGAGAGGGTGGTTTGATCTAGTGCACTTAATGACCTGACTCCATGGCGGAAGCATGACACTGACAGTCTCAAAAACGTTCTCTTCATGGTAACATTTCATTTTGATAAGGCTCTTAAGACTCTCCCCTTGAATTTAACTGCCATTAAACCAAATACAAACTTAATGTGACTTTTGCCATGACTCTGTTTCTAATCAACTGAAGTTTCCTTAGGTATTAACAAACCAACTATATGTTGTTGCTGTCATATTCAAATCTTGAGACAAAATGTACACTCAAAAATGCCAGTGACCCTTCCTGATCATTTCATGACTGACCAACAGAAATTCTGAAAAGCAAACCCATCAGTTGCCACTTCAATACATGTGAAGAAATATTATCTCTTCTCCTACAACGGCAGCTTTATAGACATATATTATGGCGCTGAGCTTTTCTATATAGAGATTTCTGGATAAATGAGCATCTAAACAGTGAGCAGTGACCTCATTCACATCTCCATCACATCACACACGGACATGAACAACACTGTGGCTAAACACAGGTCTAGAGACAGAATTAAACCTGAACACAGTGTGTAGTTACAGATAGATAAAAAGTTGTCTGTCCGTCAGTTCACATTGTTCAGATGTTTTGCTTAGTAATGAACTCATTCCTTTAGATAAAATGTTCTGCAAGTTCACCTGGCTCGCCGAATTTAGCAGTCTTTTAAGAACAGAATGCTCTAACGGCACGATGAGAAGCGGTGCAATGGTGGTGCTATTTTCAGCATCTGTTCTGTCACATCGGCAGTGTACGCACCTCTCAGGCGCTACTCACCCACGTCACAGTGGAACGCCTGGCTCGCGCCACACAGGAATGCCATAGCAGGGCAGCAAGGGCAGGGTCACAGCTGCTAGTTGATCACAGACAGCTCGCTCCAGAGCCGTGCTTGTCCCTCGAATGCTGGGCTGAGTCTGTTTCCAGCATAACGAGACACCCACGTGTGCACTCAGAGTGAGGGGTGTTCAGATGAGCGAACCGGTAAGTCTTGAAGCGATGGGCGTTCTAGAAGCACCAGCATCCTCTGTTTCACTGCGCTCATTTGAGATGAGACTCCGGGACATCAGAGGCACTTAGGCACTCGAGACAAAGACGGAATAAGAGAGTGACGACATAATCCGGCAGCGAGCGAAGGGAGGAGGGAAGAAGAAACTTAGAACATGTCATTTTCTCCTGGGTTCCCAGGGGGGTTTCAGAAAGAAGTCCAGGTCAGACTCCTGTGCCTGGAGGCGGCGGAGCAGGAGCAAGGTGATGGGACATTAATAATACGATAAACTCCTCATTATGGGTGGAGAGCGAGAGAGAGAGACAGACAGACACAGAGATGTAGACAGAGAGACAGAGAGTTCCATTCTTACAGCAAGTGTTGGCAGAAGAACGAAAGAGCAGATGAAAGAGACAGACAGCAAAGGAATGAGTGAAAGACAGAGTGTGACACAGAGAGAGAGGGACAAGGCGAGGGGGGGAGAGTCAGAGAAATAATTCTGTTCTTACAGCAAGAGATGACAGAGGAATGAAAGAGCAGATCAGAGGGAAATGGATGGAGAGAGATAGAAAGAGAGAGAGAGAGAGAGAGAGAGAGAGAGAAGGGGGGAAACGGAGAGCAGCGGAGCTGTCATCCTGCCAGGTCACAGCAGGCTCAGTCATGCATATCGGCACACGCATTTGGGGAGGTGGGGAGGCGGAGGATATAGAGGAAAGAGCTGAAGGAGTACTTTCAGGCTCTCCGTGTCATCCACAATGAATGCTAATGAACCTGTAGGCCTCTTGCGGGTGTGGGCACAAAGCTCATTAAGTCATCAACCGTATATTTTAAGATGGAGGACATTTTATGGGGCTGATCAATAAATAAAATTTAATCCAGCAGCACCTGACTGGTGCCCCCCGTGAGCAAGAAATACTCACAGCTTCCTGCTGTCCAATAAAGAGCTTCACAAACTGAACAGTGGAAAATCCAGCCAAAGTACACAACAAAGGACAACGTGTCTGGGTCCTGTACAAGAGACCGACTTTCTTCTCTGACACTGAAAACACACAGGAGAGCGTGCTATAAATAATGCTACAGATAGGGTTTCTAGTGAGCCCATGCAGAGACTTTCATTTTGCTCTGAACCTTTAAGTCTACTTAAATATGAGGCAGTGTTCCTAATGAACCAAATAAAAGTGCATTATCAGAGTTTTCTTAAGTCAGATCAAAATGAGGCAGAGGCAAGAGACGGACGGTGCCGCAGCTCAGCCATGCACACCCAGGGGAGAGAGAGGGAATTGCTCTTCTTTATTTTTAGCAATGAGCTCAGACTTTGTACTGCCTTCGTATGATGACACAAGCTGCCCCACAGTGATGGGGAGAATGAGAGACAGAGAAAGCAAAACAGTGTGCAGCATCCCCTGTGTGCTGCAGCAGAAGCCTATCTGCTTCCAGTGCTTGAGTGGTGAGGCAAGACACTCTGAAATTAAAAGCCTTTAAAAGTCTTAGTAGTCACTTTGGGTCATGCTCAACCCATGGCTGTTCTCTTATGATGGAAGGAGACCTTGAGGCCTTGAGTGCAGAGAAAGAGAAACAGGAATTCAGGGACACTTCAGATGTTACAGAAGGGACAGAGTCATTTACTGTCTGCTGGAGAAGCTGTCACCATTTTTTTTCCACTTTTTGATTCTGCACACCTTTAACTCAATACAAACAGGATAAAGCAACTCAACAATCAGAGGATTGTTATTTCTGGACTCTCTCTGTCCAGTGTTGGCTAAGATAACAAATTCAAATCCCGGTGGGAAAAAAAATTACTTGTCTAGCAGGTCCCATGCTTAAAGTTAATGCAATGTAATGAGCACATAGTGTAAGCTTTATTTTTTATTCTTAACAGGAAACTAGAACAAATAATGACAGAGAATCTAAAAGTTCTGCTGCGTGACAGAGCTCAGCAGGGGGTTGAACTCGCTGTACAGTATATCTGGGACATAGAAATGATGTGCACCAGTGAACTCTTTGATCATAGCTCAGCAAAAGGTCTAGAGTCATATTAGACATTAAATAAAGACTGTGGGTGGTGCGGAGACTGTGAAGAAGTGTGAACACAACTGCAGACCAGTTAATCAGGAATTTTCCTGTAATATTAGCTCACCATGTGTATATTTTTGTTGCTTAGATGGAACATACAAAATTTTCTTATACTGTATATTCAATTTATAGTTCGGAAAGGAAAGCAAAAAGTAATACCAATGGCAATAAACATTTATTGATGAAGACTGGAAATGATAAGAGCCATCTGTGTTTTCATACTAGCAACATTAACTCCTGTGCGATATTTGTCATTTCTTAGGTGATAATAAAAAGCGATGTCATCCCACACAGGAAAGATTTGTCTTCTGGACTGAAGGACTCAATGTTCAGGGATCTAAATTCAGGAAAAAGCTTCTAGTAAAAAATTGTCCAAGAAGCTTAATTCCTCTTGTTTCCCAGCAGCACAGCACTATGACAGCTTATGAAACAATTCTGTAATGTTACTACAGTAATGTGTGCGTTTTTGACTCTCTGACATGAGAATATGTCTACAACTATATTATATGCAGTCACCTGACCATGCTATCCTAGGTCAACTGAATTTCCCCAATCAGGGTGATTAAGAATCCCTGCAGAGAAGCACCTGACTAAGCTGTGTTAACAGAAGAGCAAGCAGAGAATACACCACTCTCTAACCAGCACTTGGCCCTGGATCCCCAGCAGCCATCACTGAGGATGTAGCCATCCTGACCCAGATTGCACCAGATGTCACTTGAGGGTCTGGAGAAGGAGTAGCACCTGGAGGCTCACTGTGCACTCAGCTGTAGTGCCTTCACACCTCGATCATGTCCCATCATCAGGTGCAGGGATATAGGTTAGTGCTTTATTTCAGATATATTTAAAAATATTTTTTTTTTCTCCAGAAAGACATTCCGTTTTCTTATTTTTATTATTTCCAAATGATAACTGAAACGGTGCTCAGTCCTCATGAATTGACAACAAGCATGAGACAAAAAAGAGAATGAAGCTCAGTGATTAAGAGATAGTGGTTTTAATAAAAGAACTTCCTTTCAGAATCAGAATACTTTATTCATCCTGGAGGAAATTACTCGAGCTATGACTGCGCAGAGACAAGACCAATATAAAATATGATGTCAAAATATGGTCAGTAATCAGAGGTGGCTATAAATATTATAGATTTTAAAAAAAATAATAACAGCTGAGATCATTTACAAGCTAACACAAATGTGGAGTGGTTTGGCTCTATACCAAGACAGTTACTGAACATAATAGTGACATAAGTAGTGATATTACGTTACAAACTAAAGCATTTCACAGAGCTGTCATTCTACTCTTGGTAAAGAATCAAAATCTGAGAAACAAGATCCCAGGTGCATGCAAATTGCAGCCATATCACAGTATACTCTGTGCTGTGACTTCTCACACATGTACATCTAATCCTACACAGTGTCATCCTGATGGTAATATTTTTTTGCATATGTTCCAGGTTAGTGCCTCCACCTAGCCACTATAGCTGCTGCTGCTGCCAAAGGACATCTCTTAGCAACATGTCTTGTGAGACCCTAATGCAAATTTACACCTGGCGGAGGAAAATCCATGAGCAAATGCCCACCGCAAGCTGCTGTAGTAAACCAAGCATATATTGTACTAAACCGAGCATGTGATCAGTCTCACACACAACAGCCCAGTATTGGCATGATCCTCTCGCGTTTTGCACAGCCTTCCCTCAAATGCATGGACATGAGAGAGACAAGTGCATTTTGAGCATTACCAAGCACATGGCCAATAAACGGCATGTTTACACTCATGCGCATGTTTCATAACACAACCTAATCTGTGTCTGAAACTGATGAAAAAATCTTACAACATTGGACCCTCAGGGAACCGCTACTTATAACGGAATCTTGTACAATTTAAAAGACAGCAATCAAACCTTTTCTATTATATTTGAAAGACACAGATTCTATGAAATGTTGAAAAGGACATACCAAACTTCTCTGACATTTTTGACTTTCTTTGAAATCACTGATCTTGTGCAACTCAGTGGTAATAGAGCAGAGGTACTTGAAGTGCTGTGAGCCATGGAAAGTCTGAAATATCCATGTCCTATACTGGCCACAAGAAGGTGTTTGATCTCAAAACGGGATCAGGTGGCTTTGTACCGTTTGACCGGTGGGCAGCCAGATGAAAGTCTATGAAGACAGATGGGAAAGATGAGACCTTATGGAGAATCCAAATGCTGCTCACAACTGCCTCGAGTGATGGTGTGCGGATGTAATTTTGCAGTCTTTTGAAGTCTGGTAATTAAGTAACACACATCCCCAATACCGGCAAAAAAAAAAATCCACCCGAACCAAAGACATATAATAGCTCAACCCGCATGGATGTAAATAATAGCTCGACCCACACAGACAAAACACAATAGCGCAACCCGCACAGACGTAAACAATAGCGTGAACCCGCACACACAAAAACAATACACACACTGATCATGGCAGAAGCAGAACAAGAGACAACCACCAGCGGGACTTCTCTATATCCACCTAGGAAGCGCTTGAAGTCTCTGTTTTGGAAATATTTTGGATACCCTAAAGATGCTAAAGCTACTAGCTACTACAGAAGCTACTACTCTGAGAGAGTGTTCAGCAGTAGTGGCAATAGTCTCTCACCTCACCATTCAAAGCTGAGCTCAGAAAACGTGAACATGCTCACCATTTTGCACTTCAACTTGGACTGATATGAATTGTTAAGGCTCTTATGTAGACAGGTTTTACATTATTTTCTTGTTTTTCTTTTATTGTCACTGCATTTAAGTGTTTTAGGAGCAACAAATGACCTCTGTGCTGCCTATAGATAACTTTTATTTACACATTTTATTTTTCTAACTATGCAGCATCTTTAAAAAATGTTTTTTATCTAAACAATCTCAATCCTTTAAAGTAAATTTTTTATTTTAACTTTTTTGACTGTGGTGTATTCAAAAGGCAGCAGTAACCTCTGTCTGTGCAGCTTACAGATTTTCACAGTCTTACAGATGGTTATACAGATTCATTTTATTTTACAAATTCATTTTCTAAGCAGTGTCTCTGAAAAGCAGCAACAAATAGCTTCTGCAGTTCAAAACCTTTATAGAATGTGTTTGTGTTATTTATATATGTTAATATAGTTGTGAAATCAATTCACATAAAATAACTGTGATAATCGTGAAACCGTGACTATTTCTCAGACTATTTCTAATGGTTGCAACCCTAATCCTCTGTGAACTAAAAGAGAGACGGTGGGAGTGTGAGGAGGATGGGAGTGAGAATATGAGAATATTCGTTATGCTGGACGATGAAGCACTTTCATTCACACAGTTGCCCTGAGAAGTGGACATCCACTTCAAACATCAGCTCTTCGAGCAGGGTTCTTTCTGCAAAGCAGGGAGAACAAGAAATAGATAAGTGGCTAATTCCTCACAGCCCAATCCCCACCTTCATGTTTCTTAAAAGGGTCTGATGCTCCCCTTTCAAGCTTATCTACACAGAGGATGCGAGGCAGACCCAGAACTCACTGCAGACCACCACTGGGAGTAACTGACTACGAAGAATGGCTTGGAGGGGCAATCATTTAAAAAAAAAAAAAACGAAGCACAATTGGCCACCTTTGATATTCAATGCGCAACCACTTCGACAAAACTAATGAATCCAATCCTTCGACCTTGATGTGCTGGCGCTGGGGACCGTACTGAATCTTCAACAGAAGACAACCAGAGGTGGGAAAATATCAGAAATTGCCTAAAACGCATTCCTTAATAACCCAGAGGCTCTTTGAAGTACTCTCTAAGCAAAAATATGGGCAGCATAATGCCATACAAAGCATTGCTGTCTGAGATTGAGCTTCAGGGCACATTATCTTACAGTGGCACACCGTAAATTTAATAATGTTTTTCCAAAATGACTTCAATGTTTGCTGACTGTAGGAGTGAAGAAGAAAGAATATCAAAGTGAGGACGTAAAATGCAAGCCCAGGAGGGGAGGGGGGCTCTCCAAAAGAATCCTGATAACAAGTGGAAAGGACTGAGAATGACAGGAAATAGCTCCCCCTCCCCTGCAAACCCCTACAGTAGCTGTGTTAGGCAGCCACAGCAGGATGATGCCTTCCTCCCCAGAGGGCCCATGCTCCATCAAAATTGTTCCTGGGAACTAAAAGCCCACACAGCTACTGGAAATTGAGGGATTAGCGGGCAAAAAGCACACAGAAAAAGTTTGTTTTTCTGAACTGCCGTTGGGTTTGTATACTTTTTTTATGACTCGCAAAGCACAAAAAATTGTGGGTGGTGGACCGCTTTCCTGAAGTGGATTGTCAGGCTACCTGTTCCATTCAAGGCTGTGAAAGAAAACTCTTTGCTTTTTTTTGTCTTGCCTTTCCCTTTTCCCAAATACATATTTACATGCCTGCAAGTGCACTTAAATCTGGTGTTTCAAGTGCTGCCAATGTTTATATACTGCTGCTTGCCAAAAGAGTCCTTTATCCATTGACACTCAGTCTGCGGAGGCAGACCGAGAGCCGGCTGTTTGGGTTTGCTCAAAGCTTGGCTGTGTTCTGTTTTCAAGACTCCCTGCTCCGCTTTTTACATGGACATGTGGAGGGAAAATGATTACACCCTTCAGGTGGTCTGCCCAATCAGATGGCTCTCATGTCCACATGGCAGTCATGTGACACAAGCTGCCAAATCAGAAAACATCAGGCTCGCCAAAGCTTTTCGGTGCTTCAGACAAAGTTGGGAAAGCCAAAGCCAGCAGAGGCTGAAATAATGCAGAGCTGCTGCTGGACAAAAAAAGCAGGACAGAAAAAAACAGCACCAGTCCCTTTGGAGAGCCAGGGAAGAAGCAACAAATTCAGCATGGAATGAGGCTAATGTGGGCCTCTGTTCTGCACCAGGACCATCTGCATGCTTGGATATGTGGGGGTAGCTGTGATAAAGGGCTTCCACTAGACTAGCAAGAGGCTGAAAAGATCCTTACTAAATTGGGTGTGATATTTGTACGGGATGAGCCTAATCCAGGCCGACAGCTGCAGCTCCCTGTGCTCTAAAGACAGAGGCAATTATGCTAAAGTGCTGGACTGGACTGGGTTGGGCTTTCCAAATCCAGACTAGGCATGAAAAGGCAGCTGGGCCCTCCGTCCGGGCAGAACATGAAAGCTGAAGCGCTGCAGATGAGGGCTGACAAAACCAGGCGCAAAAAATGGCAATGACTTAATAGGACCTGCGAGAGAGGTAATCCCAAAAAGGCCACCGTTAGTGAACAGGCTCCTCACTATTATGCTGTGGACAAAGTCTGTTGGGGAGTACCACTCTGACATTTCAGATAGCACTGGAAGCGATGCTGGAATGGTGCCTTCAGTCAAAGAATGTTTATCTAAAGTCCATCTGCAGGACCACAAAAAACCCTCCACTCATAACCTTTGGAAAATCCCCCTGGCATGCACAAACGGGGAGGAACATGCATAGCCAGTAAACAAAAGTGGCATATCAGTTCTATTCAGACAAGCAGTCATTCCTCAGGCAAAGATGTTATTCTAATGAGGCTAGAAGTGCTAGCTGAAAACATTGTAGTTAATCACACGAGGAGACTTGAGGCTTACCCCTCAGCACGCTCATGAGATGCCACCCCAGCGGTACGGGGGCGGGTTCAATGACAAAGACTGCTGCATGGTACTCCACTAAATGTTCCCTCTGATGCGAATCTTTCTATTCCTCCATCATTTCAACGTGCACGAGGGCACAACCCATAAGAAGTATTATTGAGTCGGCTAATGGAGGGTACTGGCACTTGCCAGCTTGAAATAGGCAGCACAGTGTTTTTGTTAAATAAATAAATAAAAAACAAGGACACAGTATCATTGACACAAAACATGCAGCATCCCTGAAGCAGGTTTGTTTTTTTACAGCAGTTTCTGACATGAGTAAACATTTCTGGCAATCTGGAATGACAGGATTCATTTCCATTAGTGACTTGAGTAAGGAGGTACCTGTTTTATCTTTAGCCCACTAAACATGAACGTATGTATGGGTCACAAGCCAGGTCCATAAAGTGTTTCACATTTAATAACAAAAATGGACCAACTACCGAAAGGAAAACCTTCATCACTAGCATTTGGAAAGTTCCCTTCATATCCACAGAGCTCGAACTCTCAAGCACAGATTTTATTATTCTACAAGACCTCAGTCCCATGAATTAAACATATCAAGCATTTATTAAATAAGTGAGCCATTACACCATTATGGTGAAAGGCTACACACAGTTTTGCATCGATGTCTCTAGGGCCCACACTAACAATGTGCAGTGTGCTGATCGAGGCTGCATTCTTCAGCCAACTCCAGCTCCTCCTGCTCTTGCTTCCTCTGGCAGATCTCCATCCAGCTGTCAAGCAAAAGTGAAGGATTGATGAGGCAGCGCAGAGGAAGCTGAAGAGCCCAGCACAGCCGCAAGCCAGCAGAATGAAAGCGAGAGAGGTGCAGCAGAAGCCCTCACACCCCTCACCCCCCAAAACCCCTGCCAGCTTTATTTTGACTCTACAGGCTGGTGAAGCCGCAGGCAGGGTCTAGAGGGTTTCTGCCAGTGGCTGGCAGAGGAGAAAACTGCATGTTTGTTTGATGGATGCAGATGCTGCTGCTGCTGCAGATAAATCTGAATAGATAAGCTACAGTGGTGTGCTATCCTGATCTAAACGACTGGTGTTAGAGTCGTTCTTGGTATATTTTAATGGACCATGTATTAAGCCTGTTCCAAGTTCCAATCCCTTCTTAAGAGTATTTTACTCACTTGTCACAGAGCTGAGGAACACCGACATTATTAATTTGTGGCAGTGAGGCACAGCAGAAGATCAGGCATTTAAAAGTATTTCAACATTTTTAGATTATACAAAACACATTTAAATCAGGCACAAATAAAATCAGGCCCACCACAATTTTCACAATCACCTTTAAGCGGATCACAGCTACTTTCTCTTGTTAATGTGTTTGTCACAAAAAAACAGCCTGTGAATTGGGTGCATTTTTTATGTCTTAAAGATGAAACAAAAAAGAAAATGCAAGCTGCAGAGCCAATTTGGCCTATTATTACACCAAACCATGGTTTGGTTCGTTTCACGTTTTTTGATCCCCGTTTTGTGTCTTACTGCGGTTTTTTTTTTTTTTTTTTGTTTTTTTTTGGGGGGGGGTCAAGCAGTAAAACAGCACCATTTGAGATGCCCTTTTGTTTCAAGTCATCCTCATGTTTACCATAGAATTATGAATCAATAAATGCTTCCACACCGCTTCTTTTGCATTCAATCTGTACACAAGACCCCAAGGTAACGGCACAGGCTGCTGCAGAACTGATTCTACCAGCGACCATTGTCCAAAACTAAAAACTCGCTCTGTCCCGCTGGCCAAAACTCCTCACTCAAAACACAACAAAACTCTTACAAACAAACTCCCCAGCAGTTTTATCACAACCAGCCAGCTTACAGACACTTATGAAGCGAAGTGTCATAATTTCCTTTTGCTTACCTTCGAAGAAACTCAGCTTGGACACACGCTGCACCCCAGGTGGTCCTTGTGGATTTTGAAAGGTCAGAAAGACTCACGAGGGGGGCTTGTTTGAATTGTAAAAAACTCTACAACAGATATGGTAGCATGTGGACGAGAAGGATAACTCTGGGAGTTGGAAGGGGTGTGTCGTGTGTCATGATTCTGCCTTCTCACACCATGACACAGGTTCTGAGTGTCGCGATTTCAGTTTCCAATCGCATATCGTTACAGCCCTAGCAATTAATGGTCAGATAAAATGTCACTAGTAGAGTATATGCAGAATGCACAGCTATTACTAACTTAATGGTTTGAGCAGCCTACATAACACACGTTAAAGCAACCTTGAAATATGAAAGTGTTAGAGTGTATCCCAGTGCTCACTGAGCTAAAGTCCATCTCTGGGCACATACACATCTCACATCTAATTTAGCATTTCAAATTCAGCTCCTGGAGAAAACCCACACAGACACTGGGAGCACAAGCAAACTCCACACAGAAAGGACCCTTGGTTGCCTGGCCAAGAATCAAACCAAGGACCTTTGCCATCCAGTGCTATGCAGTGCTTTTCACTGCACCCCCATAAAAACAAACTTGTCAATTCAAAGTGTGTCAAACTGCAGAAATGCAATGAAGTAATTTTACTGCAGTGTTTTAAAATACCAGTCTAACATATCTTACCCCAAATGGACCGTTTGGTATCATTGGAGCTTGACCTCTGTGGTTGCAAAAACACAAATATATGATACATGATGATGGCAGAAATTCAATATTTAATGACTCCGATTCGGATTAAGCGCAAAAAAAACAAAAACGACCAGGACAGCCCTAACACCGAGCGGTCATCCGAATCCTCCCTGCTATTTTTATACATCTTTTGCCATCTAATTTTTCGTTGCCTCCATTCCTGCTGGAGGACATTTTAGTCATTTAATCTGGTATGGATCAAAACTTATCAGCAGCTTCGGCTAATGCAGCTCAACAAGCCGAGATATTTGCCCTGAATTGTGTTTCAGTGAAAAGGCAGGGGCGCCATGGCTGTGCTCTAAGAGCAGCAGGGTCACGCCACACAACGGCTGTCTAGGAACAGAAATGGCCATTGCTCTTATCAGCACCACAGACCCATTAGCATACCAATTATTACAGAAGGTGCACTGTGAAGCCACTAAAACCAGCAGCCTGAATTCAGAGAGACACGAGGAGTAAACACAATCACGAAAAAGCACTCAAACACACACACATGGACACAGATGTGGGTGCACAAGCAAATGTGCATGTAGACACATTCAAATTCACACTCCCACACCTATGTGAGTAAACACTACACCTTCCCCCAGCATGCAAGCTCAAACACACCACCACTGCAGCATCTCAGACCTGCCTGGAATATATAAGATGAAGCAGCAGCCCACCTAGAGCCCTGGCATGGAGGCAAAAACAGAGAGAGAGAGAGAGAGAGAGAGAGAGAGAGAGAGAGAGAGAGAGAGAGAGAGAGAGAGAGAGAGAGAG
>JBBPDC010000129.1:20899035-20901535 GCA_037974485.1 Hemigrammopetersius urotaenia
AGAGACAGACAGAGAGTAGAGTAGAGCAAGAGAGTGAGAGAGAGATATACAGAGAGAGTAGAGAGAGAGAGAGAGAGACATACAGAGAGAGAGAGAGAGAGAGAGAGTAAAGAGACAGAGAGAGAGAAAGAGTAAAGAGACAGAGAGAGAGAGAGAGAGAAAGAAAGAAAGAAAGAGAAGGGGGAGTGGGTGAAAGATGGCTGGAATGTGACCTTAAATGCCACATCTCACCCTATCATTATCCTGTTCCCGTGTCCCCGCACACGAGCCCACAGACCAGCACAAAGCATCCATCTCCTGAGGCCGCAAGCCTGTCATTTGCACTCAGAGGCACCACATCATTACCGACCGCCATGCTGCCTACATGCAAAGCAGAATGCAAGCCTGATCGTTGATCAGCATGAGCGCAAGGACAAATTGTGAGGGTATGTTTGTTTACTCAGGGGTAAAGCGAGAGAGCATGACTGCACTTCAAAAGACACTGGAGCGGATTTCAATTCATTTTTTCACATCTATCTTTCTGAATTGCTTTCCGGACTCTTTTGTAATGTGTTATTACTGCCAGAAGGTGACATTACTGATCCCAAAAGCTGTTTTTAACAACCGCCCTTATTCAAAAAAAGAAGCAGCAGTGCGAGTAGTGTTTCAATGCAAAGTTACTAATGTCCACTCAAAAAGTAGCTAAATGTCACTAGATGATGTTACAATGTGATAAAGTTGCTATAAAGGGGGTGGGGGAGATTGTTGAGTGGGGGTGGGTGGGCTTGTTGGGGTATGTGCTACTACCTGTTTGCCACTCACTGAACAGAGCCGACACAGAAGTGTACTGGCAAACACGCCTATGGAAAATAGCCACGATTTGTCCGGGTTTCGAAGAAAATTCGAATAGTTCCCAGCAATAGAATTGGCATAGAATTTTTTGCCCTCCCTAATAGAGTAGTTAGAAGACATAGACAATAACGATTACATTGGTGAAAACAGTACAAAACAGCACAGGGGTCACACTGAGACCCTACTAATTAATTCAGTAATTAACAGAGTTCACTAATGAACATTTAATAATAAATATTACACTGTGGAAACATTACACACTACATGGCCGGTACTAGACGTTTCTTCAGATGCTTCGGTGCCGTTTGCCAGATTTCATCGATGTGAAAATGTCCCAGCTGGGATGTGTGGGGTCCATGGTGATGCTTCCCCTTGCTGTATTTCTTACAGATGCTGGAGGTGATTGAATGTGGGGATTGAGTGTGTGGTGAGAACGTGAAGGGTTCTGCAATGCTAGGCTATATCTTCATCACTAAGGAAGCAGCATAAACAGATCAAACAAATCAGCAGTTATATATGCTTTATTTCCTTCAATTTGTCGTTCATTTCACGTCAGAAAATGTTTTTACAACTGATGCTTGCCAAGAATGCGTCTTCCTGTATGTTTATATCTCAGTTGTCAGCCCTTTATGTGTAGTGCTCCCAATATTTTAGTAATAAACAATAATGAATGAAATATCAGCATCATTTTAGCTGAACTAAACTGTACTCTCGAGTCTCAATTTACCATTTTGTTTCACACACATTCATTTTCTAACAAGCACAGACCCTGTGCCTCACATGACAACTGGAAACAGAGGAGATTAAAGGTAAAATCTTGTACGTTTGGCCAAATACTTCAAGCTTGACAGCAAACACATCTCTGCAGACTTTAGTGCAAAACAGTGTAAACTTAATGGTTGGCTGAACTATCCATTTAACATCATTGTGTGTTATGATTGGGCGTGTCTACAGTAGTGCTCGGGAAATGCACTGCATGCAGACTCCTTGTTCCCTTTCAGGTGAAGTGAACAGCACTGTCTGAACTGTTTGGCTTTATTAGGGAACATCCCTCTCTCCCTCATGCCCTGGCATGTTTCATACAAGCGTGCCAAAAGCAGAGAGAATGGCCCTGGCATCATAGCACTCTCCCTGCCAAATGCTCACGAATGCATAATTAGTCACAGCAAGCTTCAGTTGCATTAGCAGTGGCTCATCTGTTTGTTTACCACTGTCTCAACAAGTCTTTTGTAGGAGCAGAAGACCTCCATCGCCTCATCTTGGCTTTCGTCCCTCTTGACCATTTTCTCTCGCTCACAGTCTCCCTTAGCAGAGCTTTCCTGTCCGTCTCGCCCTCAGCTGCCTTCTCTTTTCCTGTCTCTCTCTATTTTCTCTCTCTCTGCTATAAATCATCACTCTCCCTCTATTTACAGGCCAGAAAATGACTCATTTTAAACTAGCCAGGGAGTGTTATCCTCCAAGACCAGCACGCACACACACACACACACACACACACACACACACACACACACACACACACGGGCGCAAACACACATATACACACACACACAAACACACGCACACAAATGCATACACACTGGCATACACCACTGGCAGACAAACAGCTCACGGTGGTTTGACTACAATTCTGCAAATCCATTTATTTCTAATACACACACATACACAGGTG
>JBBPDC010000129.1:20906535-20925031 GCA_037974485.1 Hemigrammopetersius urotaenia
AAAGTGACAGCAGATGGCATCCCTGTTTTTAATCTCTACTGTTATTTCTGACCTTGTTTGAACCATCCATAGTCCACACAATCTTTGGAATGTAGTGAAAACACTTTTTAGCTCCAGTTTCAGCTAATGTATTGATTAAGAGTAGGCATAAAATAGGACTGTCTTTATATCATTACTCTACTGTGTCTTCTCAGCAATGGTGCAAGGCTGCTTAAGTACACACTAGCAGTGTATGCATATTTTTTAGAAAGGGAAAGTGACTTATGAGCTGGAAGCCTAATTAAATTTATGGGATGTAAAAGAAAAGGCCTACGAAGTGCTAGAGGGGGTTCTGAACAAATTTGAACAACGTGCGACAGTAGAAGGGCTAAACACCAGACCAGAATAAGCATTTTTTTCTTCCACAGCTTATAATGTTCCTGGTAACTTTCTCTGTTAAGCAATTATTGTAATTTGCAAGCTAAAATGAAAAGTGCTACAAAATAAAGAGTATTATTTTTAGCAGCTGTCTGTTTTCACCCGCTCTCTTATTTCCCCTTCCTTGGAGCTGGTGTGCTGGTTAAAGCAAACAAGCAAAGCTGACACAAGCAAGTGAAAAAGTCTGAGGCCAGTCCTGCTCCATCCTGCTCTATGAGGAGTTTGCCAGCTACGCAGGGCATCTTAGACATGGTCATTGGATTCAGAATATTGCTTGACAGAGTTGAACAAGGGTCCTAATTGCTGGGCCTGGGTCAGGTCCTCAGTTCACAGAGGTGAAGGTAAATGGGACAAAGAGCAAAGGCAGCTCTTTCTGAAGAATATCGCTCTATTAGAGCAACAACCCTAAGAGTAGGCCCCAGGACACGCCAGACATCAGCGTCCCAAAAGCACAGCTTTCTCACCCTCTTTTCAGCGAGCTAGAGGCAAGGACAGGCTATGCACATGAAAGTTGCAGGGTAATGACCTGCAGTCTTTGTCATAGCCCAAAGGCAAAAAAGAAGCACAGATGATAGCTACACCTGCAGTAATTGCAGGCTTTGGCAAAAGAGGTTAGAATGAACTTACCCCAAGAGCAGGCATTTAGGAAGACTGAGGCAAGAGGGGAAAAAAGAAATAAGAATCCTAAGTAAAATAATTAGCTTTCTAATAAGCACTGAAGGCTGTGAACGGTTCTATTTCAGTGTGGTTCCCAAAAACTGCAGGAGTGAGAGTTTCAATTAAAGTCTTCTGTTTCCTCACATGAGCGCTAGCACAGGGCAGTGCTGGATGACAGGCCAGTGGTTGCCTGTATCTACAGGAATATGTGTGGAAAAAGAGGCAAATACTGAAATAAGTGAGTGAGAACGAAATAATACGTATATATACATACATAAGGAATGCTGGATTGCAATTAGTCAGGATCAGAATTGAATTGGATTGTATTCTCCAATATGTTTCCTTTAATTTTGGTCTAACTTCCTAAGGATTTTATAATGTAAACTAAAGATGAATTTCTGCAAAGAAAATATAAAGTATGATTGTGCACTTTATCCAAGCAGTTGCTGTGGTAAATGTGGTAGCTGCAAGGGTGCTGGTAAGTTGAATTCTAGGTGGTTGCTAAGACGTAGCTAAACGGTTATTACTGCATTGCAGATGGTGATTAATTTATTGCTAGCAAGTTGCTATGCTATCTCTGGTCGCTAGGGTGTTGCTGGGCAGTTGATGTTGGTCAAAACTGGAAATGTGTCAATATTTCAAAATGGCTAAGAGGAGAAGCGTCAGAAAAAACAGATGGAAAAATAAGAAAAAGAAAAATAAAGAAGAAAATAAAGCTTGTTGACTCAATCTCACTAATAATATTCATCCACCAGCTTCTGTTTTATAACAGCACATTTATTTAGCCTGCAAAGAGCAAGCTTTAGGTGAAGAGCAAAATAAACAGCATCTTTGCTGCCTGGGTTACAAAAACATGATAAAAAGAGAGAGTGAAATCAGAATTGTCTATGAAAAGTAGTCAAGGGCTATGCAACCTCATTTTCACAATCACACTTTAGAGTCAAGTTCTCTTTCCCGCTACCTTGTTTACTTGTTCTCCCTTCACCTGTGAACCTGACTGTCTCAGAAGGGCCCTCAACAACACTCCCACACAAACACAACGGAATCCACAGAGCCATGACTAACCAACTCTTGCACTGTCAGAGCTGGTCAACTAACGGAAAAGCTGAACGCCTCGTCACACTCATCCTGCTCCACTCACCTTATCAATCAGTGAAATTTCACAGCAGATTGTAGCTGCCCGTCTTTCAGTGTCAATTTCCTCGGGACCACGGGAATCAGCCTTGCCCGCCAACAGCTACAGCTAACTGCATTAAAAAAAGTGTCAAATCTTTCATATTTTCTTTCCTGAATTTTCCACTGTTCTGGCTGCACTCGAGAGAGTGCTCGTGGTTTCACTTGCGGTCGGCGGTGCTGAGCAAATGGACTGCATTTTGTGGCTGAGCACACAGGGAGGAACATCAACACAAACCACAGAAACAGCCTGGAAACCTTCAAGAGTCCTGACTGAAATCAGGAATGGGCATTTTAACTCTCTGTGTTACTAGAGGGTGCGCATGTTTGTACTGAATAACTGATATCTGAATATAACAAGATATAACCAGATTGTTCAGGTGATTTAGTGATTTATCTTTGTGCTTTGGGCAAATGCAATATAGCATACTACCATTGGGCCTGTCCAAGGTAAATACTTAAACCAGGAGGGATATAGGGGTTTCTTGCTTTATCTTTTACATATTTACTTTCACACAGCTTATTCTGCTCTTTAGTTAAAGCTTTCGCTGTCACTTTGTTAAACAAAAAGTTGAGTTTGAAGTATATAGCTTGATCATGTTTAATTTAGCTATGAAACAATAATTCATCAGTTATAAATGTACAACAGAATCATGAATGTCTCACAAAGCGATTTTCCCTAAGGATGTTTCGTCTGGATATTGAAACATGACTCGAGACCCGAAGTCTTCTGGTCTGAAACCTGAAGCAGCAATAGCACATAGTGCCACCCCAGCTATCGCTTACACGAATAAACTAATAACTCAACCATGTTCTATTAAATATATGTATTAAAAGATTATCATCCCTTCCAGTCCTTTTGTTAACTTGGCTTTATCAAGTTGTTTTATCAAGAGAAATTCTCACTCTATTGGCAGATGTACACATTTCTAGCTAAATAATCTGTTAAAGTGCAATAATTCCTCCAAATAAAAAAACTAAATATCTAGAATATAAATAATAGGCATACCATTCTTAAAACAGTCCCAGCATAAGAAATATTAGATGTTCAAACTACTTACACAATCATATAACAGGATTCCTTTATACACATAAAACATACTGTTGTTCAAATACATTGCCTTGTTCCATAAGGCCATTAACTGTTCAGCTAATTAACTATACAACTATTCAATGAGTTTGAGGAGCAGGAGAGCCACCCAGTGAGAGCAGGGCCAGTTCTGCCCTTTGATTTCTAGCGATAGCTTTCTGTGGCATCACAAGGCTTAAACAGTAAAACACAAACAAAACTTCATCTTCAATCCAACCCAGACTACTTTCACTATTAGCCTTGCCAACTGAATTAGAAGAGATCTGACTCTGATGGAATAAAAAGGCTTGTGTATTTTTTTAAGAAAATCCCATCCCCGGCCCTTAGTGTCTGAGTGCTATGCGTGGGGGCTCGTCTGCATTAAGCCTCTATATGAGGCTGAGTGAGTCAGAGCTTTTGTGGAATTGATCGAAGGCAGTGGGGTATGCGGGAAGCAAATCGCACGTCCCACCGCTTTGCTGGATCAGCAGGGAGAGCCTTTTATTCGGGTCTTTGTAAAGCTTTGATTGAGATGAGTCGATCTCCATGACTACAGATGAAACTCTTACCCACATTTGGCAGAGAAGCCTCCAAAGGTAGTGCTGAATTTTGGTGGGACACACACACAAACACACACACACACACACACACACACACACATACACACACACTGTAAACAATCCATGAAGCCCCACACACATTTTCCATCACCTGGGATAATTGAGTGCCAAATCTCAGTGAAAAGCCCCTTTAAAATGATCAAGGGTTCAGGTGCGTTTCCCACCTTATCTGCCCGGCTCTGTGCATAATCAGTGCCTCGCTAAACTTAAGCGCAGTCACTTTGGAGCATGGCACACAGTGAGCCAACGTAATTATCATTTTCCCCCCTCACTGCTTCTCCATCCAACTGAATAAAAAAAAAATAATGAGGCGCAATGTGATCATTTAATGACCATGTCTGCATTCTTCTATTTTCACTCATTTGACTGCAAGGGCCTCAAATTATCAGCTGTTGTTTCAGCATGGCCTATATTTAGGTATTGTGAAATTGGCCCATGTACTGGAGCTTAAATAAAACCAGCGAAAATGTCAATTCGAGTACATGGCATGCATTTGAAGAATGCACTGCATACATTTCTAGGGTGAGTGTACAGGACAGAGTTGGGCACAATACCAAAAAGTGGTGATGGCATAATACTGATTCCCCTTAATGCACTCAGTGAAAATATTCTTAAAACTAAATATACTCAGTAACATATTTGGTTTTCAGGTGGACAACTTTGCTGTTGTAATTGCTGCTTAATTCACACTGTTTCTTACTTTCTTCACGTTTATCATTTAAAATAAAGTTTTTTCTCTCATTGCCAGTCTCCCACAGTTCCACAAGCGTTTCATAAAGTAAGTGAATAATAAGCACTTTTCCCATTAGGGTCATTTCATGCCATACTTTCGCTATCATATCAAACTGTCTAATGATGAGATGAATTATGATTGCAATCTTATGGGCCATGGGTGTGTCTCAATCTATTTTACTATCATCCGCCCAAATCTGTGTCAAGTGGGATTAGACCAGACTTGCTTTATTGTTTTCTAATGCCACTAGCCGAAAAAGTCAGAAATTAGTTCTGAAAAAGTTTGAAACTTGAAAGATTATATGGGCATTGAGATAAGGACCTAAAATTAGTATGTCCTCCAGACCCCTGGAGCAATGACATCTTGTAGGGTGCAATAAACCAACCCTTTATCAGTCGCAGATTTCTTGAACCCAACATCCAGAAAACTTTGGGCAACATAGAATAAACTTCTATGAAAGCAAACCAATGGATGCAATATGAAAGCCAGTGGAAAGGATGAAAAGTAGCTATTTTCAAATAGAATCATTGAAGCTTCACAAACTCAGATCTAAAAGGTTTTTGCAGCAGAGCTGTAAGATTCTACAAAGTCCCATGAATTTAACAGGCATTCACATGAATTCTTTCAAGACAATCAATGAGATGAACTGGAAGATCTAGTTGAGTTGATATGATCCCATAATAAAATCCTGCATATTTTGTTATTGAGTAGGTTTATGATATTATTGATATAATGATATCAGTTCAATCACAACAGCCTCAGTCAGAATCATCCCTCAGAAGAGCTTGGAAGGATTTCGATTTGTCAGTCTACTCATGCTTCAGATCTGCATTGGAGTCTGTAGAGTGTGTTTGCTACATGCCAATAGTTGATAAAGAAGCAGCGTGTCAGAGCATGTCAACATGTTGGCTTAATATCTTTTGACTTTGTCATTTCATGATAATGACTGTTTACACTTGTTTTGAACATTTCTCTTGGGTGTTCAGATCGAAAGTGGACAGCAGAGACACATCACTGTTTATGCTTGAGCTTATCATGTGTCTTCAAGGTGTCCAGGTGACCACTTACGTTCAGATTTTGTTACTCCCTATGTCACTTCTACAAGATAGATTGTAATCTGACACCAACAATGCAGCAGCAGCCAAATTCTCACAATACAATAATACTGTGCAACTGTGGTTTAAAAACCCCACAGCATACCTTCATTATTTAAAACAGCCGGCAGCACAGCTGGACATATCAACGTCGGCAAACTTCTAACACACATTCTTCCACAGAGTTCATCAGAGAACTTAATCATTCAGTACCTTCCAGACTTGCTATTATCTCTGGCTTTATGTTATACTATCTTCTATTATATTTTATGCTGCTCTTCCGATGTTATTCCAATGTTGGTGCTCTGCCACGTGATGTATCTTCCTGTGATATCCTTGTCAGAGTTAGTGTATCCCAGCGTTAGTGCATCCCAGATCACCTAATCAAATGGTTTGAGCGATCAGAGCAGAGTTTTGTCTTGGTGGTCGTTTACAATGTATTTAATCCTGTCACTTGCAATATGGACACATTTTAAATGGACACAAGTGTAAACAGGGCCATGAAGTCGCCCTTATTTCAAGATGCAGAATTTTTACAGACTGATGTCTAAAGCAGTGAAAGTGGGTGTGATATTTCTCCCACCACTACACAGTGGTAACAGGCTTCCATTTACCCACTTCTGTCACCCTCTCTGGCATTGATGGGTTTTTTTAAGACTGTATTTTATTTAGGTAAGCTATTCTACAAAAAAAATATTCTGACACTTTGAGAAATAATGACTGAACACACATAATTTATATTCTGGATAAGTATTTCAAATACATTCTGATACATTGCAACACAAACGGTGCAGTTTTAGACTGAAAGATTATTGACCTAAGCATTACATTCTCCTCAGAGGGCAGACAGTGTGCCAGAGTCCACAGTAACAGCCATGAAAGAACAAGTTATCTTGCCAACTCCATTCACAAGCAGTCCTTCTGCACTGCTATCACAAACAAGTACCTAAGGTCACCATGGAGAGCTGGAGCGCACCGCGATAATGGCTGACTGTAATGGCTGAGGGACAAACTTTCGTTTGAGATAATTTGGTTTGAGAGTGACTCATCAATTCCTAAAGCTCCCAATGCAGTTGCTCCGCACTCCAGTAGCAAAATAAAGGGCCAGAGTCCAGGCCTGCAAATGGCACTGGAAACAGTGAACATCAAGGAGCAGAACATGAATCACTCAGGGTGCACACTGTGCTTAAATACACCTACAACTTCGCTCCCTAACACCGGCGGCTACTGAGCGCAGCACAAATTAATGAAAGCTAATTAACTCAGATAGTTAGTCAACAGAACGTTTGACAATTTCACATTTGCTTTTAAATATGTTTGAGGATTGTAGAGAGAGGAAGAGAGAGGCCGGTGCCTTTGAATAAACCCATTTTTCCTGTACTAAGGAGGTCTCCTGAAGCGTCAAGTCTTAGCGGGTGTTGTGGAAAACCATGCTAACACAGAAAATTTGACTGTGGCTTTATATATCCAAGTCCCTGCCATGTTCTTGATAACCTGTTTTTTTTATTTGCCCCTGAAAAGCCAGGGCCTTCTCTGTCCTTGGCTTTGAAGTGGGTTAAACAAAGGCCAATTACAAAGTGTTGTCTGACCGGTAACAGGAGCAAACTGAACGCGCTGAATATTTCATCAGAGAGAAAGCTAGAGGAGAACCCCGGGTCATTCGACTGATGAATGGAGAAGAGACACTATTGTTTGAGATGACGATTGGAGAAGATGTCACTATCTTGACCTTAGACTTGTTTTGTGATTTCTCTTGCAAAGGCGTAGGTTAATGCGGAGTCTTTATACATCGGCGTAAAAAGACAACACGTTTAATCAGACCATCGGTTTCCTGTGTACTGGCAGGCTGCCTCACATATGGCATCTCATCATGTGCTGCTCTTAACAGCCATGTTTCACTTTATGCATCTGATTACAACATTTCAATGAGCTATTCTGGGCAACTCTCAATTATAGCTGCTAAAGGTTCATGCATTGTGACAAAGCAGAACACTAAAAGCAACAGCACTTTTGCTGTGGAGGCACCCATTCCTCATGGAGAGTGCTTCACCTAAGAGCAATTGTCCACTTATCCCTTATGTAGGTAATATTCTACATTTTGTATTGTATTTAGGTTCTTATTATTTACAGTTATGTTTGTATGGATTTTTTGTACCTAAACACTTATTTACATTTACCCAATACGTTCACACAATGCCTCTAAGCTGAGAGCCAACATAACCATCTTTCCAAATTGCTGCCAGTTTTAATCACTAT
The DNA here is from genome assembly GCA_037974485.1 of Hemigrammopetersius urotaenia. Taxonomy (NCBI): domain Eukaryota; kingdom Metazoa; phylum Chordata; class Actinopteri; order Characiformes; family Alestidae; genus Hemigrammopetersius; species Hemigrammopetersius urotaenia. The sequence continues at coordinate 20,914,555 of JBBPDC010000129.1, forward strand.
TTCAATCAAAGTATTTTATTTTAAACACAAAAATGCTCATCTTACTAAACAATGAATTTCAAAGTAAAGTGCCCCCTTTTAGTCACATGTGTAACCCATTCACAGAGTAAAGCAGAGGTCAGCCAGTGACACAGCGCCCGGAGAGCAGTGTGTGGGGGACCATGCTCAAAGGTACCACAGTGGTGCCACTGGCAGTCCTGGGATCCGATTCACTGGGGCAACCATGTCATACCCAGGTAAAACAGTCACTTTTCTATAAAAGGAATGCTAGTTTAAGTTATGCAACTGATTAAACATGTGAAGAAACAAATTTGACACTAATCTGAGCTCATCCTCAGTCACTCGTTTAGCCACTGAGGACCTGAGAGATAAAGAGGTAGAAAGCTAGATTAACAGCTAAATCCTAGAAAGTACAAATGGCTATGAATATATATTACAGTATAAAATCTATAGTATAATTAGTATTATTTCACTCATGATAGAACAGAACTTAGTCCTAAGTTTCACAATTTTTTGTTTCTAATGTTAACATTCTATATCAAACACAAAAAACGTGAGTAAAATTAATTTTTTCCGCAGAACCTTTTACAAATCAAAACTGAAAGATCAATTTTACTGGCCGAAGAGGAGATCCACTAGAGTCAGGGATGGAAAGAGACTTCACAAAAGTGCTCAGGTGGAGATCTGAATTCACCTAACAGCATGGCGAATAATTACAGATCCCTCTGACAGAGTCATTTCGAGATAACAGAGACAGGGACGGATTTGGTGTGAATCGATTTAGAAGCTATGGTTTCCTCAGGGGGAGTGGAACTCTCAAAGGACCGAACAAAGAGAAGGCGGGAAGAGGGAGAGGAAAGAAGGCCAGTGCCTGGGGCTTCTGAATCACAACCAGGGAAGGGAATGGTGAAAGCAAAGGGAAGCTTTCTGGCACAGTAGTCAGCAGGGAACTGGAGAGAATGTTAGTGAAAGCACTTACGCTTTTAATTGGCTTTGAAATGCTGAGGCACTCTAGCTTGAACTGCATAAGTATATACATTTAGTTTGTGTGTGTTCTGCAGGCCAGTACCACAGGCAGCGTTGAACAAGGTGATCACTGGGGGTTAATGAACTACACTAGAAGGCAGTTATAACCAAATGCCTATAGAACCAGACCACGGCCTGGACCACTGAGCTACATGAAATCATGTTAACTAGCATTTCAAGCATGATTAATGCAGTACTACTCATTCGCCACATTACTTGACATTACTTGCTTAACTACCATGCATGTCTTAGGTTCCGTTGTACAACAGTCCTACTTTTAAAAGATATTTTTTACGATGATCTTCTCTTAAGCCTAACTCCAAACACACTACCACATTTTTGTAATGGCTTGGTGTAAGTTTTTGTAAGTTATATGGTGTTGGAAATGGAGTCTTGATTACTGTAGATGGCCTGTAGGTGGACCAAGTCAGAGTAAGCTTTTAGGTGAACAAACCAAGTCCATCCATCAGTAGAAACTCACTGTTAAACCTGCTCCACAGATACTTGCCAAATATGACTACAATTAACAATAGATCCAGAGGGTTATGCAAATGTCATGAAATTTGGTAACCATGTAGATCTTTGATCTCATATCCACAATGCAATTATATCCCTGCTCGAGACAACCTCAACCACGTCAAAGAAGAAAGGAGAAACCCAGCGTCTGATGATTTCCTACATGACACTCCTACCAAACAAGGGCTTCCCTCTGACAGGCAGTCTGGCTATGGACGAAGTGAGAAGGGGTTAGATTTCATTAAGTCAGAGGGAAATGCAATCTCCTGTGCTGTGAAGTAAACGGGAGGGAGCTAAACAGAGAAGAATGCTTCCCTGTCAGAACGTCAGAGTGGCCGGAGGCTCTGGAACAATGCTGAGTGTGCGGCTCAGGGTCTGCTCTAGATTGCTCTTCAGGGTCTTTCAAGTGGAAGTAATTTGCATTATGAGACGGAGAGGGCAAGTTTTGAATCGGAGGGAAAGTGCTCAGCCCGGATGCCAGCTAGGGCTTAAACTGCAGTCTAAACCAGACTGTTCTACTGCCAGCCAGTGTGTAGGGGGTCATTATCAAGATCTTGCAGAATCCGTTTGGGAAGCATTTTCACCACTGCAGCACACACAGTACAGGAAGGCGCAGAAAAGTGATGTCCTCACGAAACTCGGCGCGACTGACCAGGCGTTACACAGCATGATGACTGTGTGCCCTCTAAAAATCAATAGAGGGAAAGTAATAAACAAGAACGTTGCAAAGAAAAAAGAATGTGCTCTGTGCAAAATCCTGCTGCCCCAAGGACACTGAAGTTTTTTTTTTTCTTCTTTGATCTCAACTTGAGCTGGTCCATTTCCCCTCTCCTTCAGACGTGCCTCTTGATGTATGGGCAGCAGAAAAATGTCCTCTGACAAATCTAAAGGTAATTAACAGCCCGTTTTAATGGGAATCAAGCTTGTCTGTGTTAATAAGCTTTGGTCTGGAGATTAGCAATTAGCCTTCCGCTTCTGGTCTGTGGTGTCCTCACTGAAGAGGTCTCCACTTTCACACCCACTGCTAAACCGGCTATTCTTAACCGCTCAGCATGCTGGTCCAAAAACGGCATGACAGTTATTCACCATGGTCCAAAGAAACGTCCAGGTGAGAGACTGGCCTACTGCTGTTGTTTCTAATACGTCATCAGCCCCCCTAATTAAGTCACGAGTGGCTGTGACATCGTCTGGAATTGAACTCTTCAGCTCCTGATGATGGACCTGTGTTGCTTCTAATGCTGATCCTTAATTCCAGAACAGAATTAGGAATGCCAGCTGAAGGACTGTATCAAATTTCAACCAATGCTTTTCTAGATATTATATATATTGTGAGAGTGTATAAAGAACCTCAACATAATATCCATCATCAGTTCTCTCTAGAATCTTTATATTATGTAGAATGTTAAAAAATCTGACATATATATTTTTAAAAAAATGATTCTGTAAAAGACTATGCTTTGAAGGTTTCTTTTTGGGAGGTAAAAATGTTTCTTCTTTGGCATCATTAGCACCTAGACATTAAAGAGTGTTGGGTCAGAGGTTGGAGAACTGTTCTGCACAGGGGATATTCCATCTGCTAAACATCAAATTCTGCAGTGTTTCAGACTCACGTAGCGCATACAAATTTGCTGGTGATTTGAAACGTGTGTTGAAGAGAAACTAAGAGCAGCACTAGGAGTGAGCAGTATCATATGCTCGTGGCACAAACGCAGTCACTTTTTAAACACATGCATTAATAATATGTTAGTTTATTATTTCTATGTTTCTATTTTTTTTTATTTAATTTTGTCTTTTTCTCTCTCCTAACTATCTTTATTCCTCTTGCAGCAATAAGCATGTTATGACAAAAGAATTTCCCTCAGGGTAAATAAAGTTCTTTCTTATCGATCTTATCTTGCTTGGTGAGAAGGAGGCATGTGAGAAGTTAGTGGGTAAAGGAGTGTGGATTGTGGATCAGCAGGACCTCCATACAGCATTTGAATAACTGTGTATCATGAGCTCCAACTACTCCATACAATGTGCACCAGTTTGTGCCAACTTCCTTCTACAGTGAAGTTACACAGCGACTCTCCTTCACCGCAATGCATCTCCTACTGCTCGGCCAGCGGCTGATTGATTCTGACTCAGGGCAGCTCAATAACAAGAGGCAATTAATCTTTCCCGCTCCCAGCTGTCACCAGCTCTTCGCTGCAGGTGCTGTATACTTATGGGAATGGGTCTTTACAGTACAGGTGTAGCGGCCTGCACCACTGCCACTACTGTACACCGGCGGCCTGTCTAACAGCAGTTGTTCCAAAACCCTGAGGAGGTGGAGGTGATGCATCAGAGATCAAATGAATCCACTGAATGCACCATGAGTCATCAGGCTTTCATCTTCTAGCTATAATTACTCTGTACGCCTGTATCTTTCTGGATTAATAATCAATATAACATGACAATGTTGAGCTCCAATGTGAATTTGTGCTGTCACTATTGATTCTGATGGTAAATGAGTATTCTACTGATTATTTAAAAGTTTTAAAAAGGCCTTAACCAAGATTAGATGCCATCGGCTGCAAGTCATTAAGCCATTCTTCATGCAAGCATCCATATTTACACACACACACATATTGTTTATATATATATATATATATATATATATATATAAATGTCATGGCACAGAGTGAACGGCACCAAATGAAAAGAGTGAATAAAAGATACTGATTTTTATTTTACTGGAACACATATTACACACACACACACACACATATATATATATACAACCAGTCAAAGGTTCAAATGTTTTTTCTTTGCCATCATAATAGTATCTACATTGTAAATTAATATTGAAAACAAAGAAAATGATGAAAGAACACATGGAAGTATGCAGGTAAACTAACCAGAATATGTTTTGTAATGAGGTAATGATGGACTGTTGTTTCATTTTACTTAAGTGGTTCTTGCCATAATGTGCAGAAGAACCGTAGTGGAACAGAATCACTGACTGTGTACCAACACAACCATCACTGATAATCCCAAACACATTAAGAAGGCAAGAAATTCCACTAATGATGAACACCTTAATTAAATACCATCCCAGGTCGAGTCCTCGTGATTCCTCGTGCCAAGAGTGTACAAATCTGTCATCAGAGCAAATGTTTTCAATATTAAGCTACAGTGTAGCCAATAATAAAAACAAAGGAAATCATTGAATGAGAAGGTGTGTCCCAACGTTTGACTGATAGTGTATATATAGAGTAGATCAATTTAAATTATAGATCATCATCATTTAATAAATATGACGTACTAATGCATTTTTCACAGCATTTTTAATCAGCTTTAATTGAGTAACTGCACCTATCCTAACGTGGACACGCACACAAAAAAACCCTTCCAGCTCAGTACTACCTCTCCCTAAAGGACTGTCTTTTTGGTTAAACTCTTTGGAAGCCCCTTCATTTGAGAGAAGCCTCAGAATAGAGTGGTCAACAGCTTTGTGGTCAGGAGAGTTACAGCCTACCTGGCACAGGGGAACTGACCTGGCAGAAACAAGCAGATGCCAGAGAGGGCAGAAACAGTGATGAAGGGGCAGGAAATCTCTCACAAACAGGGCTGGCATCCATCAGGCATGCTTTATAAAGCTGGAGAAAGGGTGTACTCCCTCTGCTCCATCCTGTAGCACATTCATCTTAATCTGGTCATTCTTTAATACGAGTGCTGACCCAATAGCCTACACAGCCGAGGAGAGGCTGCACATCGCAAAGCTTGACAGGTTTTAAGAGACGCAGGAGCCTGTCAACCTCAGACGGGTAAAAGAGAAAATGTAAAGGCAGTCAAAGAAGTCCAGCCAATCACACATGAGCTGTGATGCATTTGTTTAACGTGGTACGTTCACTGCATAGCAGACTTAAAATGATCTACAGCAGGGAATCAATTGTTTAGCTGTGTCAGAATTTTATAGGGCAATAAAGAAGTACTTTATTGCTATTACAGGAGCTCGTGTGTTGATTCTGCAGACCGTTGCCGGTAATTTTTTTCCCCCGCATTGAGCACAGAGGGTGACACCACTCATGTTCTCAGTCAGCGGAGAAGTACAATAATAGGCCAGCACAGAAGCCACTCGGTTGTACATGTTCAGATGGGGAGAATAAATTGGCTTATTAAAAAGTGAGCATTCGCACGGAAAGTCGCTGGATGTAAATATTCTACGGCAAGTGGGCCCCACTTCTCTGCTTTGTAATTGCTGACTGCATTGTCTTGTTGATAGGCAGCCTTGAAGCTCAAAATAAATTCTTCTTCTATTAAGAAACTCCATCCACCCATGCTGTTGGCCTGCTTGTTCTTTTGTTTGTGCAGAGTCTGCTTTATGTTTCTGATGAGGACAACTCTGAACAGCGCAATGGCACGAGGCAGCAACGACCTGCTAGTTCTGAGTTCTCAAGGTGAAAAAAGAGTTGGTACATCACTAAGAATTACTCAGAACCAGCAATCAAAGAAAAGAACAAAGAAATTAACTAGCTGACATAGCTGGCAGGTAATTAACAAAGCAGGGTTTCTTAGTTAGGTCCAAACAAATCTCGTTCTCTCTCTTTCTTTATGTACACACACACACACACACACGTCACCAAACATAACACAAACAGCGGAGAACACATGCACTCCCTCACTTACACGGCGTGTATTCTGCGCAATCTGTGTATTCCTCCACCGCATGCAGCTAAACTAGTTCGCCCACGTGAGCATCGACACTCGAAATGTCGTATGTCGAGACCCTCATAACTCAAGGACTCCCTGTACAGTAACTGCATGAAGTATATAGTACAGTAACTGCATTAACTCCACAGTAACAAGAAGCTGACTGTGTATATTCTAACATTTTGTCATGTTATTATTCACATGGCGGGTGAATTTCTTTGGAAACCTAAAAACCTAAAAAAAATACTACAAATATATCTGCATTGAAAAGATGCATCATAATGTTATGATTATTCATTACCCTATGACCCACTGTTAATTACAGTTACTGTGGCTTGTTCTCCATCCGATATGAAGAACGTCCTTAGTTCTTCTCCATACAGAACTGTTGTGGGCAATTGTGTTACCGTCTCCATTCAGGTGTAGTGCCCCTGCAGAACATACATGCTGTGTGTGGACTAACAAGGAATAAAAAGGTGAAGGGTCTGCAAGGTCACAAAAATTATGAAAGATTTCTGTCACAGCCTCTTTTCATTTAATAAAATAACAAGGGCATGTAAACAGAAGCACAGAAATGATGTGTCTTTTACATATCTGAGCTCATCTGGTCACGCATTTAAGTGAAAAGGGCAAATGAAATTCAGGCAAAGTAAATGCAGATAACATCTACATTTATGCTAATAAAAAAACATTAATGAAAGGCATAAACAGCGAGTTTAGCTGAGGAGAAATGATGTGATTTCAGCCATTATAAAGAGTACAAAGATGTGAGTATATCTCAAATGTATTACAGTGGTTGTCATTGCAGCAGCCAGAAGCTCACTGAATAGCACCTATATTTTCATCTCCTACAGCTAATTAACAATGTAAACCTGCTTCTTTCTGGATTTACAATCAATTTAATATGCCAGAAAAAAAGCTCCACTGTGAATGTGCCCTGAGAACCTATATCAAGCAACATTAACCCTTTAGGTACTGGTGAAGGTGCTGCAACATCAAATATTCATTCACTGGATGGAGGAGGTCTAAAGGAAGGAAAGACCTTTCCTTCCTCTAGGCCTTTGCAGGGATGCTCTTAATTCCAATAACTTCATACCACATGCTAAGTCAGGGAGTTTCGTAACTATGATATAAGCATCTGTCTCTGCTCCTGACACTGATGGAACACAAGGGGAAAAATATGACTTAATAATTCCAACTTCCATACTGTTTCCTGGAACCATGGGAAAAATAGCCATTCTGAGCTCCACTACAAAAAAAAATAATCCTGAAATGGACATGATTTTCAGAGGACTCCTCTTTCAGCCTTGGGATACACGCCTGGCCTTTTAGAGCACTCGCAAAGGAAAGTGCGTCTCGAAGGTTTGGAGGCTACTGAGTGACAAAGAACAAGCTGCCACCAATTTCCAGGTAATTCTCAAAGCCCAGTATCCTGATTAATAATGTCAACAGTGCAATAAATTAGCACCAACCTGTTAACTCAATTTCAAAATGCACTCATTAAAATGTACATATGCTAGACATATGGTAGATTAGATCTACATATGCTAGATTAGATCTACATATGCTAGAGTGACCCTCTGAACATCACTACTAGACATTTGTAGCAATTGGTCCTCCCCCATTTTACACACACAAAACAATCAGGCTTGCTATTTCTGCAAATAAATAAAAAATAAAAAATAAATAATGTAATATTTTAATATTTTCACACCTTTTCATGTGATTTGTTTTTGCACCAAATTACAGCAAGTGCTCAGTGTTTCATTATATCAAACTCTTCCTGATAGCCGGCCTGCTGACAAGGCCAGGCACTCAAGGGCAGCATGTTGCCGCACACTTGCCTGTAATTCAGGGTTAAGTGCCTGGTTCAGGAACAGCAGGTGTTGGACAGGGGAAGCATTTGTTCGACGTCTGGACTACGGCAGTATTTTGTGTGCTCTTATCCCAGCAAAAGGTCGGGGACACCTAATATCTTAAAGGTTCTAAATGACCATGTGGTCTTTACTATATGCAGTAAGATGATAAAAGCAAGGCTGTTTAAATTTAGCTATTGTTCTTGCCAACTTGCCAAAAACCAAACAAAACCTGCAGGTATTTTTTCACACTTGAACTGTGAAAATCAAACATTACTTGGAAAATGTCAGAAGGACAGAGCACCTCCAGCCTGAAGAGAAGAGCCAGTGACTGTCGATCTTTTAACATAAATCTGTTTTATACTGCTTCTATAGGAAAACTCTAAGAGCCCACATGTGAATTGCTCCTCTCCATGGAATAACGAGAGAAACAAATGGGTCATAATCAGCGAAGAGACACATCAAGGGAACAGAGGTGGAAGTAAAGTGAATCTTGCACAGCAGGAAGTGGGAAAGGGGTATTAAACACACCCACTGCTATATTCACCAGCCCTTTCATGCTCAGTCTGGCAAGCTCATTTCTAGTCCACTGTGTTTCAAAGCTAATTTCCATTCTAATGAACTTCAGGAGTGATAAAAAAGAGAGTGAGACAAAGAAAGAGACAGAAACCAAGAGGAAAACAAAGTAAAGGGAAGGGGAAAGAAGAAATTAGTCAAGAAAGTAATTGTATTGTGGTCGGATGGACGCTCTGCTAGTGAAGGGTGACATGGCGGTGACTGAAGCGTTACAAAAAGAGCATTTCAATCCCTGGAATCCACAGATGAAGCATAAAAACCATTAGCACCATAGACGAGGGATAATTAGAAGCAAACCTGCAGACTGAAACGCTTAATTCACGCCAAGATAAAAAACGTTTTCTTTACGTTCTCGTCGGGAAACGGCGCAGGAGAAGTGTAAATAACGTGCGTAAATAATAGCAGCCATCCAGACGGGCATTGGCATAATGGAACCCGGCAGCACTTTACTGGTTATCCTTATGATGTCATTTTAAAAGCAGAGAATTCCCAAGAGGCTCTTTCCCTTTGTGCAAACGCTTCTCAGACAGGGATCTGTTTACAATGCTCCTCTTAGCCCTTCAGCTCCTCCACCAAGACTCTGTAGGGTAATCCCACATAATGGAGCCCAAACTGAAAGCATTACCAGCCCCACAGGACTCGGAGGTGTGCATTAATCTAACCCATTACACGGTGTTGACCCATAATTATCATCATATATCATCTAATACTTGCTGCTCTTCATAAGTCATTGAGCAAAGTGGGTGGCATTGAGCATAAGTCATTGAGCAATGTTTAAAGGTCGATTAAGATTCTGTACTGCTGAGAGACACAGGGGAGACCATCTGATTTGGGACAGGACATGCTGTCATAGGTTTATTGATATCTAAACCTATGAGGACCTAAGAGGAACGGTCTCAAGCATCTGAGGATGTGTTGCCCATTAATAAGGTACCTATTACCCACAATGACTTCATAGGAGTGTGGCCCATCTGTTACTATATATGTATCAACCCCTCTCTATCCTGTCCATAAATGAATCAGAACACTATCGGACTTCCTCCAATCAGATCTTATTTGGGTGCCAGATCATTCTTACCACAGCAGTGAGACCAGTATTGCAATTTTATCTGTGATATAATTAATTCTAGTCGTTAATAAACAGCCAACTTTATAAATAACACCAGTAGCACTTTACAGTAAGACTGCCTGTATAAAGAGTTCATAAATGATTTATAATCAAGTTGTTAATTAGATTGTAGACAGTCAATAAACCATTATTAAACAGGTATACAAGTTATAAGAGAGGTCATACATTGATGCAGCTCACTATTTGGCAAGATCTCATATATTGCTTGCAGCTTATCTTCAGCAACTTCAAGTATTTGCGAACACACTACCATTAAAACTCCAGATCTTGTCAAGTAGTGATCCTGCATCAGTGTATGACAACTTGTTTATAACTGCTTATATGTAAATGATTTATAATCCATCCATAGCCTAATTAAAAACCCGATGATAAATCATTTATAAACCTTTAATAAGGGTTCTCTTATTATAAAGTGGTACCATAAAACCATCCCATCACACTTTCTAATATAAACATCAGTGTCTTCAGCTCACACTGTGTCAGCTTACATAAACCTGGCCTCTTCTCAGAGACACAGCTGCCAGAATAAGTGAGAGAGAAGTCAAACAGAGTGCTGGCCGGAAGGACAAACTAACAGTCTAATAAGAATCAAACCCAGTTGTGATAGCTAGCTAGAGCAACCTTTTCACCACACACACACACACACACACACACACACACACACACACACACACACACACACACACACACACACACACAC
>JBBPDC010000129.1:20931235-20950478 GCA_037974485.1 Hemigrammopetersius urotaenia
CACACACACACACACACACACACACACACACACACACACACACACACACACACACACACACACACACACAAACGCATTTGACAGTTTCTGCCTACCTGCAAAGACCAAAGCTGAAGCTGCACTCTCCATGTGGAAAGGGGAAACTCTGAGAGTGACTCGCAGTAGTAGTTCCTTCTAGCCTTATTAAAAATGCCCTCAGGTCAGTTGAGCAAAGGCTCATCAGCAATTCTAATGTTACTGTCTCATCCCTCCATCTCTCCCTCTCTCGCTTTGTCTTTCTCTGTAACATAAATCAAGTTCTTCCAAATGCGAGCTCAGTGTAGTTGTCAGCCACTCTTTTTAACCCTAAGAAATATTCTCTATTGGTTCTACCTTATTGGTTATAGGTGGGATTGAATGAAAAAAAGACAATTTACTAGCTCATGGAGATTCTTCACTTGAAGCTGTGGATACAGATGAAAAGCCAGTCGCTCCTGTCTTCATTATTCTGAAGACTAAGCAATCAATCTGAACATACTCCAGATTCGCATTTCATCCATTACCAGTTTCTACTCGAACTCCATCTGTGGGTGTTGCAATCACGCTTTATTAGCATTGCGATGGCTCATAAACCAGCTCAAAATGCCAACTCAAAGGGCAAATCAGAATACATTGTTCAAACAATGATCCTGGCATTTCCCTATCAATTTGACACCAAGTACATACTGCTGATGAACAAATGTACAGCTGTTATTCAAATGAATCCAGCACAAATCATTTCTCAGCATGGACACGTGGGGAAAAATACAGCCAGATATTTTACTTAAAGTAGTGACTAGGAGTTAATATAGATATTTCAGGGCTATTATCTATAATCAAGGGCTATTATCTATAATAAAGGCGGCAGATAATCGATATACGAGGTCAGTGGCCATTTGCCATAAATTTAAATGCATTGTGTGTAAAAGTGAACATTAAATGAACATAATGCTTAATAAAAATCGAAATATCTAACCACCATTTAACTAATACGCATTTTAGACAGTATAATCTACAGTAACTTCAAAAGTCTTTAGTCTGTCTCTGTAAAGTTAGTGTTTAAACACATATACAGGCTATTATTCTAAAGGTGATGTTTAAATTCTCCAGGAAGAAAAATAATATAAAAACAAAATCCATTCACAGCTGTCAGATGAAGTGCAACAAAAACAAGGGAACATAAAACATGTGATGCTGTACTTTTCCCCTTACACCAAGTAAGGCTAAAAACAAATCAATACTCTCACAATACTCTCAGAATGAAATCTGAAGGAAAATAATGGCTGTATTCAGGTGTAGCACTATTTACAAATTAACTAGAGCTTGAGAGCGGATGGAGGGTTGATGCATGACATGAATGTGCTGGGCGGGGGTGTGATTGGCACTAGTTTATACTATAAACAATGCAGTCACATCAAAGTGAATAATATTCTCCACAATGCATTGTCATCCTTTTGTAATAAAAAAGCATGGAAACAGAATCCAAATGAGTGGCCTTTCCTTAGTAAGAGTTGGGGATGAGATAACTGACCAGTGACCTTAAATTAGTAAGACATGAAGTCTTAATTTAGATGTTTAATTAAATCATGGCCATGCATCAAGACTATGCTCCCATACCTTTGTAAGTAATAGCCTAGCATTCTTTTTTATTAAAAAGGCATGTCACCAGCAGTCTGTCTACAGTGATCACCTCACCTTATTTCTAATATGCTACATGATCTTTCTTTCTAAAAGACTATTCTGATCTCGGCCTGCCCTCAATACTTTGCTCAGTGTACACAGGAGTGTGTGTGTGTGTGCAGTGTCATCGCTAAAATAATGCTCTGCTAATATCCCAAAATGCTCTGCTCTTTTTTGGCAACAACAAACACTAAAACATTATTTTTGTGCATCACCCTTTTCTGATTGCATTCTCTGTGAGCTTTCTTTTGATTTGCGTCACATGAAGAGAGTGCAGTACTGTGTTGCACTACATGCCTCTGTATAAGGAAGCACAAGCTATATGGCCTGAAAGATGCAGAGAGAAAGAGAGGGAAGGATATAAAGAGAAAGTGTGTGTTGGTGCGGAAAAGCGAAGAGAGACATGCCGAAAATGGCTCACAGTGCTCGGAGTGTACGAAGGCAGCTACCCTCTAATCACATCACATTTGATGGATCGCACTGATAGTAAAGTCAGGGGAAATTGAGTAAGAGGTGGAGGAGGGAAAAGAATGGAGAGGAAAGGCTTGATAAAGGGAGGTCAGGCAAGAGCAAGAGTGGAGGATAGGGGAGAGAGGGAAAAGAGAGTGAGGCTCTTTAGCCAGGCAAGGCACCACCGTTCGTTAAAAGTCCTTGCAGTGCACTTTAGGGAGGAGAACCATTAGGGAGGAGATCCAGGCCATGATGAAAGCAGTGATAAAGACACACTAGACCATTTCAGTGAGTGCTCACAGAGTCAAATACATAGCACACGCATCTCCCTACTCCGTCACTATACGAATGCCAGGACTGTGTCACCAGGAGAACTGCTGAAAATGTTAAGATTTATTCAATCAGACGGGGCTTATTAGGCCTCCTGGTGCTGAAAGTCAAGACCCTGCTAACACTTCGCATTAACATGCAAATGAGTCTCATAAGAACTCAGTTGAGTAAGTGTCCCAGTAAGCGTTTTGCATCTTGACATAAGCAACATCAACTGTAACGGAAGAAGACACTTTGTCCAGATAAAATGATTTCAATCAAGTAAAAAAAGGACAGGGGTGCAGCTATATATTAAAATAGTTATACACACATTTCAAAATGAGAAATACTAGATATGTAGATTAAATTTAAGATCGATTTGCCTAGATATCATTTTTGCAGAATAAAAATCCAAGGTTGCCCTCCTTGCCTCCTTGCAGAGGAAGCAATGAAAAGCAATTCCTTTAAAGCAATTGAAAGGAGATAAAGAACAGCAGTCTGTTCAGCTCCGATCCACAGAGAATTCCTTATCTCAGAAGCTGAGCTCTGCAGATGCCCTCACTGATAGCAAACTGAACACTATCACTTGGCCCATCTACAGAAAAAATGTGATGCAAAAACTCTCAGATTTCGGTAACAGCAGTAAAAAAAAATGCATGTTGAGGCGTTGTTGGACGAGGGTTAATAATAAGTGTAAATATCATATTCACAGTTAAGCTGTGGAGAGGCCAAGTCCTGCTGCTAATGTACAAATGGGCCTCACTCCACGCAGAGGCCCAGCACATATTTGACTCCTGCGGGGAGGGAGTCGCGGGGCAGTTGCAGGGGATGCCACTCTGCTGTCGGCCGTAATTAAAGCTTGATGTCTTTCTTAATGGCACAAACACAACATCATCAGAATTCATCAAGTTCCTTCAAGGCTGAGGGCTCTATTGCACAAAGAGAGGGATGGTGGCAAGGGGAGGCGGGTCCACTCCATCATGTCAGAAATGCCTGCGGTGCTGGGAGGATGATTACTGTACAGCACCCTGAGACAACTTGAAACATCAGTTCACACTGAACACCACAAAGCACACAGGCAGGCAGAGATGAATGAGAATGGTGGATGAAGAAAAAGACTGATTAGTCATCACATCATTCAAGTTCAAGAAGCTCCCGCTGGTGTCCCTGTCGATGCCGTCCGTATCTGTGGTCCTCTTGTTCAATAGCACAGAACAAGGCAGGCAGTAAAAGTGAAGGAAGTGAAGCTACAGCTACACAAAAGCCTATCCACTTTGAAGTTCCACAAAATCTTAACATTTCTTTACATCAGCACAACTGTAGAAAGAAGGGGGGAGTCTGTTCAGTATAGAAGAACAGTTGCAAATAAATAAAGGGTGGAACAAATTCTTGTTTAGTGTACACTGTTTCTTTTAACCAATGTTAAAACTGTGCTTATCCAGTGCTGGACATGCATCAGACCAGTGTCTAACCAGTGTTAGATCAGATCAGTGTAAGACTGGCATTTAACCAGAGTTTAATTTACTCAGTGTGTATTTATTTCATTTCACCTCTATAAAGATATTTTAGTTTAGGGAAATAATGCCTACTTGAGACGATCCGCAAACAAAACTGGGCATACAGCGTTCACTGGCAGATAAGTAAATAAATAAAAACAGCTTTCATGGGAGCAAAACCGAAAACAATATCACTTGCTTTGTCAACCTCTTTTTACACAACCAAGTCCCATAAAACTGTAGAAATGGTCCTTTCTTTCCTCATTAGAACCCAGAGATCTGGTTAGTGTGTGTGTCTGTAGAAAAAGGAGAGCTGTAAGGAGGCACAGCCACTCTTTACATGAATTCTAATGCTCCGAGTATCAGAGACGCTCTAGGAGGAAGCATTGGGCTTCATTATCACCTACAAACTGGAAGCAGCTCATTAAAACCCATCCGTCTCAAACAACCTCAGGGCTTAAACATGGAGCATGGTCCCTATAAACGGTTATTCGAAGATCCTCTGCTGTCAGACATTGACAGGTTTGGAAGGGCTGGTGGGCGACCATACATTTCTGTGCCATATAATCTTCTCCAACCACGTTTAAAGATGCATAAAGGCTTATGTCCATTATTTTTGCACTCACAACACAGGCAGGAACTCCATCTCCTGCTCCCACTCAAAACAAACACACATTTGATCTAATCAGAAGAACAATTCAGCTTCTCTTTAGAGGTAAAGTGACAATCTGTTTGATACTCATTTCAAATCTCTGCCTGGGTTTTATATAACATTGTAGTGGAGCTACTTCTTTGATATGCCATGCCTTTGGTTTAACTCCCAACACAGCTGAGAGGTACTGGCATGTCCTTTTAAAAAATCAAACACTCTAAAGTTCTGCCAAGCAAAAAGTCTTGCCAGCTATGCTGATGACACTGTGCAGGCTTCAACACTTGTTTTTTTACACAAGACAGTCCTAACAAAATTGGAATAGGTCTATGTGTAAGATCTAAGCCAAAAAGTGACTCCATCTGTGATGTCCTCAACTCAGGGCAAGTAGCTGCCCTTTTACCCCCTAAAATTTCTCATCCTCTCAGCCAGCATCTATCCACTGTTACAGGTATGTTTTATCAGATAACCTAAAATCAGATAAACCTTTATTAGTCCCACAAGTGGGAAATTTGGATTGTCACGGGAGAAAGTGGATAGTATAGGAAAAGAAAGAAAGAAGCTCAGAAAAGAGCAGATCTTATATTATTATCTGTATTAGTGTAAATAGCCCAACACTGGATTCACGTTTTGATATTCTCATGGTATTCTGAACAAATTTCACAAGGTGAAGTATAATGACTGAAATATAATGGTATAATCTTCTAACACCACCAGATTTGGGAGGTGGGAAGAGTATAGAGTATGACGTGTTTGTGCCAGACTGAAGGTGTCACATCTCCATGATGCATGTTTAGTGCATTGTTACACCTTATTATTTTTACCCTGGCTTTGTTTAGAGCTGTGTATCTAAAAACTAAGACCCCAGCTAAGAACAACAAAGAGTCTGGAAAAAAAGCAGAATTCATTTTTTGTAGAGCTCATCTACGGTTTGCTTGTATTAAAAGTTAGTTTGCTAACACACTTTGCAGTTTACCCCTCAGGTAGAAACTCTCAGTCTGAGGATTAGTCATTTAGTTTCACGGGTATAACTATAAATATTAGGAGCAAACGGTGCTGTTCAGTCAAGATGGAACAAACAGCCCAAACAGTGACTCGAGGGTCTCATCATAATGCTCCAGACTCTTCACTATTGTATTTACATGCTAAAAAAGCTAGAGTGCTGCCATCCCAGACATGACAAAAGAAAACAGTGTAGAGATGAAATAAACAAGTAATGTAGTGGCCAAGTCTAGGGTCTCTGGGAACTTTACAGGTTGAAACAAGCAAGAACACTATGCTAAAAGCAGGATGGATCCCTTATTTTAATATCTTGTGATGGAGAAATCCAGGTTTAAGAAGGTGGCACAGAGTATTTCCATCAGGCTTCAAATTCAAAGACAAACTGAGCTCTGCATCTACCCAAAAGTGACTCAGTGACTCGCTGTATACAGACAGCCACAAATGAGGATCACACTTTGCATATAGAAAACAAACAGTAAGGATGAAAAGCCTCCAAGCTCCGCTTTGTACTCTGTTCCCAACCCTGCCATCCCCCTTCCCCGGATTTATGCCCTCTTTGAATCTTCCTCATTGTCACAGTGAAATGAATAATTTTTCAAAATCCAAAAGTGTAGGCACCCCCCAAGCTGGGAGGATGGGGACCGCAGATGAATGAATCCCATTAGAGAGCGAATGCCATGGTTCTACACAAGTAAGAGTTTGATAAATGTACAGAAACGGGCAGACTACTACCTCACAATGAATTATGCATGAGGTTGATATAAATGATGCAGTGGGGGGAGGGATTTCCAGCCCAGGCAGGAGAAGGCAGCGGTGACCAAGTGTGACATTTCCAGGTTTTCTTTGGTCACAGAAGTTAATTAGCCTGGGCTGCCATAGATCGCTCCAGGATACATTTAGCCACAGCTGTAAGTTGAGGTTTTCAAAGTGCCACAGTCACTTCAGAGTCCCACCACGCCCTCGCCGCCATACATACTCACAACATTTAGCCAAAGTCAAGAGGCCTGAGCACAAATGTGACAGCTCCATATCTGGTGGAGGTCTAAAAATACTGTGAATGCCATTTATTCCTCCACTTCCTGTCTGACTCACTCAGTCTCCAGCTGGGCCAATTAGGTGTCTAATTTTATGTTGCAGTGCAGAGCTTTTGCAATTGCACATCAAAGCGAATATCTGACTAAATGCATGCATGCAAGAGTGAGGCTACGGAGTGAACTGGTTTCTGCCGTCAGGCAAAAAGCACATCCGTAACCATTTGCTAATGAAAAATGCTTGTGTTTAATTAATATTTGCAAACGCACCCGTGCCGGCTGTAGACTAATACATGACTCGAGATGTGTGATCAATTAAGCCAGTCTTCATTCTTTTTAATTCTCAGACTAAATGATTCACAAAGACAGCCAGAGAGCCACATAGTGACTCGGATTCAGTGTGGAGCAAGCAGGCACAGCTTTCATCAGAGATATCAATACAGCGGACGGCAAGGAGTGTGTTATGTCTACAGCTATACTTTATCGGCTCAATATCTCTCCCCTGACTGATTCATTTCCCACTCAGTGCCAGAAAGTCATCACAATGCTCTTAAAGTATCTGGGCTCCATTAGCAGAACACACACGGCATCGTAATTCAGGTGACTGCTTAATCCTGGAGAGCATGAAAATAAGGTAGACGGCTCTTCCTGAATGTAAAAGCCTTTGTCTGAGTGGTCTGTGGACTGTAAAGGAGAGCGCGCCTGAGTACTCAAGCCATGGTCAAAGTGAATTTTAATGTTAAGTCAGCATGCCAGGAGGTCTACGGAATGATGCAAACACCTGCCCCAGCCCACTCTCTCCCTTTTCAAAGTCAGGAATGTGAATGACAGACCACCCTGCTCTCCTCCCTGTCATTCCCCCTCTTACCCTGAGGGCCTTGAGAATCCTGCCTGCCACAGCACAGGTAAAACAGGAGCACACTGCTGATTGTAGAGTTGCACATAGTGGAAAAAAGCATAGAACAATGGAAGAGTGTGGGCAACAAATAGTTGGGGTGCATCATGAGTGCTTTTGTAACAGATGTGATGGAGGAGGGGCAAGCTGCTGCTGTTTTTAAGAAACACGTCACCTGAGAGTGGTCTGCTGCTTGGGGCAAAGTGGCATGTCAGGCACGGTGGGGGTGGGGTGAACACACTCACCTTATTTAAGACAAGCACTCAGAAAGAAAATGAGCAAACTGAGGCGGCTTAGTGGCCTGCACATGGCCAGGACTGGACGCAATAGTGCTAACCACACACAGAGCACTGTTTACGAGCAAGACAGCACTTACTCTCAGTCAATAGATGTAAACGTTACCCAATACACCCCATTCATCAGGGCAAGCGCTTCTGGCTACAGGCGCACGCAGGCGCACACATGCAGAGACAACTTAGAACATTACCACTACCATCTCATGACCTGGCCACGCTCCACAGGATTTCAAGAGCTGTGCTTAAGCCTCTCCCCGAGCCCCAGTGCAGCCCCCTGAGCTTTGGGCTAGGCTAATGGTTGACAGTAATGGTAAAACAATGACAGATCAGTGAGCATGAGCCCTGCCCCATCTCTGACCGGCCGTCCGGCCAGCAGAACCACTTACTGTGCAGGTGCTCGGAGGCATAGTAATACACATCCTCATAGCCCTCGTGGTAATCCTCCTCAGGCCGGTACTTCTTGCCTTTGCGTCTGCGGGACCTGCGGATCTGCTTGACAAAGCCAAGAAAGCGCTCCATCCCAACGGTCCACGCGCAAGACTGCTGCACTCCAGCAGCAGCAGCAGCAGCGCGAGCGTACTCCGCCGCACAAAGAGATGTGGAGAGAGATCTCCTGAAGACGGGAGGGAGCAGCAGGGGTGGGAGGGAGGAGGGAAACGGTAGCTTTCAGTCCACTGGAAAGAAGAGAACGGGTCAAATATCAGCTCATGCAGACCTGGCTGCCTTGTCCAAGAGAAAAGCCCCAGTGCAGCCCGACTCTCTCAGCCCAGCCTTCAGCACTCGCTCCCTGCTGAGCAGCCCATTGTGTGTGTGTGTGTGTGTGTGTGTGTGTGTGTGTGTGTGTGTGTGTGTCTGAGTGCCAGAGAGGGTGTGCGCATTGTGGAGCGTAAGGAGAGAGTGGGGGAGGTTGGGGAGGGGGCACACACGCACATACACACACTCACAGAGACACAGGCTTGCCCCTCTGCTTCTTCCTTAGAGGGAGGAGAGCGAGACACAGAGTCAAAGTTCAAAGGAACTGTCAGCCAAACGAGGAATCCCTGAGCTGTAAGTTTTTACTGTCACTCCAGTGCTCCCCCTCTGGCACTTCTTCCTTCTACTGAAGGCAAGAAAGGAGTGCTGGAAAGGTGGAGAGACTGTATTGAGGTGTTTTGTGTATGATTAAGAAGGCGACACACCGGATTACTAACTCAAGACGTGCAGGGGAGGAATTCCAGGTGCTGCCCTATAATTTAAAAGAATCCTTTGATGGAAATTCTTATTTACACAATCATTCCCTTCCAACATGCACAGTCAGTCACACAAGACACGTTCAGTCTCTTAAACATGCTTCTTCATTTTGCAATGTTCCTACATAGTACTAAGGTCTCCGCAAATACCCAACATTTCTGTATAATCAAATGAGCAACACATAAGAGTGATTTGATGTGAAATGCACTGTTCTAAAGAAATGTCCTCAGAACTGGTGACAGGTCCCAGGTCTGAAAACTACCTCAAGAACTGCTCATGAAAATGTGAGATAAAGTTCAATGTTTAAAAGATATTTTGAAAAATAATTAATGGCAGAGAGGTGCATGCAGAGTGTTCAATGGGAAAACTGTTTGCACATTAGGTTCTCAGCCTTTGATCTAAAACAGAAGTAAACACCCAACGCTGCTTTACCACATCTGGGGTAAAGGAAAATGTGTGTGAAGTCGAAGGCATGCCAGAGCGGGTGGGTGTTGGGGTGGTTTGTATCACCAAACAAACAAAAGGATGAGGGGATTAAAGCACCCTCCACCAGCAAGAAACAGCATCCTATCCACAGACCCAGCAAGAGGCGTGCCGACAGCCAGACAAACGCACGGTCTGATGCTCGACATTCGGAATGTTTTGCGCCATAGCTGAGTTTACCTTGACATAAAACATGAATGTACCTGCCTTAAAGGGGGAAAAAAATCAATAAACAAAAGCTACCAGTTTTTTATAGAGCACAAACTCCAGGTTATTCCTTATTTTCTGATCTCATAACTGAAGTATTTCTATCAAAAGCTCAACTATGCTGTGACTGTAATGGAAGACCCCGGATATATGTGTGTGTGTGTGTGTGTGTGTGTGTGTGTTTGGGGGTGGGGGTTTTGCCCACATTCATGGTACAGACACAGGAGACAAAGAACCAGCCTAAGAAAACACACTCGCTCATGCAAGGACATGCCACCAGCTTGTGCAAGAGAGCCTGTCCAAGAGGGCTCTGTATTTTGAGGTGTACCAGTACGCAGACCCATGAGGGCCTCTTTTTGTCCCATTTTTGGCTTCATATATGAACGTTGGGGAGCCAGTTTAATTCCACCCATTAGTTCTTTTTAGACCACCTGCAGTGATGTTTGCACACAGCATGGATTAGCACTCTAATAGGAGGTCAATAATGTTTTCAGAATCTGCGGTGCATTTCTTTTATGCTGTCTCTTATCCATACAGATTAAGAGACAAACATCAGATCGCAGATGCACAGTAATACAAAAAACATAAGCATAACATTTACAGTAAAAAGGCCTAAAATGACACTTCCGTAACTCAAATGACAAGACACACAACAATAACTATCAAGCTCAAATCATCACTTGTCTCTTCTTCTGGCTTGGAAACACAAACTTGTTTTAATGTGAACAGATGTGCCACATATTTCAAAGAAAATAAATATACTATTAATTTTGTCATTATCACTGGCCCAAAACTGTATTTATGTAAAGAAAACTGTGACTTCTAAATTGCAGTTGGGAGTCATAAGTCATAAGCTCTCTCAAGACTAAAGCTTACACAGAAATGCCACCCTCGATGTCACTCGTTTTATCATTTAAACAGATTTGGAGCATATTTTCAAGGACATAGAACCATTTAACTGAGTTCCCCATTACCCTGCTGTATGATCCACACATAAGGTTACAAGAAGCAACACCAGCACAAAGTAATGTACTTTATCTGTTGGCTAGGTAGTAATTTATAAGCACTTTGGTCATAAAGTCCCAAACTAATCAAAGTTCACTGAAATTCACTTTATACCACGTTGTCTGTAGCTTGGAGCTTTGATTCTCACTGTTACAGCAGTGGTTGTTGCAACGTTAAGTAACTTTAAAGCTGCCAAAGTCCCTTTTATAGCCAAGATGGCAAATAATGACGGAGATGAAGCTGAAGTTATGGATAGGTATCAAGAGCTGGTGTTCTGATTATTTAGACTGCCTTGTCGAAAAATGCTGCTGTAACATGAATCAACAGCAGATTCTATCAATTCACACTACCCTATCGAAAAATGCTACTTCAAAGTTTATACAGTTTACACAGTCAGTTTACACCACTGATAATGATAAGAAATAAGCCAATATTATGCATGATCAGAGAAAAATTTGTTACTTAAAAATATATATTTTATAAGCAGTCTATCGATTCATGCTACCCTATCGAAAAATGCTGTCTACACAAGGTGGGGCTTGGCACTGAATCCCAAAACTATGTAACTGCACATACGCAGAAAAGCACATCTTCATGAGTAACATGTCGACAAAACACTGGCAATAAAACGGTATTGGTTCCTGACTGGAGAACATAGAAATACAAATAATCTCCTGGACAAACAGTGATGCAACGTTATGTATTTTATCACCATTTGTAGCGATTCCTGTATATACACAGGAAACTCAGGACACAATTTAGCTCATTTGTTCAAAAAAGTCAGAATGAAATGCTTCACATTAGTTCATGTCTTCATTTTTTGGTATTGATAAGCAGCATCAGTATCAATATCACTATCAGTAAAATCTTATTAAATACCAACCCTAGCTGGAACTGAACTAAAACCCATGATGGTTTCATTGGATCAGGACAGAAGCTCTTCACAATATCCTCTCTTTCGCACCCCTCGATATTTAATTCATGATGACAACCATGAATAAGTCAGCTTGCTAAAAAATGAAGTTGCATGAAATGGGGTACATAAGGGAGGCCAGACAGCACCACCTTCAACTGCTTTGAAATGTTGCACAATACAGTGTCAAGAGAAATGGACTGGTTCATCCAATCTGTCCACCACCAGGCACAATTAAGCCACTCAGATGAGCCACTATTGATTTGAAGAAGCAGAATCACAGACATATTCATGTAAGCAGGAAGGGAGCTGAACGGTCTGCATGGATGTTTAATTACACAGCTCCTACTGGAGCTCCATCAGTACCTCTGAAGCAAAGATTACATGGAAGTGGGTCTATAGTAGCAGCAAAGCTTTGCAATGGCTTTGCAAGGTAAGAGGTGTGTGTATGTATGAAAAGACCTTCTTCCGAGCTCTTAAGTGCACCATCATCTCCGTGTCCAGGGGACAGTTTTAATGCAGTGGTCAAGAGCTTGTGAACTGCAGAAACAGTGGCACCAGTCCAGGGGCTCTTCTCCCTGGAAATTGTTTTAGATAAACCACTGCAGTAGGGCATGACTTAAAACCTTGAGCTTCTGCCAAGCTCGTCTTTCAATCTCTCTTTCTTTCGCTCGCTCTCTCTCTCACACACACACACTTTCCTTCTCGCCTCTCTCTGTTTCTCCTCACTCCAGTGCTCACAGGAAAATCTCTCTCTCTCACTTTCTCACCACTCAGAGCACCAAGCCAATGATTTCCCACATCTTATGTTCATGCTTAGGCAGGTTGTGCAGTGAACAGCATGGCAGAGTCACAATAGGAGTCAACTAACAGAGTAGAGCAAAGACTCTACTAAAGAGGAGCAGGCGAAGGTAATCCAGGGGGAAAACCTAAAGCTTTGACACTGAATTCAGTGACCAAAAGAGGCTGCAATGCCTTCCTTAGCAGCAAGAGCTACTTCGTCACTGACTACTACTCTCACTCTCTCCCCCTCTACTCTTAGTAAGCACTACTAAGTGCTCTGTTTTCATTTCCACCACATTCTCAACTTGAGAGGTTCTATTTGCTTGATTCTGTGTGTGTGTGTGTGTGTGTGTGTGTGTGTGTGATGGGATATGGACAGGGAGATTTGATTTGCTCTAATCAGACAAACATCACATCTCACATCAGAATACAGTCTGACTGAGCAAGGGGGGGGTGAGGAGAGCATTACTGATAAATCCTGATGTAACATGATGCAAATCAGACAATTAGTGCAGTCATATCTCAACACAGTTAAACACTGTAACCATCATAAAGAGCCAACACTTTACTCTCTCACACAGGACCTTGCACTAATGCTTTTCTTAGGTGTGCAGGTTTCAGACCAGGCCAGCTACAAATGCTGCCCACTCCCTCCAGCACCAAGCCTGTCAGTTGAATATCTCCATTCGTGAGAAGGAGTCTGTCAGTCTGACTGATGGACATGCACTCGCAGTTTTAATTTAGCCATCATTATGACAGGCCTGACGCCTAGTTATTACAAAGAAAGCAGCCTCGTGGAAACAGAACACTGACAGAGGTAATGGAAGGGTCTGCCGGACAGACTCTAACCTCAGAAGAGCACTCAACATTCCAGGACCACCATGCTGACGCTGTCATTAGTTCAGTGGGAAAGAAAAAGGCTCCTAATCCCCGGCCAAATCCCTTCAGGGGTTCCCTGTCATGATGAGTCTGAGAAACGCCAAGCCACTGACTGTGATTCTGTTGTTTTTCATTGGAAATGGAAAGACGGGAAGCAACTGAATACTTCTGAGGATATGGTGTTATTGACAAAACCACTGCTGGCTGCACATGACTAAAATAAGACCAAACCAAAGCCACAGGACACGTGTAAAGCTCAGAAATACCACAGGATGGCTTGGCAGGAGGAATCTATCTCAGTCTAAAGTGTTCTTTATTTCTTTACAGAGCTTTTTATAATTCACCAACTCACTAAATGTGGTGTTAGCATTAGCACAACCATCAGGAGACTGCAAGTTTGAACCCTTGTAATGCTGTAGCCATCTGTGGCCGGTAGTTAAGGAGAGCACAACTGGACCTCCCTCTTCCCGCAACATACAGCGTGATGCTATCCAACATGCGTGTCTGTTAGTGTTCTGCTCAAAGTCAAACTTTTCAATGATGTTGTTTTCAAAAAGACACAGGGTTTGGTTTCATGCTCTTGCTAGTCGCCACCCTTCCAGTGTTGGTGGTATTGTGCAAATAGCAGAGTCCTAACTAAGTGGATGACACTAAAGTGGAGAAAAAAACATAGAAAACTGTGACACTGATACCAGTAACCACTATTTACACATGGAAAGCAATGGAATCAAGAGAGGCTTAATTGAACACAAGCCCTTTTTACTTTTCAGTTTTACTTTTTACATGTATGCACTTGGCACCCGCTCTTATCCAGAGTAGCTCACAACTAAATCATGTTAAAGACTTAAGTGAAAGTATCGCTTGCCCAAAGACTTTAATTGGTAATGAAGGCCAAAAGCACAACACAGTTCCAATTGCAACAAGGTAGATTTTGCTAGTTAAACCTGTATCTTTTAATATCTGTGTTATGTTGTTGGTTATGTCACTCCATGGCTCTGGAAGGTACAGAAAGGCAAAAGGAGAAGAATAACTATGCACTAAGCATTTAAAACAATAGGGGGGGAAAGGGAAAAAAGAAGAAAAACATCCAAAGATTTACACCAGGTCTCTCTCACACAGGCCCTCTTCATTTCACGCCCGGGTGGTCAATGTTAGAAAAGAGTATGTGGTTGTCACACACTCTTACTCAACCCAAAAATGCACTGGGCAGAAAACTCTGTTCTCTACAGATGGCCTCTCTGGGCACGGCCTCCATGGAAGAGCCCTTCAGGAAGGGAGGCGGGGGAGGCCGACAAATATGCAGACTCAATCATTTACTCAAAGGGAAGGGCACCTTCCGCCATACCCTTTCACGGATGGTTGACTAAGTCCACAATCAAAGTAATTATACATTACAAGTCAATAACAATTGATGGGTCTCTTGAGAACAGCTACATTTCTTGCGACAGGGTGCATACTTATTTGTAATCAAGGTAGGTGTATGCTTCCATGCAGATTTCAGATTTCAGGGTTGCAGGCAAACATGTACAACAGAATGGATCTTGGTCTAAAAATACTCCTCTTCTGACAAACCACGCAGCAGGTCTCCACTTCTGAAAGGGCAAATTTTCGATAAATGTCAATTTCAGAAGCAGGGATGCTCACAGCACAACGGTATGCATGTTTAAACAGCTGGAAGGCAGAGCCCACTTAAGGATGTGACTCAGGTGCTCCTCAGGCGAATCTCACTTATCAGACTAACCGCAGCACTGGATAATGCTCTCTCGAGGTTAACTCAACGTTCTTACAAAAGAGCTTATACAACAACAAAGCCAATCTACTCTCCTCCGCAGTGAAATGAAAGCTTTGCTAATTGGGTGGGATATTAGATGACACATTTCGGAAAGAAAGAGGCTTGGTGGTCACTTCTGGCTGACCCTGGTTGGACCATCTTTTCCTAATGCAAAGAACTAAAAAATATTTACAGCCTGAAATGGCTGAGGGCAGGCCCAGTCTAATCTCTTCAGTCAGTCAGACCCCCAGGCGCATCAAGCTTCAGAGCAAAGCTCAACTAGAAGGGTCAGTTCACAAATGATTCCTCCTTTGCTTTGGTCATTAATCCAAAGATATTGCTGACTATTTCACACTGAAAAGCTGTAACATCCTAGGATGATGAAGCACAAACGAACCTTGCCAAAAAATAGCCTCAATTTAACTTAGCTTAAACGAAATGGGCTTTGGTCATGCAAGATGTGTTATTTGCATAGATTTAGTTGAGAAAATCTTGCAAGAAGCCTGGGAAGGCAGCACAGATGGAATGACTCCCTGAATGAAACATAAGTGGAGGTGGGGAATGACAGATTGGTCAAATCACATTCATATCAGTGCATAAATGAATTGGAATTGGAAATAAGTATGCCATGAAGCAACACTGCGTTCGAATTCCCAGACTGGGTTAGCACTTCGCCACAGCAACACACTTAGCTCTTCGTTAAGAGGAGACAATTCTCCCAGATTTGCTGGAGGTTACAATCATTTTCTCTGAACGGGTTTTGGCAGAACCAGACTTACAAAAATGGCAGAACCAGACTTACAAAATATGAACTTGCTTCACACATATCAAACGAAATTTCATTGGACAGCAAGTGGTCTGTTTGTCAGAAGTGAACACAACAGCCAGCCCAAAACAGCTGAGCCTTAGGTAAAAATGCACAGAATAAAAAAAATAAATAAAAAATGACAGTATACACACTGCAGTCAAACACTGTTACACATTTCCAATGACCCCATTCGTCCTCTGACCCCAAGGTACACTGCCAGCAGTTCAAACTGCCATCAAACGTCTGCCAGTGCTGGATGACGAATGGGAGTGAGTGTGTCATGCAACATCCTCAGGGTCCACCCAGTCCCTCGGTATCCCATGCCTCATCTCTGACAGCGGGAAGAATGTTGACTGACGGACCCGAATTCTGCTTGTACGTGATGCGATTTTAGATGATTTCTTTGGTTTCTCTGTAAAGTTGACAAGGAAAGTGACAATGCAGCAACATTCGACACCAGTGAGTCATTTTAAGGAATTTAAAGAAGTCACACATACAGTTTTCATTCAGAAATTGGTGCTAAACATCTTACAGCTGACAGTGATCACGGCTGGGTGGTTTTACTGGCTCACATCTCAAAATATGAACTGTAACACAACTCAAACAAAATAACCATTTCATCTTGTAGCTGGTGAGGACAGCATTTGGAAGAAAAGGTATATTTGTTGGTGGTGGTTTATGTGTTAATCATATGAATGAAGCTTTTGGAGAGAAAAATCGCTGCATTATGCAAGATGGGGAGTAAATTCAACCCACAGCTTTCATTAGCTGTCAGCCCCTCTCTTCCGGTCCACTCTAAGGCTCTGATTAGCATAAGCACATCTCTGAGGTGCCTCTCAGGCCCTCCAGGGTACAGAAATGGGGGATGGGAAAGGAAAGAGAGCCATCCCTGTCTTCTTGGGGTGACTGACAGTTATGACAGTTAACATTTCCTCTTGCTAACCCATTTCAAAATTGATAACACAGTATCTAGGTTGAATTTCTAGTCAAAGTGCAGAGGCATATTGCAGCCATAGCTGCAATCTAAATGTCTGATCTTGTATAACCCATGGTCGACCTTGATCTCAGCTGTCTGCACATGCAATAAGTTGCCAACTTTGATTGAAAAGGTGCACACAATTTGATCATGTGGGAATTCACAAGTGAAGCACACAGAATGTCAAACGATCCGCCACACACTGACACAGATAAGGCAGATAAAGAAAGCCATTTTATCGGAAAGTACTCCGGCACATGTTATAATAAACCCACATTTGGGTTCCCAATCGTTTAAGCACGTAGTCTCAGGCATCTCTGGACGAGGTCCAAGAGAGTACACCTGGCCTATTTCTTTGTGATGTAATAGTAGTAGTGTACCCTAAGAGCAGTCCAACAACTTGCTACAAAGAACATGCCAATCTTCCCAGCTTGGTATCTTCACATTGATGGTGGGGTTCCTGGGTGCAATTGGCCACGACTAAATACAGGAGTAAATTGGGGAGAAAACTGAGGAGCAAGATGGAGAGAAAATTATACCCATTAATTCTACCCAAAATTATGAATTATGCTGATTTGACTCCAGTTAAAACCTTGCAAATCAAGTCAACTATCAAGCCAAGCACACCTCACATAAATGAAAGTATGAAAGTGAGCTTTCAAAGTAATAAAGCACAGTAAAACAGCTTTTCCAGCTTTAGTGGCATAGAACACCAAGTCTAGACAACAGACTGCACAGCATGTGTCCCGGAATACAGCGCATTTCACTGCAGAAATACGACCCAACTATAAGCCCACCGCTGACGCAACAGTAAGATTATTACTTTTGAGACAAGAAACCCCAAGATGCTCCAGTTCAGCAGTAAGCAGGGAGAACAGATGTCTCACTCAATGAATCACAGGTACACAATGAATTCAAAAAAGTATACTGGAGGGCAGGGTGAGGAACTCCAATATCAGACCATTTAATTTCTTTAATTTCTAATGGTCTACAACTAAACACAACATCTTTATTACATCTTTATTTACTAGACTGCTGTCTAGTTTCATTTGCTCCAATACACACATCATCGTCTTTCTGTCTAGGGGGCATTTTATACAGGTTGCTCCGCTGTAGCACTTTTGTTGATGTATTGCTTACCTAGAACTTACCTAATGGGGTGTGATGCAGTTCAAGTGACGCAGAGGAGCAAGTTAAATTGCATTGGGCAAATGCCCCACAGATTTCTCCTGAATTCATTTTGTGCAAAGTTAAATTAAACCTACACTGCAGCATCATCTTCTCCACCCATCTGTGGAAGATGCACATCCAAGATGTGGAGATATAAACACATTTATCAGTGCCATCAATGCATCTGTCAGTGTCCTCTGCTGCATCACTACACGTCCTTTCCGGTGCCAGTTTTACAGCTTCTCTCCAAGAGTGAGCACTCTGTGCTGGGTGAGATTACCTGTCACAGAAGGGACCACTGATTCACGGAAGAAACTTGGTATGTCTCATTTCCATCACCTATATTACGATTTTGTCACTAACCAATTCATGCAATTTCCATTACAATCGCAATACTGAGATACTGAGTAACAACATACTTTTGAAAACTATTTCACATCTTGGTTTTGTTTATAGAAAGCACACAAATTGCATGCCATTTGTGCTTGAGTGAGTTCCAAAGCACCATCCGTGTGTTTAACTATCTAAAACAAAAAAGAGAGAGGTGTTCACCACAATTACAAGAGGACGCTCTGGGATGTAGCCACAGAAGTCTGTGAGATGCTTGATTTATCTTCATAACTCATCTGAACCATTGGGACTCTTTAAGATGTCCCTCAATATCTGTTCGTCTCTATACTTGGGTTCCCATGGAATTGTGAAATTTCAGTCATTACACAAGTACGGTTCAAATTCAAATTTTAGGCAAGTATAGATCAAATACATGGAAGCATTTCAAATTGTGTTTTTTATCAAGGAAGCATCAGGGGGTTTCACCTTATAACTGATGTCATTTATGGTTTTGAGATTTCCTGACATACTGTATATATTTTTTCTATTATATACTAATTATATACTATAAATATTTCAATTATAATATAGTTTATAAAAACAATCATACACAATTAGGTGTGGTACATGTTATTGTTCTGTAAATATCAATTCAACAGTGAAGATAAAGGAAAATGCAGGTTCAGTGTTCTGCATCCTCCTGTCCTGTGGAGTATGGACCAACAAGCTGAAACTTGCTAGGATTCAATTCCCAGGAATGGGAGGCAGCACATAAACATCCTTTTTGTGAGAACTACAACTTTAAGTGTAACTCTGACCCTCCTTCAAAACATCTCTGCCTGTATGTAAGCTTACATTATAT
>JBBPDC010000129.1:20968937-20996259 GCA_037974485.1 Hemigrammopetersius urotaenia
CGTTATACACGAGTGTTGCCAACAGGGACGGTGTAGAGTGCCCTCTGGTGGACAAACTATACAACTCCAACACTCATGACATGGTTGATGGGTGTTTCGTCAGTTTTTATTTTATGTTTGAAATATTCATTTTTTCGGCCATTATAAATGCCGATACCGATAGTTTGGAAAACGCCTAATATCGGCCGATAATATCGGCCTGCCGATAAAACGGTCGGGCTCTAGAAGACACCACCATCTTCAGCGAAAGCACTCAGCTTTTGAATTTGGTAGACACAGAAATACCGTGGTGGGAGCCAAAGTGCTACAGTGTTTCTCAATGTATGAGTATTTGGCTTATAATTTCTGTCAATATACTTCACAAAACATGAAATACACTCTCAGTACCTGAGGTACCTGCTCTGTAAAATGTTACAGGCAACCATCTGACATCTGGACTGAATCACAGTCAGGGTGAGGTCTCAGAATAAACAAAGTGGCAATTCTGTTCCAGCATTAGTCTCTCTAGTGACAGATGCTGCATTTTGAGGTGTAAGAGCTACACTACAGGAGATCTTTTCAGTTGGTCTTTTGCTCAGAGACTGTTCATGATCACCCAGCATCAAACCACATGCTAAATTCACCACACATTTCAGAATCTTTCCTTTCGTAGTTATTCCCCCTTTTGTGCAGTGGGAAAATAACTGTATCAACCATCATGTTAGTAGCCATTATATATTTCGTGCACTACAAAAGAGCATGAAGTTTCAGAGCAAGAAATTAAGTTTTGACGTTCTGGACTGAAAAAGTTCCTGACATCATTTAAGAACTCAGCTGGAAGCCATTAGTAACATTTAAACAAGAAACCTTCACTTGTTTGCTGACCAACACTTGTTTGCTTGTGTTAAACGATCTGTGATTGGACAGACGGCAGTTAGTCAAACAACTCGCATCAGGTCTTGAAAGCTATATGGTCCAGCTAGGGAGACTCTTCCAGCACGGTGTCACACAGTCGCATTTAAGCGCCAATAGTAAATGCATGAGGTTAAAATCTATCCCAGACACAACACAGTTACTATTCACATGAAATGATCAGGTGTAAACAGGGTATTGCTTTTAACACTTCCTGGGATGAAAAAGACCAAAGAATAGAACAAACAGGCAAATAAATAAAATTGTGGCTGAGAGCAAACGATTCCAACAATTCTCACAGTGGTTCAGGTAAACTACAATCCTCCTGAGCCTCTTTTCACAGAGAAGAAGCCCTTAGTCACAATCATCATTTTGCAGTGCACTGCTAGCACCTCCATATCATTTTGCATGAAACAATGTGCCTGCCCTCAAGCTCTCCCCAGTGTGATAGCAACGTCACGCTACATTCCCATTCTGCTGGATTTAGGCTCCTGCAGAGAAAAGGGGGAAAGACTTTCCTGCACATCACACCGCCTCTGTCTGTGGCAACTTTACAACGGCTGTCCGGCTCCCTCTGTAAGACTTTATGGGCTCGGTTCCTCTGGCGTTATCAATATTCACACTTGCGGTCGGCTCGACCTTGAGGTTCACAGGTGCGATTCACTGAGCTCGGGCTGCGGAGTGGTCCATCGATCCTGTGCAAAGACAAAGGAACTCATTTGGACCGAAGCACCACATTAATCACTGCGATAAAAATCTGCTGAATGCACAGCTCCAGATGGCTTTGTGGGAGCTGTGGGGACATCCACACTGGTTGCTAACTTAAGGTGAATTTGTAAGGAAGAAGAGCTGAGGAGGACAATTAACCTCTCAGAGGGCTTTTCATGTTTTATCACATGAAGTTGTGCTGAGAGATCGGACAGGGAATGGATGGCCATTAATCTACAGCATATGGAGCTGCAGAATTACACACCCACACATAAGTTTAAGGTTTCCTTTGATTCCTGGCTGGGGCTGCTGAGGGTCTTTTCTGAATTTGCTCTCCCACCAGATACTCCGGTTTCCTCCCGCAGTCCAAAGACATGCAGGTCAGGTGGATTGGACTTTTTTTTTTTTTAAAGTGTAATGCATGAGCACACTACAC
The DNA here is from genome assembly GCA_037974485.1 of Hemigrammopetersius urotaenia. NCBI lineage: Eukaryota > Metazoa > Chordata > Actinopteri > Characiformes > Alestidae > Hemigrammopetersius > Hemigrammopetersius urotaenia. Next base: position 20,970,973 of record JBBPDC010000129.1, read on the forward strand.
AACAGCATTTCTTCTCTGCATCCATCGCCAGTGACACAGCGCCCGGGGAGCAGTGTGTGGGGACGGTACTTTCCTCTTACCTCTGTGTACCTCAAGAGTACCTCGAGCGCAGGGGCAGCTCTCCCTTTTTATGGAGAAACTCAGAAAATCTGTGGATGGATTTAGGCCTAAACACAAACGTCATTCACAAAAATTGAATGTGTTTAGCCACCACTAGCAAATAGACACTGCGTTCCCTACTTTTTAATCACAGTTTGATCACAAAACACCAGCAGTGCATTAATCCATTCCTCCTTAGACCAAGTGCAGCCTTGCGCAATGTCCCTTACCACTTCCTTATCACAACTTCCATTACCTGCCACAGAAAGGACACTATGATGTTCTCAGTAGAACAAAGCATGCTAATTAAGTGCTTAGCCCCCACTGAGAAAAAAGCCTGATATCACACAGACTGGCATGGACTTTTTCCTTTTTCTGTTCCTGGAACTGGCCTTCAGATTAAACGGCACTGGTTCCAGGGTAGGTGATGTGGCTGGCGGGGGCGATCAGGACTGGAAGGTGTTGCTGTTAACACTGAGGTGTACACAGAGTCCTGACAGGGCTGGTACATTCCGCAACAGAAGCACTGTCACCTGCCTCCTGGGTCTATGCAAATCTGGGCCTTGCAATGGAAATCGGCAAACATGAAAAATGCTAGCATATTTTACTCTCTTCATTTAATCAACTTGGCAACAAAGGCTGTGAAGGACATTAGGAGACTGAGAGATTCTCATTCCTCCAGCCTGCATATGAATGTAGTGACCTGTGTGCCAAAAGCCATCCTTGCATTCTTCGAAGCACACTGTGCTAATGTGCTGTGACGGAGGTGCGGTGTGTTTGGATAGAACATGACTTGGCCAGCAGCACCTGTCTGCTGGAGCAGCATTCTGAGCCAGCCTCAGGAGAGAGGTGCAGGAATTCTCACACACCATTTTTTTCTCCTCTTCTTCTCAGAAGCAGACACACAAAGGATGACCTCCATGTCCCAGAGGCTTCATCCAAAAGTATTCACACGTTTTGTGACAAAGGATACGCTGATTCGAAGATAAGAGGAGAGATCTTTATATTATTCTAGTATATCTTTAAAGGATGAACTTCTAAGGAGCCCAGTTGATCCAAACTGTCAGAATGTCAGATTTTTTTTTATAAAGACATGCTAAGAGCTGTATGACTGTGTTACGGTGTGTTCTGCTATGCAGAATAAATCACACCTAGGATAACCACTATCAGGATTTCAGAGATACTTTCAGACTAGGTGTTTGCTTAATTTCAGATGTGTAAATGTGAAAGTGAAAGTGAAAAAAAAAGTGACAATCTGGTCATACGTGAACACACCACAGCACATGGTGTGAACAGCACGAAATACTTCCTCTGCATTTAACCCATTCACCAAGTGAAGCAGGGGGCAGCCAGGAACACAGCGCCCGGGGAGCAGAGTGTGGGGACGGTACCTTGCTCAGGGTACCTCAGAGGTGCCTAGCGGTCTTAGGAATCGAACCCAGACTTTCTGATCACAGGGCGATTTCCCTAACCACTAGGCTACCAACTGCCCCGTTAGGCATGCTTAGAACATAATGAGGTGTGCATCTGTGATACAGTTTCACATTTTAATACAGTGTTTCAAATTCAGTTTTTCAACAAGAACTTTATAATAAAACAAATTTAACACTTTAAATCACTTTCAGTAAGAATTAGTACCATGTAACTTGTATACTGCTACAGGGTTTAACACAACACTGATTTTTGTGTTAGCAGTATTGATCAGTTAAAGTTATTTGCTGGTAGCTGGTAAATTTTAACGATAGACTAGCAGTACTAAAAACAGAGGCATTAACTTCACTTCAAACCTTAACACATAGCAAACAAAGATATATTTAGTTTGTGTGAGAGACATATACTGAGTTAACTGGTACCAAAGTTGAACAAAAAAAATGCAACAATTCTGTTTATATTACCTATAGTGGTGGTGGTGTGCACCACCATCTTGTCCATATAGTTTCATTAGGTTTGTCAGTTCATCTTCTGAACATTGCAAAGACAACTACAGACATCATGTTGGCAATTGTTTGGTCAGTGTGCCCTGGCTTTAAGTTTTCTGGTTTACCAGTTTACACATTAAAGGTTGAATGATCATTTTAAGCTCAGTACTAATCATGCTTTTACAAAATTGGTACCAAATATCATCAAATACAAGTATTTTGGCATTGCAACAACTCCAATGTGTATCAAATCTAAATTCCAATAACAGCTGACGTACAGACCCAAAATGACCTTGCTTATAAACTTGCTTAGCTCAAATCACCACCTGTGCCATTTTCTAGTTTAATGAAAAATGTAATAAACGGTAAGGGACTGTGTTACGTACCTCAGTCAGCCTGGGGCACTGTTCAGGATAGTTGTTGTGATGCAAAATATCATTTGATTTAGCATGAGGGCAGATCGATAAATATGATTAGTGCACAAGGCCCAAAAAAAGAGCCCCATCCATCTTGTGGCACAGCAGGCTGGAGGCTTTTTGGTGGTATCATCTTACCTTGAATACATTAACGCGGGCCGTGAACCATCTGCTTGCCATGCGTGGGGCTTCCAGTTAATGAGCAAGTTTGCTCACGTGACGGCACCTCCCAGCACGCAGTGGGAATGTGATTAAAGCAACTCAGGGCCGCTCGCCGCCAGTTTAGGTTGGGAGAGGTGTCCCATATTACCATATACCCATAAATTACTCAGCCCTGCTCTGCACAACTCCTCAGGCACAAATCAGTTGGCTGGCCCAGTCACTCGGGGTTCAGCAGTGTTTTGAGCATGATGTTTCAGATCAAAAGCAGTTACAATACCTCCTATACAACAGCACCACTGTGTAAACCTGATTTGTTTAAACAGTCATGGCAGATACGAGACATAAAAGCAGTTAGACAGATATTATTGCAGTTCGACAAAAAAAACAAAACTGCAGCTCCTGAACAGAAAAATCATATATTGACTTAAGGGACATCTGCATTTCATCCATCAGCAACTTTCAGAGAGCAGCAGCTTATGCTTGTGGTGTAACAGGCGCTTTAAAACAATAATAATAAAACAACACAGTAATACTAGGAAATGTGGCAGCTCTCCAAAGTCACTAAAGCTACTAAATCATGAAATATTAACATTAAACTTCTCACTCTCAGAGTTTGTGCTGAGGCAGCTGCGGAGCCGCTATGGCAGTCTTGGTTACGTCAGGTGGCGTTCAGGTTCATTTAAGGAAATCCGCAGGAAGCTTAGCTGTGCATATGAGACCAATCCATATTCACTCCATTCATAACCACCATAAAAGATAACACAGGTCAACAGGTCAGAATCATCAGAGATACGTACAGTTTTTGTGATGAAGCTAGTTCTGTATTGCATGATATTGGTATAATTGGTAAGTTGGTATAATGATCATATAATAATCATATGCTGTGTGTTTTTGAAGAAACAGTGGTAGCTGACTGACACTGATCATTACATCTATGGCACGCCTGTCTTCACACTGAAAATATTGTAACAGTTACTTAATTGGTGCCTGCGGTTTAATAAAAACCGCATGCAAGTCTGTTGCAAATCATAATGAAAAACTGGTTTAGGAAAGTGTGTTGTGGTTTCTGATGATTACCGAAAAAATGTGTTGACCTGTGTAATTATTTTCGCTATCAGATATCACTGTTCGCGTCAGATGACAAGACAGGACACCCTCTTTCTCTCTGAAACTGTGACCATAAGTAGGAGCCATCAAAATCAATTTGTTTTACTCTGCAGAAAATGCTGATTGTGAGAGAAAGCGAGAAAAAGAAAAACACTTTAATGCTCTTTTCTTTTATTAGAGCACAATTTTAGCAAACATCAAACAATTTTGAGACTTCGAGTCTTTTTGCTTTTATGTGTACGTTATGCATATTCAGTGGATTCTAGGCCGCTGACAGACTCAATTTGTTTCAATTAAAGTGCTGCAAGATGACAAAGAGGCATTGAGACTGGCACGTCTAGAAGATGGAGAGGTTTTCATCCCACTGCCTACTGTAATACTGACATCCAACAAAACGAATCTGAAAGCTGCATCTCCATCATGCTTTTAAAGGACTAATGTGAGTAAGCGACCAGAACACACTCAAAGAATGACATAGTTCAGGAGTTACACACACTGAATATGAATAGGTGCCCCACTAGCTTAGAAATATCATTTAGATCTACTGGACCTCAATATATTAGTGTGCATGGGTGTGTGTCTAATTAGTCTGTAACTGTCCTAAAGCAGCCCTGTGTGTGGGAAAGTTTCTATATAAACTAATTATTACTCTATTATTATTATTTTTTTTCTAAGCCATTATGGATAAGAATTTCTTCTTAATATGTAAATGTTTACAATAATTACATTTAGCAATATCATTCATTCATTGTCCAAGTCACTCATCCTAACTGGGGCTGCAGGGGATTGCTGGAATCTATCCCAGTGGTAAGAGGGTGAAAGGCAGAGAACCCTGAACAGATCGCCAGTTCATCACAGGACATTTACATTTACAGCATTTATCAGACGCTTTTATACAAAGTGACTTCCACTCCCTAACTACAGGGGGCAGTCTCCCTAGAGCAACTTGGAGTTAAGGGTCTTGCTCAGGAACCCAGTGGTAGGATTCAAACCCATTACCTCTTGATCAAGAGGCAAGTAACCTACCCACTATGCCACCACCACCCACTGAATGAATAAATCACTGAACTATTGCTTCAAATAGTTTCAAATATATATTTTTTTTTTTAGTTTTTGGTTTAGGTGCCAGCTAGGCATTAATTATCCACAATCACTTCAGTACTTCCAAATAAATTTAGCTCAGAGGTCTGACAGTACATTATCAGGGATACATTCAGCCCTTGATTCAATCCAGGTCGAGATATTGGGTTCTCAGTTCAATATTCTCACAAGATTTCAATGAGTCATTTGGTGAAAATTACATGTATACAACTTCTTTTTAACTGCAGGCTTTTTGCCAAATTACTCTGTTAGAATGAAGTAAAACAATGACTGCAAGCATAATGAGGCAAGATATGGAATGTGGGATGAGTGTGTGTATACATGGGCTTGCTGTTGATGCTGTTTCTATGAAAACAATGCAATTGCATTTCAGATCCTAATGAACAGAAGGCACATTCTCCACTATGTGCTTGTGATTCCATGCATATTCTGCTCCCTTAGTGCATGCCGGTCAGTTTCACTGACACTTGCGTGTAAGAGGTGTACAAACAAGCAGGCAGAGTGCATTAGCATCAGGTCTTTGTTTAAAACCTAAACCACAAGGTGCTCCAGTCTAATGATATAGCTTATGAGCAGACAGGGCACTGCTGACCTCAGAACACAAACAACACACCTAATCTTTCCATCAACACCAACAAGAATAAGAATAACAACAGTTTAAGATTGTGAGCAGCAAAACATGGAGTATTTATGCTCACACTGCTAAACTTTAGTGTGGTGCTGTCTCGGCTGTTTGTGATGGGGCTTTTAAACAACCGCATAGAAAAGACACACAGCAGAGGACAAATGTGTATTTCTCTTCTCTCTCCAATGTCCAGGCTGCATTAAGAACAGTACATATCAAATTATAGCAAATTATAGAAGTTTCACCACTCAGACATAATAGCTCTCGGATATTTCAGTTACTTTCTTCTGATTCCAGCGCTGTCATATGCTTTTTAGCTCCTTAGCTCATAATACCAATTGCTTTTTGTGTAACTGCTGTAGTATCCAGTGTCTACCTGAGGAGAATAGCTTCCCACGTTGAGCCACCTTGAGCCTTTCTCACTCTGAGCGAGTTTATCCTCACCACTGTCACCTCTGGATCGGTCACTGGGGGCTTGGACTCAGGCTTCTGGAGATCTCTTGTGATAAAGCAGCTCTCCATTCAAGGGAGCTGACAGCGACCAAGCCTGGGTGTGTCTAGTCTGCTTGATCCTAATCAGCTACATTTGATTAACTGGTCAACTGGGCAATTACTTTTTCAGACGGGGCCATTTAGTGGTGGATAACTTTTCCCCTACAACAGATGAAATGATTGTTTAGGGTGTACTCACACTAGGCTCGGATGCCTCGTATCTTGCTCAAACATGACGAATAATGACTCCCCACCCCTCCACTGGCCTCTGCTCACATTGCACTTAACATTCCAGACCCAACAAACTAATGTCATCACATCACTCACTGCTTTATGCTTTTTGTCCAGTGAGCTGCCAGAGTGCATCCCTTCAGATACTAAACCCGTAATCTCTTCATCACTTTTTTGTTTGGTTCTTTGGTCCACAAGCATGAAGATAGCAGCCAATTTTATGTTTTTCTATGTTGACTCCAGTTGTTTTTGTGTTCTCTTTTGAGTCTTAGTACATCCCCAGGTATCTTTCTCCAGCTTTAGGCAGTTTTCCTTGCTTCTGTCACCCTTGGCCTGCTCAATAAGGGCTTGGACCTAGATTCTCTAAAGCTGCTTTGGGGCAACATTGGTTGTAAAATGCATTATATTCAAAAACTGAACCCAACGTCATCTCTTAACCACTATTTTTATTTTAACGGGAGTGGCTAGTGATCACATTCGATGTGTGCCCAATCCTGCTGAGGAGGTTCAGCCCAATCACACCAATCAAATGCACATGTTCGCTGTGGATCTCTGTGAGAACACCAGTAAACTATACCAGTTAATTCAGACTGTTCAGATTGAATTTAGTTTGATCTATAGAGCAAATATGTAAAAGAAATGTCTAAGGATACTATCAGGTTAAGGCACCATGAAGCAAGAGGTCATCTCTGAGCCATAAATACAAAAATATTCAATAAATTAGTTTTTTTTCCCATGCCTTTCATCTGTTCAGCGCAGTTAATTCTGTTTTCTTCCATCACTTCTGAAAGCTGACAAAGACCACGGCTAGGACTCAAGCTGGAGACTTGAAAAAGAACATAAAAACACCATTCACAACCCACACTCATTGATGGAACTCCATTCATCGACCGGTTTCTTCCAGGCTCTTGGAGTTCAAGGGTTTTTATCAGTGCTGCTCTTTGCATTCAAACACAAGCGCATAAGCACCTCGCACTGCTGTGTCATAAAAGATAGCTGTGCCATAAAAGAACAAGTGTCATGACTAAAACTAGAACTGGAGAAAGCCTTAATCACAGCAGGCATCTGGCCAGTCTCTCTTCTACATGGTTACCATTGCCCTTCCCTCTTGCTGGCAGCAAAATCAGATGGTATGTCTTTTGTTGTTGTTTTTTTATGAGGTGGGGTGTTGGGTATTTCATTTTTTCTAAAAGATACAAATCTAAAAGATTCCACATTCTGCTTCAGAATCCTTACCGTTTTTATCTAGCACTGCTCCCCTCACTCCCCCTCTGGTCTATCTTGTCTCTATAACAGTCTACTTCTCCCCAGCTTTACGTGGGTGAGGTGCCAGTGTGCAGTGAAAAGACACTTCTGAAGGAGCAAGCGGGACCTTGTGTTCAAAGTTTCAAGAACTGAAGGATGCCCTTCTCAGATGAGTGCTTGTCACCGCTCAAAAGGACGCAGAGGGAATCCTTATAGCATCTCCCGCTGCACTTGGTATACAAAAGGAACCGAGGGTTATTTGCAGCAGTTTCTTTCTTTTGCAGGTCATAACACGGCCACCAAGCAGGCTGTACCTAATCAGGAGAGTCTGGGTGGGCATTATGACTAGACTACTGGTGATGATGTTTTTAGAATATATCACAGGTTTAATCAGTACTTCTAGAGCACTAACACACTGCATGCATTACAAAAAAGGTATAGACCAGTCCAACAGAGCCTGTAAATGACAACCAGTATAGCAATTTCATAAGCTGCACCATTCAGTTGAACACCATAGACATAAGTAGGCCATAAATATGATGTCATGAGACTCTCACAGACTGGGGTGTGTGTGTGTGTTTATGTTTTTAAGAAAGTACAGCCTATATTTTTGCCAATTCGCCCACCTTTAACCTTTAGATTTGGGTATGGAAACAGCAGCAGTGCTGAAAGGGGTTTGTGCACAGTGGTGCCTAAAGCAGCACACACCTTGCTCATTTATCACAGAGGGACAGCAGTGGCACTGTAACCCTCTACTGCACCATGACACTCTGCGCAAACACTAATCTACACAGCCCTGCTGAATCAGTCAGGATGAGGAGAGGAACCTGGCCTGGAAAGCTATATATAAACAGCAGAGATAGACTCATGATACAGACACATCTCAAGATCTGTAGAGTTATGCTTTATTTTCATCAGTCAGAACACTTCGCATTTATCTTTGCCACAGCAGGCAAAACAAGAAACAGTGCTTTGCACTGCAGTAAAAGTCTTGGCACAGGCTCACGCCGGATCTGATTGTGAGTCAGCAAAAAAAGTCTAAAAGGATCATGTTCTAGTTACAGCTTTTCAAAGTGCCTTTAACACCAGAGGCTGGTAATGTTATTCTCTTACACACCTTAGTATTTGAATTTTCCTCTGAAATGTAAAAACATATGCTTACTCCAGTCAGTGAGAGAGCGCAAAGTCACTCAGCCTGGCTTAAAGTGAAACTGTACTGTGCACTGTGCATTATCAACACTAATTCTCCGTACTGATGTGATGTCACAAACATAGGTTTTTAAAGATGTCACAAATACAAGCAATTCATTTACTCTCCAAAATGTGAACCTACAAGTATCTAAGGTTCAAAACAGCTTTGATAATGGTACAACAGGGATAAATGCAAGCTTATTTACAAAAAGCTTATTTGATCAAAAGCTTCTTAAAACTGCTTGTCATAGACACCCAACAACATGTTTTTAACTATTTTGTGTCTGTAGCTTTTCTGTGATGTAGCTTTTCGAGGAGTTAAACTCTAGGGATGCCCAGTTCCTGTCAGCACTACTATAAACAATACTTTGCTAGTTGTTTGATGTGAAATGCGCACTGTACAGAAACAAAGACTTTGTGTACATATTCAAACTTAATCAGATACGCGCCATTGTTTTTATGTATTATAGGTTTTATATATATAAAATTGTGCAGTGCTCAGACATACTGGAATATAATGAATATTCATCTCTCACTGTAGCACACAAGTGGATATGGGTCATTTTACAATACACACATGCGAGTGTGAGCTGCAACGGATCTGAGTGTGAGTCAGCAAAATAAAACGGGAATAAAAGAAGTCCAAAGGGATTCTGTTCATACTGCTGCTTGAGGGAGCCTGAGTGATTCACCTTGTAAAAAGATCATCAAGATCTCAGATGTTCTGGCTGTACCTGGGACTTCAGGGCAGGGTCCCAGGCTGCAGCAGAGGTACAGAGGGCTCACACACCTCTACGTGCTGCCTGGCGCAGTCTCCTGCCATTTTTCTCCAGCCTGTCAGCTGCACAGCTGGGAGCGCACCCGGGGTCATAAAGCTAACAGTTCCGCTCCGTGCCTCCCCCTCGAGTGCAGCAAATACACACAGCTTCCGGGACACAGGAGTTTCAGAACACACAGTTATCATTGAAAAAAAAGGGCAAAACACAGCCAGGAATGTGAGGGGCCTTAGCGTGAGTGTTAGTGAGATGCTCATGCCCCTAGGCAGGCGGCTACTGTTCGACAGGAATGGTGTTTGGAAAGTAAACACACACTGTAAACCAAGACCCACTCATTTCAGAGCACAGCATCTGTAGACAGCATTCCAAACACAGACGAGTGACCTTTCCGTAAAGCAACCTTACAGTTTGTAATCAGATTAACACATATATAGCTGATCAAAGGTGGTGCACGAAGTACACGACTCCTGCACTAGTGTGAAAGTACAGATTTCCTTTGTAAAATATTACTCAAGCAAAAGTAGAAGTTCCATTCAGTTATTTATTCACTATCCAAACTGTTAATTCCTAACCTGAAGCCTGTTCTAGCGGTCACAGGTAGAAAAACAGAGAAAACAGCATAGACGAGCTGCCAGTCCATCACAGCAAGATGTAGTTTTTACAATAGTTTTGTTAGTTATTATGCAATAGCTATTGTCACAAAATGTATCATCATCATCATCATCATTAGATCTTTACAGATTTGCAGTTTCTATTAAGACATCTGGCTGCAGACATGATAAACAACATTCTAAAATATGTAAAAGTTCCTATTTATTAAGTAGAATGTATTCTAAACAATTCACATCTTAATTATATCGGCATTATTTTTGTTACAGATCTCATTGATCATGCAGCTTGTTCCCAGAAACACAAGATATGCGCAAACACACACAGCTTCAACATGCACAGTGCAATCTCACCCATCTGATATTTTTCTGAAAAAGAAAAAAAGAAAAAAGAAAAGCTTGAGTCAAATGCCTAAAACTAGCCATCTTGGTTACTGTTGCTATGCTGGCCAAGATACTAGGAATGCCATTTAAACTATGGGCTTTACATTGACACAATTTAGCCCATTAAACTATTCATAATCTCTGTGTTAATTAATTAAGTCAGCAGAAGCGTAACTCCAGTGTCATTAGTATACATCTGAAGGAGAAATGCAGCAGCCTAAAAGCACTAAATAAAAGAGCAGCACCAGTCCTGTACTGCAGGGAGGTGTTTAATGACAGGCATGTGGGGTTTTGATATTCAGGTGTAGACTCCCATTCACAACGCTGCGGGTAACAAACCTCCGCACAGCTGCACCTGTCCGGCTGATTTCTGACAGGTTTAATTGGTAATGCAGTTTCATTCATTTAGATCCCACACATCTCCCACAAAACTGGACAAAAATCCCTCAGAATATCGGCTACGATTTAAAAATATCCCACACCAACTATGCAGCAGGCCTCAAAGCTGCGCAGCTCACAATCTGGACAATCTGGAGTTAGAGCCAGGGTTTAATGAAGGTAGGCTATAACTGGTCTACTTCAATTTAGAAGCACTATATTATTTTAGAAGGAAAAAGTGTTTTCTCCCAGTTCATTGAGAAGTCATACAGAACAGTACAGGTGCAAAAAGTAGAATTTTTACAAGAGTGTCTGAGTAAATGTATTAATAATGTAACAATAATTGCTAGTGCAATTGGTAAAGATGAGTAGAAAAGGTCATTACAATGTGGGTGATTAGTATGTAAATATATGAGGAAAAAAAGAAGTAAGTGTTGTCTAAGAAAACCATGTGTCACAATTATTGGTACTCTGACATGCGCATCATCTGCTTAACAACATCAGCATCATCACTTTTCTTCTGGAGTGTTTGATAAGACTGGAGGAGAAAAATGAGTACTGACACTACAACCCAAAACAGATCACAGGCCTTCTACCATATTTAGCAGTGTGAAACAGGTCTGTTCCTGAATTTTGATCCATTTTTAACACCAAACTCAGCTTGAGTGTCTATCAAACTCCTGGTGCCTGTTTAAACCTTTCTACTTTTTGTAACCCTGAACTTGTTTATAAACACCTTTTTGTTTCATTTCATTTGTGTATTCTTTGATTTTCTCAAAGAAGAGATGGATGACTAATGGAATTTGGCTTCAGTGTGGCCTCATTTATACCCCAGTGACACCAGCATCAATTCATTCTTATCCTTGCTGAACACAATGCGGTCACCACAGGCACTTGGAGAAAAACCCACAGGGAAGATAAATGCATGTACTGGAGGGTATTCGGTTATTGTGTACCTACTTTAGAACATTCAGTTAAGTCGCTATTTGCCCTGTATAAATTACAGACTCTCCTTTTCTCATTCTGGCTTTCAAGACACCCTCACCATTGAGACAACCAGTCACTGTTATGCTTCTTCCCTTCTCCAGAGCGTCAGACTGTTGTGAACTGCTAAAAACTTCAAGCAAGCACTTTGTGACTTCAAAACAATGACAGCAGTAACAGAGATTTTCTGGTTGGCATGGCGAGGGAGATATTCCTATTGCGAACGCACTTACGAGAGACAGTAACATCCTGCAGGGAAGAGCATGCCAGCACAACAAAGCCTTTCAAAACACACCAAGATTTTGAATCGTCCTGAATTATTCACTCATTTTGATGTATTCGCAGTTTCCCTTCTATGAGCCATTATAATGAAAGTCTCTCAGAATGACCTTATTCTCCGCCTGCATCCGAAGCTGTTTCAGCAGAGATGAATGGAATAGGGTAGGGTGGGGAGGGGAAGGGTAGCCTCATAAATCAAATCTGTCCTTGAGCGCCACTTAGTGGAGATGATGGCCAACTGCATCAAACATGACAGTAAGAGAAAAAACAATGAAAAGCTGTAAAGTAAATGTTGCACTGACTCTTGTGTAGTGATGTGCACATAATAAAGCAAGCAAAAAGACAGTAAAACCCCTGACTGAAGCCCAATTTGTGTGAAAATCACTCATTTGAGGTTGATCTAAGGTGACCCTTGTCCTCTCTGAAATGGGAGGCCTGAACAAAAGCCTGGCTGAGTAACAGTCGACAGCTTAATGGAGACAGTAGTGGACTAATCATCCTGACTGAGAATGAAGAAGCAGCGAAAACAAGAACAGAAAATGCATCAAAATGATTGGCTTGATCTGCATTCTATCATCACTTTACATTAGAGTGGAGCATCTTTAAGTGGGCGGGTCTTTCAGTGACTTCACAAATGATTCGTTTAAAGGAATAGTTTCACAAAATATTCAGTTTAAATGATTTGCTCCATACCTCAAATATGGTCAAGCAATTGTATTAGCAGTCTGGTGCGATGGAGCCAATGCAGCTAATAAGTAAAGAAATCAAACATCCTGACCAGTTCACAAACACAAAGCAATGAATGCATAAATATTTTGAGCAGCAATCAAAAGAAAAGTAAAAGCATGAGCCCTGTACATCATAAAAGGTCTGATCTTTAACAAACACAGATCAGGCCAAGACTAAATTAACCTCTCTGTTGGAAATCTAGTTTAGTTTGGAGCTAAACAGGCCCTGCGGACTTGAAAGTGACCCAAAGGGTTTTGCACACAAAGAAAAAAAAATATATTTCAAATAAAGCACGCGAGATAATGTTCTTATTAACATTATATTAAATAAAAGCTCTTCTGACAATAAAAGCAGGGCATGTTTGGTATCTGTAGAAAACAGCCTGTAATATAATTAACTCACAGCTTCAAAAAGATGCATATCATGAGTCATGAGTACACGGAGCTAAAAGACTGATTTAATGGGCGGACTGAGCAGCAACAGCGGGTAGAGAATGCCACCTAGTGAGAGCTAAGTGAACTGAGGGGGAAGGGGGAAGAGCAAAAGAGAGGAGGGATATGAGAGAGAGAGAGAGAGAGAGAGAGAGGGAGAGAGAATAAGAGAGCATTACAGACACACAGAGAGAGAGAGAGAGAAAGAGAGAGAGAGAGAGAGAGAATGAAGTACCCTAAATCACCTTTTTAGCTCTGTAAAGCTGCCTGGGATTGTTAGCTGCCTAACACTCACCACACCCCCACATATCTTAACACCAAATACATGAAATGAGGGAATACTTAAAAACTGAATCTCTTCATTATGCAGTCTGATTATATGCGTTGAACACTCGGTGTATCTTGCTGCACAGCAGGAAAACACTGTGAACAGCGCATTGGTGTAGAGATTACAGACTTGCAGTCTTTGTGTAGGAGTTAATGCCATACAAATGACGGTGCAAGCACTGAACATGTATCTCTGCATATTTATCTACAAACAGCCGGAGTAAATAATGCTGTCATGCTTATTCGATCAGTGTAATATGCCACTGTTAGTTTGTGATCCATTACATTTAGCAATATGTAAATATTAATCAACTAAAGGAAGTTTGCAGTGGATTTCTTTGATTCCTCAGCGGAGGCCCCATCTGCTAGTCAAGCGTTAGCCTTATGGGAACAGATCACAAATCACACATTACGCCAGCTCCACAATGCTCTGCCCACTTGAAAAGATCAATATGTCTCCTTCTCGAAAGACTGCAGTTGCCTTGGTGGCTTTCCAAATTGCTCGCTCTCTCTCTATTTCACGCTCTCTCCCTCCTGCTCTCTCTCTCTCTCTCTCTCAACAACAGCAAACTGCTTAGATGATCTATGGTTCCCATAACATATGAATTTAATTAAATTAACTTTTCCTGTACTGTCTGCGAGTCGAGCGCCTTAACGGTGCTTTTAATTGTTGTTTCCGCTGTCAGGAAAAGATCGACCCCATGTAGGCGTGCGTGTGTGTGTGTGAAGAGTAGGGACTCCCATAGTGTTTCACAGATCCTGCTGTCTGCAGGTGGCAGTGCGCCAGTCAGCTTGAGTCGCCTTTTCTCAGGAGATTTTAGAACAATCCACCCACCGCGGGACACTGCGGCATTCTGAAAGGAATCCTAAGCTGTCTTTTATTTCTTGCTTTGATCAATGCTACAGGACTCCAGGGTGGGAATATTTTGAATTTACTGAGCCCTTTCCAAGCTGTGTCTTCGGTTAGTAGCACCGGTGTGGAGGCCTGTTACCGAGGTCAACAGCTTCTCATCTTATCAAAGCAAACTGGCCAGGCCTGACATGAGGCAGCAGAGCTTTAGATGCCCATTTCCAGACTAGTGGAGTCCTGACCTGCAGGAGGGTGTAGGGTTAGCGTGGGCAAAGCCGAGAGAAAGCAAGCTTTACTTTGAGTGCAATCTCATCTCCTCATACCCAGCACAGGCACTATCAGTCCGCCCGGAGCCTTGTTATCTACAGACGCGGAAGGAGCTTAGTCTGCAGGGAGAGAGAAAGGTGGCTAGAGTATGGAGAGCGGGGGTGTTGTGGAGAAAGAAGCAATTTCTTTGGTTCTAATAGAGGGAATTATATAGATATCAACAATGTGGCAAGGTGCCCAGTCTTTACCCACCTACTGTTACAGCGAGGTCGGTGCCATCCAGACATTTACACTGATGAGACAGCAAGTAGGAATGAACGAATACTGTACCACCAGTTGCTCTGGATGCATCGCCATGCTTTTTATAGATGCATTTAAAGAATAATTCCACAAAAAAAATCTCACACAATTTCACGCAGTTTCCCTCTTTAGATGCAGATTAGCCAAGCAATGTTTGGTATCTGAATTAGCCTTCTTCAGTTCAGGTTGCTCGCAGGGCTCGACTAAACAGTTTAATTCATTTGGGTGACAACTGTATTCTGTTTGTTAACAATATTACCCTTGTAGATCAAGTTCTAACCTAAATAAACTCAACTTGGACTACAAACTTGTCTTGGCTGATGCTCCCCCTCACAATATCCAACAGCTCAGTGTCAAGCATAGAGACCTTCAGGTTTCTGGAACCTACCATTTCCCCAAGTCTTGAAGTGCCACAGAGGCTTTTGAACCACTTGTACACAGCAGTCATCAAATCCAACCTGTGCATTTCCATCATAGTCTGGTTTGCAGCAACCACAAAACAGGACAGGAGCAGAATGTAGTGAATAGCTACGGCCGGCTGCTCCCCTTCTCACCCTGCAGGATCTGTACTCTTCAAGGAGCAGGAAATAGGCAGGGAAAACTATTGCAGCTTCCTAGCACCCAGGACAAAACCTTTTCTCAACTCCTTTCTCCTCCGGCAGGTGCTACAGAACCCTCTATACTAAGAGGTTCCCTTGTGTCATCATCCATAAATAGCTGAACAGTACTAGCATCTGCTATGCCACAGCTACTCCCGTTTGTTCAATTACTCATACACCACAATTCCCATATGTGATGCACGCTTCACTACCATACATATGTGATACACAATACAGTATGTTGCAGAGCCACATAGGCCTACTGTGTGTGGGATGGTTATGCATATTATATATATTGTGCCAAATACTTTGAGTTTGTTATCATACTTGGCTAATAATTCTGATGTCACTGACAAGGAATGATAATCCTTGTTAATGACATCATTAGCATGGTGTGAACCCATACTGCTTCACCACAGTACACAAAAACAAAGCAAAAAATAAACAAACAAAAAAACATAGGAAATCTGCTATAAATGTATATAACAATGGAACACACTCCTGTCCTTTCATATTTTGTCTTTTATTTCGTTAACACCATGATAGCACACCTCTTTATGTGCTTATGCCTTGTGCAGCCTAACACAAAACCCATGTGCATACGCTCAGCTGCCAAGGCCTTTGAAAGCTATTCAAAAAGAGAGGAACGCAGGACGAAATTTCAAGGTCAGCCGTGTGCTTGTTGAGAAGGGCAGCTTCAGAGAGTAGTAATCATGAGTGTCCTTCAGGTTTCGTTTCCTTCCAAACCGCTTTTTCTCCATTCACCGACAGAAATCCTTTTCAAATGAACAGCATCATTTTACAGAGGCCACAGCCAAACCCATAGCATGTGCGGTGACGCAGAGTGGGCTCTGGTAGCAGCTCTCTCAATACTCCGACTGCATCACACACACAAATCCCCATATAATCAGTGCTCAAACCAGAGATCATATCAATTATGTCGATATTCATTGCAGTTTTTGACATTTTCTTCCCAGTGATAGCGGCTCTTTGACAGCTGCACGCTTCTCATCAGAACCATTCATGCACAAGCCTCGCTGATGTATCAGTGTTTTTATCTTCTAGCATCTGGGGCTCACATCGGCACACCAAATGCACGGCCTTCCAACTGAGACTGTGGCATATGTTACTGACGTCATGGAAACTGCAGGTCTACACATGATCATTTAATAAAAATGGACATAATTAAAGACAAAATTCAGGTTTCTCATTGCGTTGTATGGTTGAACAGTAGTAGCAGCCAATTTGGTCCATTTTTACAGACAACAGGGTTTCATAAAGTGTCAGAAAACACCTTTTTGAGCTTTCAGTACTTGTGAGCTACATGTGCTTTAGAGCTAATGCATACAAAACTAAAGACCAAGACACCAAATATTTCTTGCACTACATGTTAGCCACATTAGCTTCATAGCTTCATAGCTAAGTTCTGAGACCAAACTGTCTTGGCTGACTGACATTTGGAGTAAGGAGGACACAGTTTAAATTAGAATTTTTGACAAACATTTCCATTTTTTCATGCACAAGCTTTGACACGGTACTCTAGCATCCAGCTCCTAGGGCTCCTTTCGGCCTGCCTCGTAGCTGAGAGCGATTTGGCTGATGCATTTGGTCGAGTTTCAGGGTCTGGCCTTCTGCCTGAGACGGAGAATTCTGTCTTGCCTGTTGTTCCTGCAGACCGGCTCTGGGAAACGCAGGTGGCAAAGACAGATGCCCACTTGGCTGCGGGCTGCCAGGGACGTGCGAATCACATACGCCTCCTCATGGAGGTGTGTGCACATTGTTGAGGAGAGGGACGGACGGACGGACAGGTGGTGCACCTCAGAGGAATTGAATGGTAGGATGGGAGCAGCAGAGCGGAGCGGAGGAAGGACGCAGAAGCACTCTGCTGTAACAGCCTTGGTGCAAAATTAGGCAAGACGCGTTTCCACTACTGCCAGCGGAGAAGTTCAGGAAGAATGAAACACTGGAATATTTCTCATAACAAAATCATGTTAGAATTTGATATTACTTCATTTTAAATCATTCTCCAGGATAGGGTTGATGTTTTGCCAAAGCATTCCTTTAAATCTTAAATTCTGAAATGAAACAGTAGCTTTTCATAATTAGAACACAGGGGCACCATGACCTGATGTCCAGCCCACGAGATGACAGTTCAGGTTCCAGGTCATCTAAGCATATGCTACTTTATAACACTTAATAATAAAAGCCATTACACATGTTCTGTGTGGACCTGCTCTTTAAATAAACCTCTGCCAGCTGAATCAAACGCTCAGGTGCATGTTCACACAGAACACCAGAGGCCTCTTTCCAGTTCTTAATTACAGTTGACACACCAATTCGAGGCTGCGCTGTGCATATTGTTTAAAGAACTGAGACCTGTTAGGGGTGTCTGGGCTTTGGTATTGAGTCATTAGAAAAGAGTCTTAATATTTTATCAGAGAGCTGCAGCACTGCTGACTGACAGTCTCTGCACAGCACTCTCTAGGGAATTAAAACTTCTGGATGCATTAAGAAAAGCTCTGGGCTCCGTCCCCAGAGGAATCTCTTTTCGCATAACAACACCCCCCCAACCCATGCACAATCCAACTTTCCCCTGCTCTCCCAAGCTGACCCCGGGAGGCTTAGAGCACTAGCCATCCATTCCAACCCCTACAGAGAGGCGGTAAATAGTATTTGGCCTCCGTGGCTAAATCGCACAGGGAAGAGGATAACCAAGTAAACACAGAAACATTCATATATCCCTTCAGCACTTTCTTACAAGCACAATGGAATAAGAATCGTCAATGGTGAAGGAGAGTAAGGGCTTGGAAATTATTTCCACACAGGCCCAGTCCACAGGAGGAGAATATCACACATTGTTCTATCCAGGGATGGCCTGATTTTCCCCGAATGAATAAGTGCGGTTGAAAGTGACAGGAAGCTATTATCTCACACATTGCTGCCATCAAGTCTGCACTCACAACACACTTCTTAATGAAATGCACCATTAGAAACCATTTTTAAAGGGACGCACTGACATTTTTTCATCTTTCAATTTCATTTCCTTTTCATTTTCAAAACTGTCCGCTGTAGTAATGATTCGACTACTGAGACGGAAAATTCCAGGTCCCGAGCTTGAGGTGGCATCCTTGGTTGTTCCTGGCCAATTGTGAGGAGCACCCAGAGTTTCATAGACTGTCAGCTCTGCATAAATGGCTTTTAGTGGGGGAGGAAATGGGGTAAGGCTGAAAACACAGGTGAGGGCACAGGGTTGTGCTCCTGTTCCTGAAGCTGATAGTTTCCAAGGGGAAATGAATAGTCTTTTTATGGTACCTGTCAGTTTGTTTGACAGCTGTCGTCTGGCGGAGTCGGGGTGAATAAACAGTGGCCGCCTGCCGTCGCCCTGGGCCTGAAAGCATAATGTGTGTTCGACTCTGTCTGCCAGTCGTGGGTAACGTTGTCTGTGCACTCACAGCTGCATTTGCCTCAGACTCTTATCTTATTTTAATCAACTCCATCTTTCCTTAGGCTCTGTCCAGAAAATGACTTTGGGCGAAAAGAAAGTCAGGAATAAAATGCAATTAATATACTCTGCCTTTTAAATGGGTGAATATTTGAGTAGCAGGACTCAATTTCATTTTTGCTTGTGAGCGTACCATACAGCTTTTATTTCTGGGAAAAAAAAATTTATAACAGATTTATTCCGCAGAAGTGCATCAATCATGAATTTTTATATCCAATCCAATTATAATCGCTAATGGCTGATTTTTCATATGCCTTTTTTTTTTTTTTTTTACACTCAGGTTGGGTGGTCTAAATGTACTCATGAAATATTTCTGGCCCATTTTATTGACGTTCCAACATTTTATTCGCTCTTCAATGGGCCAAACTGGCATTTTAAATTACTAATGAAAAAATCAGTCCTACACGGAAAGTAAGAAGCAACTGGCTATTTAGCAGGGGTCGGTTGATTATCAGCCTGATAAATGGAGCTGATATAGATCTTCTGAACATCAGTATCGGCATTTTCTTACCAATAAAAAGGCTTTTACAGGAATGTGCTAGAACAATCATGACTGGAAAAAACACTTCTGACTTTTCTGGCCCAACACTCTACCCACATCCCTACTGGACTGACAGAAATGTGTTTGAAAAATCAGCAACCTTTCTACAGTCTACAGCTTGATTAGACTGGTCAAAGTCTGGACCATGTGTTTAGTAACACCAGATAAATTATAAGATGCAAGCTGCAGGTGCTTTTTGCACATCTTGCACTTCAGATCTTGTTTGATTTTAATTCTGCTGTTAAATGCATTTTATCTGATCACACTAATAATGTTAATATCTAATTTACATTAGTTTTGTTTAAGAATTGCATTCCTGTACATTTGTACACTATAAACTGAATCTGTACCTTTTACTAACAATCCCTGTCAGTATCCACCATGTCAATCCCTACTGCTTAGGGCAATGTGTGTGATTCTAAACTGTGGTACACAGAGCACCCAGTGAAGGTATCTGCCACATGACCTTCAAAAATGTGCTGCATACATTAAAAAAGGAAAAATTTGAATACATGCAAAGTTTTTGTCTGCAATTTACATAATCTGTTTCAGAAAGCCTGTGTGTGTTTGCATTTCAGTTTGAATAAAATAAGCAATCAAAGATAATGAGAATACGAGGAAGATATTTTGTAAGCTGCCCTGCAACAGGTGTTACGTGGACACAGACAGGACCTGCTAATTTAGTGAATTGCTACAAGACTGTCTGGTGTAAGTTATCTAAATTTATAATTTAGGGGGAGATTTTGGGGTAAGTACTGGAGTTACTCGGAATTCTGGAGTTACTCGGAATTCAAGACCAAGTTCTGCAATGAATACAGAGCTGGATGTGCTTTTAAAGCTGTTTATTTCCATCAAACTGCACAGCTTTCCTCAGCTATACTTCTAAAATGGTGCTGTATCACAGATGTGTTCCTGTGAGATAACGAGCAAGCTGTCTATGGAAGCCTGGCCTTGATTTGACCTTTAGGTGGTACTTGGTCTAAACACTTTCAGAAAATATTCAGATTCTGACCTTGGCTCATTCTGAATGTGCACTTCAACAATTCAGTTCAGTTCTGTTAAGCAGCCCCTAATAATTATCCCGGCCAATTAAATCACTTGTAATATGCATTAAGGAAACAGCAGTACTTAAGCTAATGTGGCAATAGCAAAGCAATCTTCATTCTACAGGCCA
Organism: Hemigrammopetersius urotaenia; assembly: GCA_037974485.1. Taxonomy (NCBI): domain Eukaryota; kingdom Metazoa; phylum Chordata; class Actinopteri; order Characiformes; family Alestidae; genus Hemigrammopetersius; species Hemigrammopetersius urotaenia. The sequence continues at coordinate 20,991,690 of JBBPDC010000129.1, forward strand.
GCATGGCTGGCAGAAACTACCATGCTAACACTTCCATAACTTTCTCCCAACTGAAATCTCAGATGACTCCAAGCCCCCGGCTCATTCTTCACCAGACGCTGAGGTCCATAAGAGGGAACAGTGCTTCCCACTTGGAGAGTTCATGCAGTGGATGAAGCAGCAAAGAGCGTAAATCACTAAGTCAGCAACAGTCTCAGCACAGGGTATCCTCTGTGTAGGTGTCATGAAGGAGCCTCTAGGGACTGAGCGGGGTCAGAATGCCCCCCAGCCTTTGAGAGGCACCTGGCAGCCGGATGTCACACCGCTCGTGTCATGAAACCAGAAACCCACAGCCCTTTCAGGACACCATGGGACTGTACCAAAATAACCCTGCAGACAGAGGCTGGATCAAGGGGCAGCAAAGGGCCCAGGACCACTCTCACTTTGTACTACTGCATTTATCATGGTTCCCTAGCCAAATGCCTTTATACAGAAATGCCACCATACCAAACTGGTTTCTTAAGAAAATCTTATCCAGTTTACACAACTGCTGCCCTACATCTGCACCTAAAACATGTCTGGGGGTTAAAGCTGCTTGTTTAGTACTGCACTGGAGGTACAAGGCTAACATAAAGCAGATAAAAAAGTACCTAAAGGCATTTTTTTCCATAAATAAACAGGAATCGTGCTGTACCTAAACTGTACTGTGATGGCACAGAACTCGCAGCACTCTGTGATTTTCCTGTGTATCTTGGCCCAGTAAAGGTGTTTCTGATGTGCTGGCAGCACAATTCTGTCTCCACAGTTTATGGCCGGTTGTTGTCCCAAAAACAGCTGAAGTTTTTCTGTCAGAGCTGCTTTTGTTATTGTACTCTTTTGTTATTTATAGTCTAGCCCGACTATAAATAACAAAAGACAACATTTTTCTCTGTAGCCATGCAACGAATACCTAACCCAGCTAATTTGTTAATCATGACCTTTGCATTTTGCACAGCATTAAAGATAAATCTGTTAGCATCACTGAAATTTATCCTTAGCCCAAACAGATAGTAGTGCTTGTACTTCAGCGATTTCCTAGTTATTAGTTTCTATCTCTATGTTTGTGCGGACAGTTAAAAAACAATGGTCTCTTTCCATATTGTGATAACATTTCGGGTGGGTCTAGTTTGAGTAAGGGTTGCTTTATTTGTAGTGGAAAAGCATTTTCTGGCAGGATGGCACAGTTCCTTGTGGCAGTAGAAAAACCCCACATTTTCCATCAAATCTCAGAGGGACTTTATCTGGTTTTTGACATAATATGATAAAGGACAAACGTATACTGCGTCTAGAACTTATAGTCAGGTGTTTGCCACGGTGTCATAAACCAAAGTTTGTATGGTTAGAGTGTGGTAAGTCTAACATGAAGTTAGCACAATGCTGCTATGGTACAAAACTATGACAGCAAACTCTGAACACCCAGCATATCATGGAGGATTTCTCACCCTTTATTAGTAAGGCAGCTTCTGCCTCAGTGAGAAGAGAGAAGAGCATGTAGGCTGAGATTGAAGTCGGAGGGTGCCATTCAGAGGATCACTGAACCACAATTAAGTTCTCCATCACTTCCTGCGGCAGCTCCACACTGTTTATCATTTAATTGCTGCCCATCATCCCGTGCCTCCTTCCCTCCCGTATCTGATTACCGTGCAGGGAAGCAGCTGCTGTGGAGCTCCTGCAGAGAAGAGCAATGACTGGCACAGGAACGTCTGCACCGAACCAGCTACCGACGCGCTCCCCTCAATAGTGACTCATTGTTGTTTACTGCAACATGTAGACACCATGAGCTCGCACCAGGGCAGGGAATGAATCTCACTTTCCAAGGCATCATGTGGCGGCGAGGAATCTCCAGATATGTTTCGTTTTTGTGAGATTTGCCAGGACGCTAGTGGCCACCAGCGTTCTCTTAAATGAAGAATCGAACAGTTCTGGGATCTCACAGAATTTTCTGAAGCTAGGCCTTAGAGCTCTATACTGTTACTACATGAAACCAACAGATTGCAAATGATTTCCTTTCTTTTTTTCTACTGATCTCTTATGGGTGCTTAAGCTTTGCTGGTGAGGCACAGGGGCATAAATGTATCTAATCAGCCTTCTAACTCGATCTAGTGTTGTTCTGTTATGGCAGCATCACTCTTGCTGGGATACTGTTGTCTTAGATGCTTGGTTAACTGCAACACAGGACCAGATCCCAGACTATTGCATCTCAGGTCTCTGAAGCAGTAAAATGGTCATAGCTGATTTGGTGCATAAGCTGCAAGGCTTTTTCTATCTCTGTCAGCACAAGAGGGATGAAGGCAGGTATTCATCATGGCGCACTGCTGTCCTCAGACTCACACAGACACCACGCAGTAATTTCTGTTCATGGCCTGCGGCCTTTTACGACACTGGCGTAAAACTTATTGACAAAGCAGCAACGGCGGATGTCATTTACGTTCCAAAGACCTATGCATGGGACATCAGGTTGATCAATAAGTCGAGTGTGCAATAAATGTCACAGCAAAGGGAAGCAGCAGCGCAATATCCAACAGGACTAATTTTAAGCCATCCGCGGGCATCAATCAGCCAAAGTCATCCTTAAAGACAGAAGCTTGGCTGAGAGGGGGCCCAACCAATCACTGGTGTTACCTTCCCTTAGCATGGACGATGCTACCAAAAAAGTGAGACTTCACAGACAGTCCATAACATTTTAAAGGTCCCATCTAAATGACCCAGGCCTCCATCTTATTACTCATAACTTACATATTAGTGTCACAGTCATGGTATATACATAATGCATGTAGGGCCTGGCTTAGGAGATGAAGGGTAGTGGCAAGCAGGCCAAATGGACCAACCCAATCCTGAACCTCACTCCAGGACTTCCACCAGGTCAATTAGGCGGAGATCAGCTTCACCTGTGTACTAGGGGCCAGGAACTATATATAGTCAGTGCTGACAAGTTCACAGTGCGAAGTATACTAGCTTTGTTAGTTACCAAGCCTGCTATTATTATCTTAGATACCTGTTACCGACCTTCTTCTGTTTTCTGGACTTCCCTTGTTTCTATACGGACTCATTTGTCGTGTTGGATTTTCTGGTTTTTGACTTTTGGACCTTGGTTATTCCCCTTTTTGCCCTGCGGACTTTTCTGTTTATTAAACTTCTACTGTTGTTTGTTACTCTGCGTTTGGATTCTTTCCCGTATTCATCACAATGCATTATAAAATGCATGAAATAAATAACTGAATAAAGTTTTGCCGTTTAAGCAGTAAATATTAGGATCGAGAATGAAGAACAGAACATACCTTCTAGCAGTTTTAATTGGGCCTGAAATTTTAGGCCAAACTATAATGAAGCCAGAGAGCATTGTCAGAGCTTGGCCCGACCTGAACCATTTGATCAGATTCAGCAAATGTATTATTTTGTATCTACATGAACTGTTAGGTCCTGCCGGCTTTGGGCAGATGATTAGATTTAACCAATATTTCACACTGACTTTAGAAGACTTTAGTTGTATTCTGAAAGAGATTAATATTTTGGTGAGGTTAGGGTTAGGGCTAATCTGCTAAATTGTCTGCAGTTAATTCATTTAACTGCACTTACAACCCCCAACAGTTCTATTAGTGCATCTTTTCTTATTTTTTTATAATCTAAATAGACTTTAGGCCAAAAGCTGAGGCTCAGTGTAAATAAGAAAATAAAGTCTCATTTGATTCCACTGACTTTCGCTCCAAAGTAATGAGAAATGGCACATGTTTGTCAGTGCTGTTCTCCATCCATCTGGTCAAAAAGATCTGATCGAGATGCTCAAGCTGCTCCAAGTTCTTATGACAATCCAGGCCTGTTGGTACAGAAGCAGAAGTTGAGCTCTGTGAACAGCCAAGCAAGCTTACAACCTCCCCCCCAAGAGAGAGTTTACAGACTGAGGCTTTAAATCCGCTGTCGCTCTATATTCTACTTCCCACCACAATATCCACTCAGTTTAAAGCCCAAGGGAGCCGTGCAGGCAGCCATCAGAGCGCCCTTATGGGGCTCTTTAGCGGAGGGAAAGTTTTCATCAACAACAAGTAGGCCAGCGCACGCCACTAAATTTTCTGCAGTTAAGACCTGGCTCCAAACCAAGAGGGCACCTGGCATCTTTTGGCTGCCCAGTGCAGCCTCACTACCCACAAAGTGGACCCTGCTGGCATCCTCCGTGGGCCACAGCTGGAGAGGGGAGGCAGTGTGAGAGGTCAACGCTCCCTGCGGAATCGATAGAAGCCTCAGGACGGACAGGTCAGTGAGAACACACTCACTGTTAAACGGTCCACATGCAGGGAGGGGAACGAGCAAAAGTCTTGTTGGATTCTGGAATTAGCCCAGAGGATTTGCAGATAATCCAAGCTAATTTTCTCTTTGTCACAAAAAACAATTCTTAATGGCTCCATACCCCAGACATGACAGGGATGTCGGAGGGGTGAGCCAGAACTAGTGCTGTATTCTGGATTACTGTCATGTCCTCAGTATCAAAGGAGACCAATATAAACATAAGAGGAAAGTAGTAACCCAGTGAATATATTAGGAAAGCACTTATTTTTAT
>JBBPDC010000129.1:20996787-21008174 GCA_037974485.1 Hemigrammopetersius urotaenia
TTAGGAAAGCACTTCTTTTGTGTGTGTGTGCCTGTAGGACTCCAGACAGTTTTAGAGCAGGAGAGGAGAACAAAGCACCAGGTCCCAAGCCCCAAGCAGTATGTGTCTATTCCCACAAGAAAAATGGAAGCTATAATCTCCTCTTCAAATGATCTACCATCAGCGGCATATGGAGACCGCCAGAAATAATTAATGCAAGAGTCGGTTTAAAAAAAGGAAGAGTAGGAAAGAATGTCCACAGAGATTGGATTTTAGCTCAGGATTTTCTCTCACATGTGGTGGTCTAACAGGGTTGAGATGTCATTCCTGCAGCGTGAGCAAAATATCACTAGTGACACACTATGACTGGATTTGCAAAGAAAGCACCAAAATGTAAGCAAAAGTGAAAAAAAAGAAATGGTTTGTCATCAAAAGTCTCTCCTATACCCTGCTGCATGCTTACTATGAACTAATACCACACACACAGACACACACACACACACACACACAGACACACACACACACACAGACAGACACACACATACACATACCCCAGTAAGGAATAAGGCAAGATTTTTTGTTCTTGGGCCATTCTTGAGAAGTGCCTTAATGCTGCCAAATGAAACACTCCTGCTTGGATTCATTAACTGTGGATCACTGTCAGTGATCAAACACATTAACATTTAAGGTACTTCACAAACAAATAATAGTAATAGAGACTAGTGTTGCACAGCCTGATGCAGAGACTAGGGGTGTTGAAATGAATCACATAATCGATGCATCGCGATGCAGACGTGGATGATTCTGCATCAGTGCAGTGGCAGAACATAATCGATTATATCATAATGACATTGCTTGATTTTGCGGCCGCGGCTTTAAAAATCTTGTAAAAAAGTGATCCCAGAAGTAACTGTGGCTGCCTGATCTGAGTACAGCACTTCTCCGGGTAGCCGTACTCTCAACTCAATGACGTTACTCACACGCAGCAGCAAAAAATGTGTAAAGCACGTCATTCAACCAAAGATGTAGTCACTGCAGAAAGGTCCACTCTCAAACCCAATCATTGTTTACGTTGTCATCAAAATCATTGCATTTCGTGAGATAATGAACAACTAAAAATACATCCATATTTGTACAGTCAATGAGGGACTAGTCCATTGTTCTTCTCACAGTTTCAGTGTTTCTTTCTCGATCCCACAAGCACCACTGTGAGCCTGTCTGCTGCACAGAGCCGACTGGAGGACCTGTGTCTGTCAGACCCGACACAAAGCCCCGCCCAGCTTTCAGTTCGGCACTCAACAGTTTTCTCGATTCATATACTGATGTAATCACAGCAATTTTTTAATTCGCCCTTTTTAGGTTTGTTAATATTGGCAATATTGAGAAGTGTTATTGTTGGGTCTGAATATATTTGATATAGGCCATCCAGTTAATGTACATGTCATGTTTTTAGTTGTTATAATCTGATGAGGGATATTTCATTTTATTTTTTGTTGTTTTAGTTCCCCCCCTGAGTTATTGCCACCTTATCATGGTTAGGGGGGATTTGCGTGCCTCAGTGACGCTAAGAGCTACACCAGCAGAAGCTTAGCCTTCAGGTGGGGCACCCAGGTTGGACAGGTCTTAGGGTAGAGGCCTGACAAAGTTATGCAGAGCTACATATGTTTACTACTCTTTATGGCACTTGCTCAAAGTTTAGTTCTGAATTTTCATTTTGGGGCAATTGATGGATTGGTAAGGAGTTGCCCATGTGATCAGAAGGCCTTGGGTTCGAATCCCAGGACTGCTAGTGGCACCACTAGCACAAGGTACCCTTGAGCAAGGTACTGTGTCCACACACTGCGGACCACAAGGGCTGTTTTCACTTTTACCAGTGATTTTGGTACGGAGTACGGATACGGAGTAGATACTGAGAGTCCCCTACAAAAAGCATATTGTTTAGAAACACAGCACAGTTCTTCACTGTTGTCAGGAAGCCCAAATCACCACAAGAACAAGAAGAGAGGTGGTCAGTTATGGCTCCATCACTCTCCAAGTCACTGCGCGCACCAACAAGCATTCAAGCAATGCGCCACAGCAGCACAACTGTCAAAGTCGTAAGTGTTGTGCACATATTTGAATGCAAATCAAATGCACTTCCTCAAGCAGAAAATTTGTTTTAGATGCAAATGCAAACATGCCAACCCCCGGCAAACAAAACGAGCGCTGCATACTCCCAAATGGCCATGCTGACAAGAAGCAACACCCGGGTCTCTTTTGATTGGCAGATTTATTCTTAGAGAGCCACGACTGTGCTTGATTAATACAAAGACAAGCACATTCACACGAAACATCAAGCAATATTTAACTACTATGTCATAGTCCTAATTAATACCCTTGTTGCTGTCAGGGAGTGTTGAGCTCTCTTCTGAGATTAAAAAGTACACGAAATGCAAGCTCCCTTTAAAGAGAATTTCATTCCTACTCTCTGAAGAGGATTATTTACCCAAATTCTGACGTACAAGTTTGACCACCACTGCCCGTGACATCGCCCCAGCGCCATGGGGACACAGTTCTCCCTCCTGCGGTGATCAGAGAGCTGTGGCTGTACCTGCTCGAGCTCTGCATGAAGAGTGTGGCGTGGCAGGACGCTCTTTTTGCCCAGGTCTGATAACCACGTTAAAGCTGATCTGGACACACCGAGATAACACCCACACTCCTGCATCTCTCCCCTGAGAAAAGCATCCACTCTTTACCCACAGCGAAATTACAATTCAACAAACAACTTCCTAGCTCCTCAACTGCAGAGGAATGCTGCTGTTTCTCGCCACCCAGAGTGTGGCTACAGAACAGAGAAAAATCAACTTCATTAATTCTGCTAACAAGTAATAGAAGATTATGTACATTCATTCGCCTCATACAAGTCACACACCTAAATATTCATGCACTGAGCTGAAAGTTATTTTAAATACACTTGCTTAAGTGGTCTCCGACACTGTAGAACATGCTGTTATGTATAAAACTAACAAAAACCATCTAAGGCCCTATAATTAAGAGACCACAATCACAAGAGATCAACGATCCACAGCAAAGCAATGTCCAAATGAGTATAAATAGTCTCACTCTCTCTGACTGTCCGGTTCCACACTACTGACACTAGTGATGTTAACCGACGTAGGTAACAGCCGACGCTGGATATAACAGAACTAGCGGTCAGTGTTCTACACGCATGCCCACTGCCATTTTTAGCCGTAGTTGGATGCAGTGGCACTTCACGTGTCTTGGAGGAAGCCCCTCTCAGCTTGGTGGCAGTTAATTCGGCATTAACCACCACCAATATTCAACAAATGTGCAAGAGGGAGTCTGAGTGGCAGCTGAGGTCACAGAGCTTGTGCTTGAAGCCGATGGCATTAGTTCAGTGCACTTGAGTCTTCCAAGCAAACTCAATGACTCATCAGGAAAAGAGGGCGCAGCGACATGACGGGCCATGAACGCAGGCGGCCGCGTTAAACTGACTCAGCTCAGGAGGACGGCAGGCAGAGTAAAAGACAAATCTGTATCTGCTGAGAGGGAGATCAGAGACGGGGAGGGAGCTGTCCAAAGCCGGGCCCCCCAGGCTTTCTGAAGTTAATTGCTTTTCACATGTAGCATTAAATAAGTACACCAGAGGCAAACGCAGTGCGGATCCAACAATCCCACGACACAGAGAGGATGAGCGACAATGTACTAGAAGTTCAACTAAGAACTGCGCAACGATTTTAAATTTTAATCACGATTAAGCACATGGTTTTCTGCCATTAATCGCGATTATTCACAAGGTTATATGCAAAATTAATTATTTCTGTATGAGTAAAACTGCATTAACATTTAGTTTACAAACACTTTAAACAGCAGTATTTTAACTGCAGTTAAAACACTTCTTATAAACCTCAAATTAAACTAATAAAAAAAAATCTAATCAAATATAAAACCAAAGTTATCTGCCACTGCATGGGGATTCACTTTTTATCTAGTTTGTTATAGAAAAACAAGTTACCTTCAGAGCCCAGACCACGGGAGGCTGACCCATTATAGCAGGTGCAATGATGGACTCTATATTTAACTCCAAATCTATGTATTCTCCATAAGCCAGCCTTATTCCCAAATAGATTAAATTGTCCTTTTACCTCAAAATTCTACACACAATAGCCCATAAGGACAAATTGAAAAAAAGTTTACACAAGCATTCACAGCCATGACTCTGAAAAGTGAGCACTGGAGCATCCTGTTTCCACTGATCAACCTTCAGAAGTTTCTACAACTTGATTGCAGTCCACCTGTGGTAAATTCAGCTGATTGATCATAATAAGACACACACCTTTCTATAAAAGGTTCCATAGTTGACAGAGCATGAGCCTGCTGCAGCATGTTGTGACTTTTCTAATTCTGATTCTCACACACACACTTGCGCATTTGGAGGATGATGAGCCACCCTCAGCATCTAATACTTCGGTGTAATGGCTAGCACTGATGGGAATATACATACATATATACACACACAGTTCTGGAAAAAAAAAAAAAAGAGACCACTGCAATTTATTTCTAAATCAGCATCTCGGAGTATGACAACTGTTCCATGCCAGTGTCTTTAATTCAGCTTCACGAGGTACTGATTAGTGATCTATTTTAATGAGGTATACTGTAATCAACACACTCCTCTCGCAGTGTGACCAGTTTTCATAGCAAAACACTACTAGAAGTACATTAAAGATCATTCTTTTGTTTAAGAGTGAACAAGAGATTTGTTTTCTTTGAATTATTCAAGTTCTGTCAACATTATCATTTCTCTTGTTTTGATGTTTTATCGTTTCCTTTAAAATTATACTTTAAAGAACAATATTTTTATTTGGAAATGAGGAGAAATATTGTCAGCAGTTCTTAAAATATATGGCAAAGCTGTTCAGATCAATACTTGAGAAAAAACCTGAGAAACTGGCCTCTTATTTTTTTTCTGGAGCTGTATATATATTCCTTAAGAGATTCTAAAACCTCATATAGTTTATTAAACCGCAGGCACCAATCAAGTAACAGTTTAAATATTTTCAGACAGGCCACACTGTGGTATAGATATAATGATCAGTGTTAGTCAGATACCACTGTTTCTTCAAAAACGCTCAGCATATGATTATTATATGATTATACCAACTATCATGCAGTATAGAAGTAGCTTCATCACAAAAACCGTAATCAACTGTAAAACGCTTGAAATCAGCATGAAAAACCCACATAAACTTATCGCTGATGATTTTATGTTTCTGAGAAAGCGAAGTAAAGCGCTGTGAAGTGTGTGGACTCGAGATGGACAGAAAAACACAAAAAACATGCACCCAGTGCGAGAAGTACATTTGCAATACACACAGTGAAACTCATGTTTGGTATAGTCTGGCATGAAAATAGCCACATTATGTTCAATGGGAACAATGTGTTGTTCAGACAGATGTTCAGACAAAGTGGGTTCAATTTCTAATGAATTTCAAATAAATAATACACTATAGTTTTGGAAACAACTTGCTTCATTTGTACATTTGTTCATTATTTTCCAGTTATGCCTGTTTTATGATGAAAACAAAATAATTGGCATTTCTATTCATAAATGTGATTTAACAAAGGTAAAGGGAACACATTTAAAATGTTTTGTTTATATTACTTGCCAATGGGATGAAGTTAATATCTGCTGAGAATTTGAACAAAAAAGGTTTGAAGATGTTGAATAAAAAGTCCCAAAATGCAATGGGCCCACCAGCAGGGCTCCCTGTGTAACCAAAAAACGAAGACCCTAGGAGTGTTAGAGCATAAACCCATCCTCATGGGAGAGCGAGCCTGTGTGTCATGGGGAGCCTGCTGCCACCATGGCTTCTTAAGTGGTTGTGTAACCTGCCTGTGTGGGCTTCGCACATCATTTCACTCCCTCCCAAGCAGTGATTCGTCACAGCCAAGACACGGAAAGCAAACACAAAGCTTACAGCCTGCAGCAGGAGCAGGGCCAGGCCGAGGCCGGCTAACGCCGCAGTGTTGTGTAACGGCGGTCCAAAGCTGACTTTTAACACATCCAAGCTGATCCTCGCTCTGTGCTCATGCAACGCAGTCAAGCCAGAGGCACCAGCACACTCCAAAGGCACAGGACTACAACGAAAAACAGTCAATGGAATTCTAAAAGTAAAGAGTAAATAACAGCAATGTAGTAAGCGCAGCAAATACATTCATGAATCCATCACAGGTCATAGGAGACACAGGTGACTATTAATCAAGGAGTAAACAAAAAAAATCTTGTTTGGCAGATACTGGAAGATTCTTTCAAAGCATGATCACTTACTCCATTCATCTTTAAAGCACGGCTCTGTTGAGTGTTTCCAAGCTGGTGGATTTGTGCCCAAGCACATTCAGTTTAGAACATCTTTTCTGAGAACAGAAATATGAACCATTTTGCTACTCGAACATTGACCTTTTTAACAGCAGAACAGCAGTGTATCCCACAGTATCAGGTTCTATATGATGTTGGGATATTCAGGAGAAACCTGGAAAATCAGACATCTGAAACATTTAATACTAGCTAAGAGAGAAGGTCTTGGTTAAAATGCATTGTGGGCATATGCAGGAAAAGACATTCATGACTCCATCATGAGTCTCAGGACCAAGTGAACAAATTGATCAGAAAACTTTGTCAGTTTTACAAGTGTCCCCATTACAAATAAAATCTCCACTGTTTGCTCTGAATAGTAAATAAAGCAGCTAGGTTATATTTGAATTGTAGATTGGGCTGCTTTGCAGCAAACCAAAATCCGACAGCAGTTTGATTTTCAAAACAAACTAACAGAAGTTTTAGTGAATTGCTAAATCATGCCTGAAAAAAGTTGTTATGGTCCTTCATTCAGTGACTCAATAAAGTCTCGTGAGTACGAATTCTGACAGACATTGATCGTTTTGTCGAGAATGCCAGCTCTGTTTATATATTGACCTAATGTTTGAAAATACCGCCATGTTTAACAGAGAAAGAGACATGGCATTCTGAAGATGGCAGATGCTGAATCATTTGGATCTTCGGTGATCCATGCCATGGATTCTTCAGTTCCAAGCTATTCTTTTTGGAAACAATAGTAGCGCTTCTTTTAGAGATTTCTTCCTTGGCCATTTTTGCACTTCTTTTTAGACAAAAGCTATGATTTGTGCTAGCTCTCTTCATGATCGATAATTGTGCCAAGGATGCTCAATGACGGCCTTAAACTGCCAGTATGAAGGGCCTCTTATTTTTGATTCCCCCACCACTCATAATTCAGAATAGCACTGCAAAGAAACAAACAAATCAAAACTAGACACAGACTTAATATCGGACTGTCTGGGTAAAAAATAAATGTGTGGCAACCCTAGTGGTAGACATTGGGAACCTTGGTTTCTGTCACTACAAATTATGAAAAATTTGTGGAATTCCTAATTGGGTTTTCAGCATCCCATATTCAGTTAAAGCCACATTTAAAAATGACAAGATATCACATGATATCCTTAAATATGCTTTAGCTGAAAGCCTGAATAAGTATTTCTTTTCCCACAACCCACTAGCCCTTGCTGCCCTGGCAGGTGTGTCCCCCTTTACCAGACCTCAGCAAATGTTGCTCATTTTGGCTGATAGCCCAGTCCTGATAGTAGCGGAGGTCACCTGGAGAAAACACACGCTTGCACACACTTTCACACTCTATCTCTCTCCCCCTCTAGCCAGGTGCAGGTGGCTCAGACCCTGAAGCAGAGTTGGCTCCATGGTGCTGGCAATTTGTGCCTCTGATGAGCACAGCACTGGGGAGAGGCTATCTGTCCCTGCTCAGGCTGCCGCGGGTCAGAGGGGCTCAGGACGCGCCTCCCAGAGAGGAACAAACCTCAGGTTCTTATCACGCGGCACAAGAGCACGGCAGCGCCGCAAAACTCATTATCCCCACTCAGGCTCTGGCCACGGAGAGCCAGGAAGGAGGCTAACAAACTTTATGGACAGTTTCCCAACTGATAAATGTAGGGACTTGGCAGACATAGACACTGAGCCAAGCAGTCAGGGCTTAAGGGCTTTCTTTGTAACTAGGGCTGAGTCGGCCTTGAATGGCACCGGCAGCAGAGTGAAGGGTGTCTTTTTGTGGAAAGTGCAAGCCTGGCATTAAATCACCTCCACACTCCATCCTTACTCATTCAGTCGGCCTCTCTCTCGACCTCCTCTTTGTACTGGGATTGGTAATTTTCTACCTCATGCATGTCAAGAGCACTGTGTGTGTGTGTGTATATATATAGTTTCCTGAAAAATAGCTGTTTCCGCCCGACAGCAACGATATATATATTCCTGAGGATTTACAGACCTGTTAATCAGTATTGATTAGTGTTAGTGAAAAGCCTGTCAACTAATTTTATCTACTAATCTGTCAGTATTCTTTCATAAAAATGGTGAAATCAAACATTAACACTGCAAAGCGTTTTCCAAAAATGCAAACATACAGTATGAGTGTCCATCAAGTACATGATGGATCCATCAGTGTATCTGCAAGTACAGTATTAGCAAAATAAGCCAGTTTAAAGCTCTCACAAGATCTACTGACTATACACAAACAGGAAAACTCCATCCAAGATCCAACAACGATCCAACACCAATTTGAAGTCTAAGTTGATGCTATCTTACAAAGAGATCCACGAAATGACCTACAGATATGCTATATCTGTGTAGATTCACAAGTCCTAGCACACATATACATGCACACACAGAGACTGACCAGAAGTCACATTTAAGCACGTTACCCATTTACACTTTCGTGCAATGATTTTGGCCTTGGTACGTAAGTGCTCTTTTGTCAAACTAAAACCATTTTCTAACAAACCCACAATGCTATTCCCACATTTTGAATAAAGGTCACATGAAAACCCATCCTGCGGGTCCTTGGAGTGACGATAATTCAGTGGGAGTTTGTTTGTAGTAACACTAAAAGTGCAAGGCTTCCATGCTGAAGCGCAGGAGCTGCCATGAATCCTCCCACTCGCCACCCCAGGGAATTACTTCCAAGCAAAGCAGAGCAGCTACTGCTGTCACTGGCAGATCAGGACACATGGAGGTCTGACCCTTCGGTTAATAGCTCAGTTTGAGATGGCTCGCCTCATACTAAACTTTTCACACTGATTTCTTTCTATACAAGTAATTTACCAATACATTTATAGGCTAAAGAACAGAAATACACTCATCAACAACAAACCATGTTGTTCATAAGTGCCTGGCTGGTTCATTGCCAGCCTCAGCAACTGCATTTTGCATGCCCATGATGCAACTGTGACCTATAATCAGATTAGGATAACTCTCCTATAAATAGTTTATACTGGGGGAAAAATGTATTCTGCATTCGGTGTCCAATTTATCAGCAAAAAAAATCCATAACAAACAGCAACTTATTTCACCTTCTACAGCTTTTCCCACAAGGAAAACATCCGTTTAATCGTAGTGGGTGCTGAACGACCGGTGAAGAAGGGGTCATAAGAAAATCATGAGCTTTGAGATGTTAGTTGACAGGTTTTCTTTGACACAGGTTCCTTTTCAGCTCCATACTCCGTTTCATCAATCACTTCACAGCAGAAGCCCACTTTAAATACGTGTGTTACAAACTGACAAGCAGGAGACAAGTGAGACGAAGTGTGATAAATGTGCTCGCACTGTTACAGCGCTGTTACAATCGTGTAATATCGGAGTAAACCACACATAATACTGTCCACAGGTATGACTATGCCCATCCACTTTTGTCACTGGTCCACCCAAAATGTCTGATCAAATTTACCATCATAATTGAAAACCTTACTAATATGTTAATTACCAAAAAATTGAAAACACACTGAAGTTGATCTCTTAAAAAACTTTTTTTTAACATTGACCAATCAAAACCCCTGTTTAACCAATCATCAAAACTGAATTAGTGGTCCACCATAAAATCTTGTTGCATGGGTCTATCAGTGTTGTGAATGAGAGTGGGACATCCACCAGCCCAGTGCTGGCAGGACCGGAAAACACACAGTTACCAAGAAAATCTGCTAAATAATGAATAAACTAAATAAAATAATGGATGTACTAAATGCAGTGGTTGTCTATAGCCATGCACGGCCTAACTAAACTACAGGCTGGGCGGTTTAATTCTTGCTCTGTGTTCTGGAGTAATAAACTGCCTATGGTTAAATGACCATGAGGACCATGATTGCCATATAATTTCAGCAGAAATTAACTTATTTAGGACTGAACATGAGTCTATACCGTCCTTTATCCTGTTTTTCTCTGAGACCACAGGCATCCACTGTGAGGCTTTTTCTAAGAGTTTCGATCTCAGAATAGGGAGAGAGCTTTTCACAGAACAAAAAAACTCAAACTCCATGATTATCACCACGGCATATGGATTGGAGGCAAATGAACATGACTCCAATGGGAGGTCTTAACTTTAAAAAATGAAAAGAATGTTATCCAATTTTTTAAAACATTATTACATAATCAATATTACAGATGTGTTTATCATTCTCAGAACTCATTAGGCCTTCTCTAAAAGGCACAGAAGGCATGAGGGCTATCCACTGTCTATTTTATAGTTTCATCATAAGTCTAAAATGTAGAGTAATCTAGTGAAATAAAAAAAGGTGCACCTTGATTGTGAGGATGCTTCAGTGCCTTTTCCTACAGCACTGCGACAGTGAGTGGAAGGTGAACTGTGCGCATTGTTTACAGAGCTGATTAATGCAGGATGGATCTACATGCACTCAGTGTCCCCAATTTCACTCTGCAACATCCTTCAATTAACTGCGCTGATCCCAAGTTTGTTGATGACTTTCCGCACCTCTCTCTCTCACTCCCCATCATATTCACCATCTCGCTCGTCCCTCCTCTCTCACGCCACCTCTTCACTAAAGTGTGGAGCTGATGGAGGGGAACATCAGGCCATTTTCAACATGGAGAGCTCCTTCTCAGCCCTCAGCACCTCCATTAGCTCACAGCTGGGTTGCTGCCTGCCTGATAATGGCATTTAACAGCCTAACCCAACCAAACTTACACATACTCTGCCATGCACATAAAACCACACTGAACAGCTACTTGACCAGGCCTCCAACAAACAAGTGGAAGAGTGGAAGAGGAGATGACAGATACACAGAGAGAAAGAGAGAGAGTCAGAGAGACTGTCAAGAATGTCTACAACTGAAGGTCATTACTGACAAAAGCAACAATACTCCATAAAAACACACACATATCTCTTGTTTTAACACCATTTGATAATGCCTTGCATTGTGGCCATTGTGTCCTTTACTGTAAGCATGGCAAACAGACCAACAGATATACAGGGTGGGCCATTTATATGGATACACCTTAATAAAATGGGAATGGTTGGTGATATTAACTTCCTGTTTGT
>JBBPDC010000129.1:21022267-21042555 GCA_037974485.1 Hemigrammopetersius urotaenia
CTCTCTCTCTCTCTCTCTCTCTCTCTCTCTCTCTCTCTCTCTCTCTCTCTCTCTCTCTCTCTCTCTCTCCCTCTCACTCTCTCTCTCTCTCTCTCTCTAGGCCGACTCTTACCTGGAAAACAGCCTTCCACTCCTTGTTGTTGGACCACAGGCAGTCTCCCCTGCGGAGCTCGTCATACTTGGACATGTAGTTCATGCTCATGGTTCTGAAACAGGATTTGTACATTTACTGACAGCACTATGACACCCATATTCAGCTCCAGACCAGGCGAACACAGATGGGTGGAGGAGAGCCATCTGCGGGTGCAAAATCTAGACCTGTCTGATCCAACGCCGTCAAGAACAAAAATCAAACACAGAAATGGAACTCTCAGATGAGTGACTACATTCATAAACTGCATTCATAAACGACGCCGATGATGCAACACTATCATAAAGACCTGTCCGTCCTGTTTACATTTAAGGCATTGAAACCAAATAAAGGCTAATCCTAGAAAAAAAAGGAATGGATTTCCAATGCAGGAATAAGTACTCACAGGTTGGACTGGGGCTTCAGTGGTTCAGACAGATGAGGCCCTGACTCCGAGATGATGCCCCCGGTGCTTAAAGCCTGTTTTATAGCTGGGGATCAGAGGAGGGGGGCCGATGTGGGCACTAAGGCCGTCTTTCATGCCTGAGTGGGATGCATGAGACCAATCTCCACCCAGATGCGAATGTGTGCGCTTCCAATTTGACAGGAATGTGAGATGCTTTAATGTGTATATTAGATCGCAGTAATTAGGGTGTAATTGCTTAAAGCTGCTTTCGCTGACTAGACTATTTTGTTTTTGTTTGCCGACGTCCAGCTCGGTTTAGCACCTCCGTGAAGTTTGTTATTTAACTCCGCGTGTGTCTGTTTTTAGATCACTTTTATCTTTTTCCCACCATAAATCGAACCCTCCGCAGAGAATTTCCAGATCGATTCATTCGTGGATTTTTAATGCGACATGGAATTCATCCAACTTGTAGCTATTACATGCTGTCAGGTAGTCAGAGGTGACGATCAAAAAGCTGTGATGTATCAACATTTCTGCACTATTTGGTTAATAGCCATTGCACTATTTATTCTTGCACGTTTTTGCACATAATCACTGCACTACACTGCACAGATCCACTGCACATATACATTTGTACATTTCTGATAATACACTTTTATACACATATCAATCCCGGAATAGTAAACTAAACTGTGATCACATGTTTATGATCACTGCAGCAATCTGTAAAATTGTTCATCCACTTGTAACTCCTGTTTATAGTTAATACAAACGGTATATTATGGTTATATTGTCACGGTTAGGGCCACTGCCTTTTTGTTAGTGTTTTAGTTCTGGTTTGCTCTGCTTTCTGTTCTGTGTTCTGGGGGGCTTTTATTTTGATGTGTTTTCTGGGTTTTGCTTGTGAAAAAAACAACGTGAAACTATTTAAAAGTGGAAATTTCAGTTAAAGAGGCCATGCGTGTCCTGTATTATAATGGCCGAATGTACCGCTGTCCGTTACAAGATGATTAGAATGACACTTTCAATCCCTAGATGGTCACAGTTTCTTACATTCAAAGGCTTTTACCAAACCATCGTAGCAGTTTGGGGGCCCTACGCGGTTCAGAAATGTGCAGACCTGGGTGGCTGACTGGCACAGATAGCTGCAGTGCCAGGGGCATGACAGGGGCCTCATGGTCGGGGCCCGACGCAGATGTATAGTTCGCGTGCGCCTAAGAATGGCCCTGCTTTTACGAACTGATACACGACCCGATTGAAGATAGATGTAGAAACACACACAGAAGCATCTAAAGTCAGTGTGTGAATAAAAGTACACATTCATCCGATTCCCTTTAGCTGACCTGCAGTCTATCACATTTACTCTTATGAGATTACGTGACCTGCGAGAGTTCCACCAAAGCCAAACTCGATCTCAGTGAACGCACTTGAGGCGATGGTGTTATGCTGCAATCTTTTGGTTTTTTTCCAGTGAAGGGACACACCGAGCTTTACAGAGTGCCTGTGTGTAGCTCACTGTCCTGAGCTTCAGCCCCGAGGGACGAGACCCTTGCAGCTGTGGTTTTAGTCAAGTTAAGCAGAATGGACAGAAGCAATCTGTAGCAAAGGACGCAGAGATTATCCATTAATCTAAAGAGGTCGGTCACAGAATCAAGACGGGATTCAGTCAAAATGAGATTTTAGAATGTATTGCTTTTTGTATACATTAACATTGAACACTGTCATTAAAAAGACTCTCTGTAGGGATCTGCTGATGCTGCCACCTCCTTCTCATCTATTGGGTGGTGGTGGCCTCGTGGTAGGGTACTTGCCTCTGGACCAAAAGGTCATAGGTTCGAATCCTACCTTCAGCACCACCACTGGGTCCCTGAGCAAGACCCTTAACCCCGGATTGCTCCAGGGAGCCTGCCCCTCTGTGGGTAGGGGATGGAAGTCGCTTTGGATAAAAGTGTCTGATAAATGCCATAAATGTAAATGATGAAGCAAAGGCCTTCTCAGAATCGCTAACACACCATGAAAGAGAGCTTCCTCTGAAATGATGTCGCAGCACTTTTCAATATACTGGAAACAACCATAGCTCAGGCTTGTCTTCACAGACCATATTATAGAATAATGGGATTAACAGGAAATCCCAGTCTTATGTTAACATTTTGGGGGCATGCTCAGCAAGTCTACATGTATGGCCCACTGCTCTGCTGGATTGCTTCTCCCATGTTGAGGATTTTCAGTGGAATGGTTAGCTCTCCCACGAACACCGATACTGTGTGATGGGACGGGTGAAGAAAACTAGGCCTGTCTCTTCTAAGATGAAGCGACAGTGAAGAAAGTGGAATATGCACATGACAAATGGCACCTTACTTCCCAAAGTACCACTTCAAATCTGTGAGGAGTCATCATGCTAAATTGGCTAGACTTCTAAGGCAACATTCACCTGTTGTAAGATTCCCTGGATAAGAGAATAAAAGATTCTTGGCCAAATGCATAAATGAATGAGACGAGTACCCTTTATATGATGTTGTGGTAGGGTGATGGGTCGAAGTCTTACGGCTGGCCGAGATAATCCCTATTCAGAGATAGACCTAAAAGAATAAAACTTATTCTGTTGAACAGAATCTGTATGGACTACATGAACTAAAAACTCCTCCTGAAAACTGTAATTACAAGTGTTTCAGCAGTTTAGCAGAGTATTAAAGTGATGTGCATAGTCACTCCTCATCTGACAGGTAAAATGTGCTCTGTGGCATAAGTGGTGTGCTGCTGGTTGCCGTCCCTTCTCACATTTCCGACGTCTAAATGACGATAATCACTCCAGTCAGCGAAGGCCGAAATCAAGTCACTCACTCGTGTACCTATTGGGAACTCAAGGCTCATTACGCCGATCGCAGGTGACATTTGTTCACCCCTGCAAAACGTCCAATTCATTATGTTCAAATCTCATTTCTTGATGCATTAGATGTAAGTAGGTTTTCATTTTAATGGTGAAGTCATCAACACACACACACATCAGATGCAGCTAACTAAAAGCAAGGGGAGAGGAGTTAAACAGAGAAATCCAAACTGCCCCACATATGCCAGCTCTCATAATCCAGATGAAAGCGGCAACACCTTCACATGTCAGGTTGTGCATCAATAAGGCATTGTGTCACCGGCTCCCCAGACAACGCACCGAACAAAATTAGGGATTTTTCACATCTGTACTTCAGTGGGGTTTGCCTTCCAAAATCAAACAGCAGCTTCTCGGCTACCACAGTTTGAATTTGTGTCCCACAGGGAGTGGGTGGGGTTCTGAGCAAAAAGGCTCTCGGCGGGGGGAGTGTGTGACAGCTATTAGCAAGGTGTGAAGCAGGTGTGTTTAAAGGATTTGCACAATGGAAACCGGCTGTGCTAAAGGAGCAGCTCATACGGCACGACAGCTGTAATGTATTTCAGCATAAATAAAAGCAATCTGTCACAATCACTGCCATTTATACGGCCTTCAGTCATGATTCATTCAGGCTGAACAATATTGGAGGAATAGGTGCAATGAGATATCAAGCTTTGTGATTTGTGAAAAACAAAGAAGATCAAAATATTTAACAAGTCCTAAACAATCAGCTCTGGTTATGAACAGTTCTAGCATTTAAAGGGGCGGTTTAAAGGGGGAATCAGAGCTTTAGTTCAAGGTTCTACATAGGACTTTGCAAAACTGACAAAATACCATACTGCCATATTTATTATTCATATTTATAATATGGCAAAACATCACTGATGAACTTTTTTTTCTGCAGGTTGAAATAAATGATGTGTAGATCATGCAACGAGATTTTTGACTGCATAATTTTTAAAATATTTTCATAATGTTTTTTTAATATTACTGAATATTTATTACAACCTAAATGAATATTTATGGCCAAAATGATGAAATGTAGTTGGATCATGTGAATGCCTTGATCCAAAAGAACACCTGGGATTGGTCCGGAACTCGCGGCGCACATTAAAATGATTAGTTACAGGCTCATTTGCATATTGCACGCTTATGCAAAATGTGCTATCAGGCATGATAATCAGTGAATGTTACATTGTGCAGTACTAATGCATGTATGAAAGGAGTGCAGTTTTATATCTAAAGCATCATCAGCAGTGCAGATAAGGCTAAAGCACATGGAAATCATCTCTCGCATGAAGTGCAGACGTCATGATTTTATAAATCCAGCAAATCAACACGAGCTGACAAGCACGGGCTTTCAAAGCAGACAGTTTTGACTTGAGGCTACTCACGCAAGCTGGGAATAAGGGTGTTCTGCCTGTTCCGCTCTGGAGATGGAGCTGTAACATGGTCACAGTGTGTGTGTGTGTGTGTGTGTGTGTGTGTGTGTGTGCACATGTGTGTGGGGGCCCCCTGGGTGCAAGAAGATAAATTCAGTGCAGAGATGACAGCAGCATCCCAAAGGAGGCCAGAGAGCCACAGACTACACAAGACGGTCACCATCCCTACCCAGAATACACACACACACACACACACACACACACACACACACACACACACACACACACACACACACACACACGTATCCATGCTTTTTATTACACCATGAATGCAAATGCTTTCCCTCTCTTACACACACACACACACATACACAAACTGCTCGTGGTCAAGGCCAAGTGGAGTCGCTCAGCTCTATATGTTTAAACCGAGGCTGGAACCACTGCAGCCGCTGCATCCTGCCTGAGGACAACAGCAGTGAGGCAAAATAAGCCATCCCTTTCCACCACTTCCCTTCCACACATCTATATCTAGGTCACCCAATGAACCAAAGTCAGACAAGAGGGCGAAAGAGCGAAAGCAAGCGAAGGGGGGGGGATTGTTGGTTGCAAGGCACTTTCACCATAAAGATCTGTGCAGCAAGGAAATTGCTACAGAGCGGTCAGGGAGTACAAAATAACCTAAGTGGCCTCACTCTGGGTGGGTAGGATGGCCCTCCCTATGAATTAAATTCAGCGCTTTGGTGCAAAATTGAAGAAGCAATATTGGTTTGCCCAGTGAGTACCTTTGCAAAAAAGGGAAAACTGTATAAACTAGGTTTTTGGTTTGTTTTCTGAATGTATCTCCAGCGGCCACATCTACTGGGCTGGTTCAGCTTTTGGCCAGGATGGTGAACACAGGAGAAAAATAACCCTACCCATCACCACAGAGAGAGAAGGGAGATGCTGAAGGGTCCTCTTGGCAAATAAGAGCATTGCATGCATGTGTGTCCGAGACAGGCCGGCAGGGTTAATTACCAGGCAGCCATCAGTGAGGCTGAAAATAGAGTGGTCAGGGCACTAACAAACACTGCCCACCTCATGCACACTCTCATTAGCAGTATATCTGCAGCCCACGTCTCCAGACAGACATTTAACAAGGAAGGACGGGGTCTCTAAGGAGAGTGTGCATGTGCGTGTGTGTGTGTTAAGGAAGGATGTGTAAATCCCATCGTACCTCTCACGGAGCAACAGGACAAGCAGACTCTGCTTGACAGTTGCTGGGTGTGGGCTCCAGGGGAAGCAGGACCACATCTGTGATACTGTTTCTGAGGGTCTATCATTTCTAAGGATCTTCATGACAGATCAAAGGCATTATAATAAGCAGTGATTTAATAAAATACTTTACACCAATAAATTTACCTTTCTGGAAACTCAAGGTCCAACTGCAACAACATATTATTCCAACAAAACAGTGTTTTACTACATTCACCAAAAACAAACACAGACTTTGAAATATTTAACCATTTACAGCTGTCACACTCTAAGACAGTGCTTTTTAAACATCAGGTACAAAAAACGTGCACCACCTGGGAGTCCCCCAGGACCAGTTTGATGATCACACGGAATGATCATAGATCAACATACAAAATTGTAATCAAGTCAAGGTGTGTCTCGTCTAATGTCTGATAGATGACCCCGATTAATCAATTAAAGAGGTTAAGTGGTGTATTAAACAAATGTGTTCATACAAAAGGTATGGCACTTAAAAATCAACTCATAATTCCTATTTTCCTGCTTTTTAAAACGATTATATGGTGAATCATCAAAATGGAAGGTACTTAAATGTCAGTGCAATAGAAAGAGATAGTCCTACATTAATCCCTTGCGATCAGTAAATAAAGCTACTTTCTACAACAAGCCACATTCATTTCCAGTTTGAAAATTGTTCATATTAAAAAAAAAAAAAAGGTTGGGATAAAGGATGAATTAGTTTTAACCTGAAATCACAGCTTTAAAACTGTATTTTTTACATCACACAAGCTGATACTGTATTATAGACCACAAGTTTTAAGGAAACTGAACTCAAAAACACACAGGGAGTAAACTGCCTGGAGCCAAGTCAGATTAATCACAAGCAACTGAAGACCCACATGATGCGAACACAACCAGAACTAACCGCCATCTGGAACTTTATGTTCAAAGCTGCTCAAGCCTCAAGACAGAAAGAAATGTTATGCTACTCGTCTTGGCCAACAACAAAATGCAGGTTTTGGCAATTTACAGAAAATAATCACAATTTAATGTCACAATAAAATGATTTTGCAAATAGAAGTAAAAAATCACGATGAAATCCCTGACTTTAAATTAAATCAGGCTACATTAACTTCTACTCAATTTGAATCATGTTTTTTCGTTCTCCTGTGAAGTTATGACCACATGCTGGATTATCAGTGCGTATGCAGAGTGTCACACTTCATAAATTCAAATGACTCTGTCAGCTAAACACAGCTGCTGCAACTTCTCATCCAGCATTTAACAGTGGCGAACGTGGGCCTGAAGCTTTAAGTTGCTACAGTACAGGCCAGTAATCGATTCATTCCCTTCTGTCTGACCTCCTCAAGGAATTCAATTCAGTAAGGGTCAGTATTTTCAATTGCTTTCACTTCCTGACATGACTGTGCTAAAAATCAATCTCTGCCCCGCATTACAGTAAAATGACGCGTGTCACTGGACTGATTAGTGAATGGCCGGATGAAGCTCTCCGGCCTGATCAATAACGATCAGGTGGCACAGGTACAGCTCTGCTTTACTGCTTCACCCGCCTCCACACTGAGTAATGGAACCGACACAATTAGCTACAAAACTCTGATACTGATGTAATTCACTCGTCAGATATAAGAATGACGTCATTGATCCATCTAGCTATTACTCGCTTTTTAATTTCCAATCCAGGCCCTACATATATTCTTAAGTTCCCGTCCTCCCCCTGAATTTCACATGTCAATGGTTTTTTGAAGGTTCATTTATATATTTCTCTTGTACTTTTATTTCAATTTTTTTTACATTCAAAATGAAGAAGCTGTCAATTTGTGACAGCACTCTTTGAAATTCTCCAATTACTTTTGCATTTCCATACTAGTGGTTGATAATGCATTGCTGTACACACGATTTGAAAATGATAATGATGTGATATTTTAATCAAGAGCAGTGGTATCAAAAGCAGAATTCCTTATCCAAACAAAATTTCAATGCTTCAAAACCATGGACAGTGACAGTTGGGTTCTGTCTTTGAAGAGCATAATGAAATCTCATCACTTAACACACCCCTCCCCCACCAACCCAATCCACTGACAGTGACTCGTCTTTTATGTTTGAGGGGATTAAGTCATTCCCCAAATGACTGGAATACATCTGAAAGGTGAGTCTGACTGCAAGCTAAAAACTGATGTATGTCATATCTGCATAGTGGCATACAAAGGTATAAAAAGAAAACCTTCGTTAACCTTCTCTTAACAAACTAAACCTGAAAATAACCTGCTGAGTGAAATTAGTAGTGTGTTGAACATTGTTGGATTTTGCCACCCCTGGTTGAATTGGTTGGTTTATTGTGAGGTTATCACCAGTTTCATCCACAGCCAGCAGTCCAAGAGAGCATGACTGGCCTCGCTTTCTCTGGGTAATCAGGATGGTCTTTTCTCACTCTGCAATGTGGGCCAGCACGCGAGTCTGTTATCTGATATAACAGAACTGACGATGAAGCATTAAATGCAGTTCAGGGAATCTGCCATGATAGAACTAGGAAATACTGATTAAAACCCCCAAGTTATAGCTGTAGTTGTAGTTGGTGGGTTAGACAGA
Source organism: Hemigrammopetersius urotaenia (assembly GCA_037974485.1). Lineage (NCBI taxonomy): Eukaryota > Metazoa > Chordata > Actinopteri > Characiformes > Alestidae > Hemigrammopetersius > Hemigrammopetersius urotaenia. Next base: position 21,030,886 of record JBBPDC010000129.1, read on the forward strand.
TAATATCAATCAACACAGGATGTCTAGACTGTACAGTCCAGATTACAGCCTTCAGTTTATGTCCTGGCAACTGTTTAACAGAAGTCAACCAATAGGCTGGCGGTCTAAACAGAAAACAATATTTTGTTAAAACCAAAGGTTTGAATGTAATCATTTTTAATATGCCTTGACTGAAATACACTGAAATTTCCTGCCAACTGAACACTGGATCATACAATACCTGTAGAGTTGGTGTGTGCTGGGCCCATACAGGCCAAAGTCACTGGATCAGATATTTGACAAAGTAAATGCTTAATTAAACTTTGAGCAGCATGCATTAAAGAGAGTCACACCCTACACAGAACATTAAAATACAGACTCCTGCAGCCAAATATTGTCTAATATGTCTAAGAAAAAAATCAATAGTGATTCAGCAATGTATACAAAATTCAATGATGGGCAAATTGAGCTCTATATGGGTGTAGACACCCACACAGTGGGTGCAGTTTTTCCATTTTGGATTCAAAGAGCATCTATACACATGGATTATTAATAGCTTAGCTGTTGAAAAGGGAAAATCAATATTTAAGGTTGTGGTGACAGTATCGCATATGAAAAAGTGGTATTTTGAATGAATTAATCTTATTTCTTATGTTTGTATAGTTTACTGCCACCAAGCTTACACTTTTATGCAGAATACTCTCAGAAGCCAAAAATCACTGAAGAAACACATCAAGCACATTTACACTGCCACCTTCAGCAGCTCCACAATATTTCTGTTAATGAAGCATGGAAATGCAATGACACCTAAAAGAATTATGCGCTAAAACAGACAGATAAATGTCACTGTGTGATGAGGTGGGATCTTCCCTAACCACAGTTCCACAGGTCTGAACTTCCCCTGATAACAGATACAGCAACATAAGGCCTAAAATATGAGAAGTAATCCCAACTTTTCCCCTCTGGCTGTCAGCATCAGCTTCCCAGGCTAATCTTTATAAAGTTGGCGCTCAGCAAACACCAGCAGTGCAGCCATTCATCATGATAAAGGAGACACGCCATACCTAAATGCATTGCCAAACTGAGATAATGCTCCAGCACGATACTCACACTCTACTCACACGCAGGGGAGGGGATGAGAGAGACACTCAGACTGTTGGAAATTGAGACAGAGCCACGAGATGCAATATAGTAGGACAATTTTAGAAATGAGTGGCAACCACTCAGGCTTAGTTTAGCCAGCCCTGGCAGAAATCCCCCCGCCAGATTCCCTAGAGAGAATCCATATTACCGCCTTAAGTGCTGCTCCATACACCCTGTCAAGGACTGAGTGCGACATAGAAAACACATTTCTATTTGTGTGCACACATTTCTAGATAAAGATATTTTAATTGTGGGTGTTTAAGAGAAAGATAACACCTTTTTCTCCCAATTATCCCAAATGTAGTCAATCAGCAAATACATTTTAGAGACCAACAGTCGCTTCTTTTTTTCTTCAGTTTATAACCGCAGGCTGACATTGCTAAAAAACACTACAGTCTTTTTTGTAATACCTTCCGAAATCACATCTTGCCTTTTCTTAAAGAGGTGCAGGCTTGTTGTTTAGGACCCAGTATTACTTACTGTGAGCTATCAATTGCATCCAGCCCTTCATTTAAGGTCAATGTGGTTTGACATTGTGGTTTAGGACATGGTATTCACTACAAAACCCCACATTAATTTACCCCTAACAATACACCAAACCTCTTAATCTCAATTAAGTGGCTGTTAATTTGTGAAACCAACCCCTTTACCTTAAACTTAAAGGCATATTAATCTTATATTTAAGGCATTATTTCAGGAGGTTCTATTATTTAAAGGGCAAATTTGAGAAAGTAAAGGGAAGATTCATTAGTTTTACACTTTTCTGTTAATTTTCCTTCATTTCCTGTTTGGTAGACATGAAGGTAATTTTAAGGGGCAAAATCAAGGCGTTTGGTTTTGCAGGCAACGCAAGGTCTGGTGTTTCCACAGCATGAATTGGCACCACCTTAATCAGGCTGCAGTCTGACAAGGCGAGGAGGAGTTTTGAGTTATTCCAGTGAATACTGATTTTTCTGTTAGCTACATTAGCCTCATAGCTCCACTTCTGAAGTTTAGACAGCAAATTTAGACAGGCTGATAAACTGTATTTAGGGTATGAGGTAATGAGTGTGAATTTCATTTTTTGCTGAATCATTCTTTTAATCTCAGAAACTATTGTAACTTGTTTTTAAAACTTTAATACCATCTCAGAACATTTTAACGCTTAAAATAAGGATGACGTAATACAATACATACAGAACATTTTTCAACGAGAAGAAATTCTATTCAAAGTGCTGTTTAAAACTTTATCAATACTATGTTTGTGTTGGGAAATATATGCAGTTGTATTACTATTAGTTATTGTTTTATGTTCAGTTTTGCTTTGTGAAAAAGGAAAGATGAATTTTTAAATCTTGGCCATGTTTGTCATTTCTTGACAATAAAAAAAGTGTCAGAATTGCAGGATCCAATGTGTCACTGCAATTCACTGCTAAACTCACTAAGTAATTATATACTTACAGCAAGAAGAGCAAGACATTAAAGGCTTGGTTGGGCCCTTTGTGGACCTGCATCGGTCTTTTATTTACAGAAAGAGAGGTGTTTCATACAGGGTTATGGAAGTGGAAGCCATGCACCTCTAATGCCCTGTAAACATTCAGGTCCAAGAGGTCTAAACATGAAAATGGTAGGGCTGAGAAACACAGAAAATGTGAGATGCATCTTTAAGCAAAAGAGAAACAGCTTTCAAGGTTGTGACACGGTCTGGGAGCTCAATCAGAATAAAGTACTCCGTCTCAAACTGTGTGGCTTTGATACGGATACAGCAGCATCTCTCGACCAGAGTCACTCTGAGCTCTCTAAATCTGCTCCAAGGGGGAGGCAGAAAACCTATATTTACTATAAATGTACAATTCAATATTATTTTCTGTCTAAAAATGATTGTTCAGTAATCACGGTCATCACATGTCATTGCTGCAATAGAAAATCAGGCTTCACTGGGTTTCATCTCATCCTCTGGCCTTTGGTGGACAGCATCCTAATGTGACTGCATTAGCATATTCACAGTCTCATCAGAAACTGATTTATAGTATGAGCGTCAACACCACTGGGTGCTTGACCCTTCTCTATGATTTACAGAGGCGTGTATGTGTATGTGTATGTGTGTGTGTGCGTGCACTAAATCATGCTAGCTTTGGCTTTTACCACTCTTTCTTGTATGAATGGCAGCAGGTGGAAATGACAGACAGTTCTGTGGTTAATTTGACTCCAAAGTCTTTTAAAATCTATTAATTCAAAACAAGCAGAGGCTGGACTGGGAGACTGAGATCCATTCAAACAAAACGTGTTCATGGGTCTTTCATTTTCAGCAAGAACGGCAAACTACCAACTCGTGTTAGCTGTCCGCTTCAACAGCTATAAGTACAGTGCAGGTTTTTTAAGATAATATAGTTATAAGAGAGCAAATCATAAGAGGTAATTTCAGCTTTTCCATAAAACGTACATAAAATAAAGGATAGGATCAGTAGTGGCACAACAATCTATGCTTTGACTTTATTGTTAGCCAACTGATGCCTGAATATTTGAAGGTAGAAAAGAATATAAATGGCACCAGGTCCATTTACAAACCCCTCTGTGATGCTCTCCAGTGTAATGGAATTGGCCCCTGGAGTTTTCCTCGAAGCTGCCCAGTGATGTTGGCAACAGTTTGAAAATATCTGGTGCCGTTTCATGTCTTGCAGGAATCACATGCCTGTCTTCACCCTCAACGCTTTGTAGCCCTATGTGATCAGGAGGGTTAGTGGGTGGAATAGGCAAGAACTAAATCAGGAAGGCACCGTGTGCAGATCTAATAAATAAATTATGATTCCTAAATGATTCTTAGCTCAGACAGAGCATTACTGGAAAAACCTTCAATCAGTATATATATATATATATATAGGGTCTTTAAACCTTTGGAGCTTTTTCAGACTCACATCTAATTTACAAAAATGGCATTCTTCAAAAAAGTCATTGATTACTATGTTCATTCCACAGAGAACCAAAAGCAGTTTGTCTACTTTATGTTTTATTTCTTTGATTATTCCAAGCCCGGAAGAAAAAGTGCACTCTAAAAGTCTAACTCCATTTGGGTCATTCTAAGATTGACCATTTGCCTTCATTCTCACATAACCCACCTTCTCAGAATGACATCGGGTCCAAACAGCGAGATGACAACATTTTTCAGAAAGGTCTGGAAATAGGAAACGGAATGGGAGGTTATATTGTATTTTAAGTGGCCAAACCGCTGGAAATCTCCGACTCTTGACTGCTGCAGCCAGTAACTGCTGCGACAGATGAATTTACCTGTATATATTCTGATGAAAGTAACAGTGTATCATTCCTGCCACACAGACGTATGGAAGGTACTTCAGTTATAAGCTGGGTAGTGGAGCATTAACTCATAGGCAAAAACTCACCCTCCTGGCAAAGCTGCACCATGTTCTCATCAACTCCCGGGTCAAACACGCCGAATTCATGATGTGTTCTGCTTTAATAATTCAAGACGGCGGTAAGAGAAAAAAAAATCTTATTGACCAGTGCTAATGACTTTGCCCATGTACCGGCACTTACCAGCATGTAGAAGGCCCTCATTTACCAACCAGGCCGTTAACAAAACACCCCAATCAATTTGCACAAACTGGAACGGAGTTACCATTCAGCCAGCGAAGATCATTCTGAATTATAAATCCTGCTCGGGTGTCAGGCTGCCATCTCATTTTCGCCGCTTCTGCAGGAGAAAATTAAAGTCGGGCCTGTGGTGATTTATGACATGGAGCAGAGAGCAGGTTTGGGGTTGGAGCTTTGCGGCGCTCTGGAGAGCTCCTCCTTGTCATTAGCCATAATTAAGCTGCCAGTCTCGTCACCCGCGGCTGAGCGCTTGAGGTGAAGTGGGGGCCCTTATTTCGATCTGTCACCTGCTTGCTTCATCAGAACAAGATGCAAATAAACCCCCCCCCTTTTTCCGGACCGTGCTCATTAAGGTAAGGAGAGGTCTTTGATGCCTAATTACGCTTCTTCAGCTCCTCCGTCACAATATGAACGCAGGCAGAATTGCGTATGGTGTGTGACTGCTTTTCTAATTATGCAATGCTCACAGCAGTCCGGCAGAGTCGAGCTTCCGCTGTCCACTTCAGCTGCGGAGGGTTATCTGTAATGCTGCTCTTGCAGCAGGAGAAAAGGTTGGGTGGGTCACAGAGCCAAGGTGAAGTCGAGGCAATGCTGTTTGTCAGGGTTAATCTATTCTTATTATGGTCTGAAGGCCAACATTTATGTATATGGTCTTGGAGCACATGAGAGACTGGAATAACTTAAAAAAAAAAAAAGAGAAAAATTTGAATCTATCACACAGCTTTGCGACACCTTTGATGAGAATGTAGCCATGGCTACCATGTTTAGCAGTTGTGTTGGAGAAAAATCTGACAATATTGACAGTGTTGACAACAAACAGAATACCATATTGTGATTAGGGAAGCCTCGATGTGACATGGTGAAACAAATGGCTTTCGTTGACAACATAAACGATTTGTTGGATAAACAAACACCTTCATTTACCCGAAGATAAGAAACAACATCAGTGCTCGGTTGTAGGCTCATTTGCTTAGAGCAGAATTCTGCTATATCAGTGTGGTAAATATTATTACTACAATGGAAATTAGCAATTGATATATATACACCTTAAATACATCTAAAGTAATCTTTCGGTTATTTGGGTGTCAAAATCAAGTACAAATCCTCAACCCAGTTTAAAGCAATGAGCAAAAAAATTTAATATAGTATATAATATAGTTCTCAACCTTTTCTGCATTAAGGCCCACCTATCCATCACAGCATGTAGCCAAGGTCCACTGATAGCTTTCACCCCTAAATTGGTGGCCATCTTGGAATTTACAGTACCAACTTTAAAACATTCTATCATACAAAGTTATTACTGTTTGCAATTGGATTTCAAAGCTAAGACTCTGAAGTTTCATGTGCCAGAGAAGTAAAATATGTAAACTTTTCAAATAGCAACACAGGATGGAATACCGGATTTTATATCATGCTCGTGTCAAACCTCTTTGAATTCAGCCATCCTTATCGTCCCTGTCAGAAGCATTTGTTTTCTGACACTGAAAACCCACAGCCACAGGTCTTGTCAACTTATGTTGAGTTCAAAAGAATAAAAAATGAATGTTCTATACAGCTTTTAGTACCATTTAGTGCAAGCAGAGACGCAATTTTGTTTGGAGAAATCCTTATTTTTACCACAGAATTATAAATCAATAACTGCTTAAACATCCTCTCTCCCATTCACTCTGTACAAAAGGCTCTGATCAACCGACTCACACTGTTGGCTCCGCCGCCAACCTCCCCTATTTAATGAATTGCAATAATACACCAATGGCGTTTTAATAATACGCCAATCACGGCATGAAAAGGTTTTTTGGGACTGATTGCAGACCAGTCAGTGGTCCGCAGCCCAGCGGTTGAGAAATCTGGGCATAAAGTATACAAATAATAAAAATTAATATTAATGATTAACTTTTAGGTCTTTCAAATTGGTATCGTAGCCACACAGTGTTCATACTGGTTGGGCCCTTTGTGGGCCTGCATCATTTCAAGTCTGAACCTTGGTCCAACTTCTTTTTCAAAGATTCAATTTCACTTTAAGTTCTCATGCCTGCACTCCTGCTCTCAAGAATGAGAGGTGCTGCTGGGACAGTGGCTCCTGTCCACTCTGGGGCGGGAGTGAAGATGACAAATGGGAAGCACAGCCTAGATGCCACTCCACTGGTTGCCGCAGCTGTTCCCCAGCCCCATCCCGAGCTGGGGGTTCTGCTCAGCCCCCCGCCTAACGAAAGCCGTTCCACACCAACAGAGTAGACAGAGCCTTCACAAACAAACAGATGGCGAGGGAGAGCACGAGAGAGGGCTGCGGCTTCCCTCCTTTCGCTCACTCTCAGTGCTCCGCTGCGAGGAAGAAGCACCTTATTCGAACAGAGCTGGAATTCCCTTGGCAGGAATGGAAAGCATCGAGCCAGAACTGAACGTATGGAGAGTGGGGAGGCTCCAGCACTGCTGCTTTACCGCTTGCATTCTGAAAAAGAAATCGATCCTGCGTCAAAGGAGGCAGCCGCAGAGGTGTCAGTCCTGAACAGAGAATCAATGTGCTGCCCGTTGCCTCGGTACACCCAGATGCGCTCGGCTGTCTGCCACGCGGACTGTTCAAGACTGACAGACAACAGTGAGGAAATGAACTGATAGATTTGGGCGGGAGGTTTGATGAAGCATTCACAAAAAGAAAAACATTTCTTTTCTCAAGCGAGAGATGACAAAGCGCCTGCAGGCAGAGTGCTGATGTCAATTCATGACCTACTGCTACAAGATTTGTCATCAGTGAGTGGAAATAAAGGTCTGTTACTACATTTTATGACAACAGCTTTGATTAAGAGAATTACAGTCACGCTTTCAGCACAAATTGAATAAAGCGATCATTTAAACCCGAAACAAGCATCCGAAAAACCAGAAAGCAGCAGCTCCCGTAGATTTGGTTACGTCACGACGCGGCCAGGCCGAGGAAGAGCAATCAGATATTCTGTTTGCCGGAGCTTGTACAATATTTGCATTACCCATGGGTCTGCCGGCTTCTCTTGAATACTAATGCAATGTCAAGTTGTACACAGGCCAAACCTCAGTCTCTCTTTTAAGTGGCCATCTCCACACCAGAGCTTCTGACAGGCCTTACAGGACCAGCCGTATCTAAAGCTGTGAAATCAACTCATTTAAATGGCTAATTTTGACTACAGGAGTAAAGGAACCGTGGTAACGAGGCAAGTATTGAGAACAGATTCCACGCAAAATAAATTGTCCTAATGTTACTGACATTATTGTGTTGGAGTCTTACTACAGTTTAATGGCCGGGATGACTTAATTTATTGATTCTCTTTGATAAGCATGAGTGTTCTGTGCTCTGGTCTGTAATCTGAAACTCTAGTCCTGGCTTTGCTTCAGCAGCAGGTAGCTCCGTGAGTGACCATGACAGGGTACATAGGCAAAACAATCATAGTTTTTCATTCTTAAAATGTTTGTTTGGATGTCAGCAAGTCTTTTCATGCTGAGGAAATTCCTCTCTCTAAAACAAAGTAAAGAAGTAACGAGAAACAGATTTGACAAGCAAAATCCATTGGCAATGAAGTTCTTATTATTCAAAGAGACACTGAAAAAAGCCCAAAAAAAGCTAAACGCTGATTGACAGATTTTAAATTCAAAGTGAAAGTCAGTGGATTAACAAGGTGGTAAGTTCAATCTTCATTTGCTTTACATTACTTTAATGAAAAAACTAAACCAAAAATGTCAACCATCTATTCACATTCACAGGCCACATTTAAGCTGATGTATAGATTAGTCATTTATTCATTGTCCAAGTCACTTTTGCTTAACCAGGAAGATGGAGGCTGCTGGAGCAGATCCCAGCTCTCACTGGTCAAAAGGCAGAGGAACACCTTGGACCGGTTGCCAGGCCATTAAATGTCACTGTCACTGTCGCACGCACGCACGCACGCACGCCCACCCACCCACCCACCCACCATAATTTGTCATCTTCACTTCATTTTCAGTGCCTGACTATGGGAGGAAACCAGAGTACCTGGCACAAAGATACACAGGCACGGCGAGACTCGACCGGAAATCAAACTCAGGACCTTCTGCACCACCGCACTGGTGCCACATGAATAATTTACTATGAAAATATCAGTTTTAGCAGCCCCTCTATAGACTAAGCTGCTAAACTACAATCTCCATAAACTACTGTCTAATAATGACAGAGGGGTCCACTCATGAGCCATTTGGTTGCTGGCATGATGGAATATGACGTGCAAGTTGGAAAGTGATGGTGCAATAAAACATCCATGCTCTATTCACCAGGTCTGGCAGGACTGGGCCTCCATGGCTCCTGCTTGATGGCTTTGCTTTGCTTCATCTATAAACAATCTGCAGGTTCATCCTTAGCCACTCCATTTACAATGGGATTTCCATGCCTCATCACTCTCCATTCACAGCAATAAAAGCATCCACTTCCTTCGCAGCTGATCTGAGCTGATGCACACAGGCTACTGATTTTTCCCACCCGAAGCCATTCTTCGCTGAAGAATGAATGAATAAGCTCAGCGTTCATGCGGCCCATGGGGTGATTTTTGGTGCCTGCAAAGATGCAGTGCTGCTCTGCGAGGAATTAGTAGTGTACTGAAGTGGAAAAGATATATCACTATCTTCCTCCCTCTTTCTGCCACACACACACACACACACACACACACACAATCACACACACACAATCACACACACAATCACACACACAATCACACACACAATCACACACACAATCACACACACAATCACACACACACACACACACACACACACACACACACACACACACACACACACACACACACAATCAATATTAGAAGTGGCCAGGCTATAGATCTTGATTCTAAAGGCTATTTCACAAAGATTAAATATTAGCCCATAACTCTCACAGCACAAGCAGCACCAGGCATATATATAAAACCCAGAAACAACAACAGTGTGGGAGCTCATGTGTGCTGAATACACATTTATTCCGGCAGCTTGCAAGCAGACACTTGAGTGGGAAAACACGAGCCTTGCAAACATACACAGCGAGATTTCTCCATTTTGGGTCAAAAACAATAAAACAAAACTATCTATATTGTTTTTCCAAACTCTATTTTAGTTTGCTTATTGTTTTTTACTGAACTTTTATTGTACAGGGGGTCCTCAAGTTATTGTGCAGGGGGTCCTTCGACAGTGATATAACCCAAATTGTAGTGTTAGTCGAAACACACCCTAGCCTGAGTCACTTATCAATCCCAACACCTAGCTGTAAAATCAGAAAAACACTACTAAGCCACAGAAAAAGGAAAAGAAGACTCCCTCACTCATACGCCGCGTTACTGCGTATTCTTCCACCGCACAACCAACTAGTTCACCCCACATAGTCCATAAGTACGAGACTAACAGTGTAAGTCGAGTGAGAGTTAGCGTTGTATGTGTTAGCGTTTATGTGTTTTATGTTTGAGCATCCTCTGGCACTCCAAAAAATGTTTTGGGGTGAAAAATGGTTCTCAGTCTTAATCCTTGGATGTCGAAAGTTATACGTCATTAATTTTGCTATAGACTATATATAGGGTGACTGGGGTTGAAGGGTCACAGGGCTTGATGGTGGTCATACTACCAATATCCAATAGACACTGTGCAGAAATGAGTCAGATGTTTTGTGTTATTGTTTTGCTGTTCTTTCTTTAAATGTGAAGGTCTTTAGCACGTCCTTTAGCGTGACTGTCATGCTCATGATGGGGTTGGTTGACATGTATATGGTTACTTGGCTCTAAGTTAGAAACGTGGGTACAGAAACTAAAGCATAAGCTGTTTTGTTTACACTCCTTTGACATTCATTAAGATGTTTCATAAATTGATATCATTGATTTGATTTCCAGACTTTTAACTACAATTTGTCTGGTATTTAAATCCAGTTTGACTGGTCATCATTAGAGAGTCTGGTACGTGGACAGTGTTGTAAATGAACCGTTTCTAATTCTTTATACACAAGTGTGAGCTATATGAATATATAAAAATAAAACACATGGTTAATAGCTGTGACAATCCGCCCCATGTTGTGTGACATACAGCACTGCGACAGGATTGGTCGACAGGATCGAATCTCATCAATACAATGAAAATGTTTGCAGCCATGTTAGTGAAAAGTGCAACAACCAAACCTGAGATTCCCTATGATTAAACAGAATTATGCAGATATATAAACAATTTTAGAGCATGTTAAGCAGTTAAATATATTTTTACTTACATTTACTTATCTGTATGTAAAAGGTCTGCACATACTTAAGATCACAAATCTGAAATCTACACTTTCAAAGTGAGAAACAATTAAGATAAAAACATCAAATTAAAATATGCTTTTGCTATTTCTGGTGACAACTGAAAGTTCTAAGGACAGAAGAACCCTCTAGTCCCTCCATGACCTGCTTTTGGTCAAATATAATAGTTAAAATGACAGTTAACACTTTGTCTCAAACCCCCCTACATCATCACCTCCTTTCTTTGTATGACATTCTAGTCTTTGCGCGTCTCAAACTGATATTGATCGGACCACTATCGACGGTCCAAAAAAACGGCTGAATTATCCCAGGATTGTTCACTAATTAAATTCAATTATGGAACGGTGTTGCACCATAAATCAAAAGTTTAAGTCTATATCAATAATTTTACAGCCAGTTAAACAATTCAAATAAAACTCCAAATCTGCCTGTAGGTGAATTCAACTCGCATATTAATTTGACCTGAAAAGGAGACATTCTCACTAGCATATCTTAACAGGCAAGAGAAGAAATGCACTCTAAGGAAGATTAGTCAAGATTACACTGTAAATAATAATGACAAATCAACACAAGAACCGACCAATTCTGTATTTATTTTAAATACGAGGCGACATACGTGGCCGGTATGGCGCGGCCACGTCCAGACGCCTTCCTGACCGCTCCGCACAGACTGTGCTCTTTTTTAGTTTTTTACTTA
>JBBPDC010000129.1:21042655-21093999 GCA_037974485.1 Hemigrammopetersius urotaenia
GTAGAATTTACTTATTGTTTTTTAACTTTGCACAGTCAGTAAGGAGCGGTTCAGGATACATTTCACTGTGTGTTGTATGACTGCATGTGACGAATAAAGTATCTTGAATCTTGAATAATAGTATATACATAACAATATATGTATTTGTTTCATTGTTTGCTTTCCCTTTGCAACATGTGGATCCTATTCTCTGTCTGGACTTACATCTACATTTAGGGCACTTTTAGGGTGATGCTTTTCCTCTTGGCTTTGGATGATTAAAAATAAAAGGTCTCAAAACACATTATTTAAAGGGTTGCCACTGAGGAACCACTTTAAGTTTCCTTCCTTTCGAGGATGGCTCTGACATCTGGTTCTTTAAGGCACCAGTGGTTCTTCTTGGGCATCTCTTCTAAGAATCTGTTTTGGGACCTCTAGTTTAAGAATGTAAGTAAAAATTTGAGTAAAAGGTTGGTTTTATTTGAGAATATCGCTGAGTTTTGTAAAGGAAAAAAAAAGCTTGAATATTGTATCAAATAGAACAATTAAATCATAAACATGATTCCTTATTACCATATTTCTGCTTGAAAATCCAGCATAGGTTAGATTTTATGGTTACCAGCAAAGCCAGTATAATATGTGTTTTATACATATAGTGCTGTGTCTTCTGCATATTGTGTTTCCACACTGGGTGACCAGCTAAACTTGCACCAGACCAGTATAAATCCATTTAGACCGGCACAGCATTAATTCTCGTTAAAGCGTATTGTATTTTTATTCTTCTCTACTGAATGTATTGCTTATATTTTATCTTTGCAAAGCACCCTGAAGGACATCTGTGCATAATAATGATATATAAACTGTCCATTTTGACACTGCATTTGGTATCGGTATCAGTGAAAGTGCTGGTATCGTGACTTTTTCCCTTCAAGACTCCTACTCCTCTCTCACTACTTGTGGAGGCTTAGAAGATAATCTGCTCTTAATTTTGCAGGAAAAGTGCTCTCCATTTTCTCCCTCCCCTGGTATGGCAAATTTCCATGGAGATTTAGGAGCTGAGGAGTGATGGTTCAGCAGTGAGTCACACCATGTTCAGGAAGTGACACGTCTCTCTCGCCCTTGCTCATCCATCGCCTGTTTCTCGGAGATGGGCGATCTGCTGACAGGTGACTGAGCCCCTGCAGATCACAGGCGAGCTTTGAAACGCATGGGACTTCGGATAATGCAGCATGAACTTCACTTAAACTGCAAAAGACTGCAACATTTGTCTTCAGAAAGAAAGGGCAAAGCAGCAACAGTCTGTTTCTGTTACTGATTTCATCAAACCCAAAAAGGCCATTATAGACCCTGACAGCAAATGAAGCAGACCTGCCATTATGCCACTATTGATTAGTGTCTAATTAATTGGTGTCCTCATGAATGGAGGAGATAGGACTCTTTTAAACCAGGTTCAAACGCGGTGAGAAGGAGTAGAGGCACAAGGCCGGGAAGCCTAGCTTAAAGCCTGGGTCAAAGGACTTCTAAAGGAAGAGTTTGGCACTGAAATTTATACAGATTTCCCCTCGCGCCAAAAGCATTCAGTCTGCCAAGAGATGTTCGCTGTCTGAAGTTTGCTTCTTTACTCTGCACGGAGGTTAAATAAAGAAAAGCCCTACCAAATAATCGTTGTGCAGAACACATAATTAAATCGGGCACTTGCCCTATACCAGACATCGAGCTGTTAAGGGAATTGTTTAGTAAATGATAATATTGCAGACAATGAACAAAAGCCAAAGTCACTAATTATTCAAAAGATATTGTGCCAACTGCTCCCAGCTCCACTTTCTATTAGCAATGTAAGCACTGACACCAGTAAACTGTCAATACTCCACGGCTAGAACAGGGCTCTCCAATTTCATTGTTAGAACACACCCGTCCAACTCCACTGCTACCACATGGCTGTCCAACTCCATTGCTAGCACATGAAAGCTCCCAATACTTGTTAGCTACATTTGCTTAGTATTTCCACAGCAAAACTGAAAAAGGTAACCAAACATGTCTTCGCAGATAACTATATTTGTAAGGGGGGGGGGCTGTGTCAGTTTTATTTTTCTCCCGAACTATTCTTAAACCTGGAACTAATTTTCAATTTTGTTTCTTTACTTCTCACAGGGCACAAATGTGCTATTTAGTATGCATAGCTGTAGTTCAAAAATGTCAATATTGCTCATGCTCCGATATAAACCCCAGGATTATCTATTCTGTATCTACATACATTCAGATGCATGGAGCAAAAGTGACTTTTTTCCCCCCAATAACAGATCACTCGTGGTCCAGCCTTTAGCTGGCAGAGCCTGCCGCAGTGACGCACCTCCTTATCAGCTCCCTCCACTCAGCACAGCTAACTCTCCCTCACGCCAGCCTATTCGCTACAAACTCCAGTAAAAAAAAAACATGCGCTAATTAACCAAATGAAAATGAGCAAGCTTCAGCATTCCACTCCAATGGGTCCTCCTTTATTCAAGTGTGATCTGCCAAAGCCAGGTGGGAGCAAAATTGTAAGTATTCGTAAAGAATGTGGAACTATTATGAGCAGCGTAGATAATGGCATTATCGCCTACTGCAGATGCTGCTGCTGCTGCTGCTGCATCATCTTATTGAGGCTGCCCCTATTTGCCTACTGCCATCCCGATGCAGAGGAGCACTGACAAATCATTAAGAAAACCATTAATTACACTTGATGCCTGTTGACACGACGTGAGTGACATGGCTTTGAGAAACGCTCCAAGTGTTTAGGTTGTGTTTGAAGATAAGGGGGGCAGGGAAGTATTGGCTTGATTACTTTATGCTGAAAATACAAAGATTACAAGAAAAGTCATTATAATGATAAATCCAACCTGTAGGCCATGATGCAGATTCAAAATGGGATGTTAAGTATTTTCCGAGTGAGAATCAAGGTGTGTCCTGGAGGCCAGAGGAGTACAATGTTCACATCATTTAAGACCATTAGACCAAATGGAGAGTGACAGGGGGATGAAAAGAGAGGAAAAGCAGCATTAATCTTTGGAAATGCCAAACTTTACTGAGGAGAAAGAAAAAAGCCCGAGGCATCTCAACACAAGTGTGCAAGTCAAAACTGAATAGACGAGAGTTCGCATCTTTCACCCTTGAAACGGGCTCTTCCGCCCAGAGATGTGTTAATTGGAGAAATATGTAAAAGCGTTTTACAAAATATTCCATCTAATTAGATGCAGAACCCCTTTTTGAAGGGTTCAAAGAATAAGCTGCTAGACTACCAAATTGAGGGCCCATATGATGTCTGCTACAGAAAATTAACTTGCCAAGCCAAGCTTATTGCCTTAATGTGCTGATCTGGCCTCCAAGGAGTAGACTGAGCTTTTTGCTGGACTGACTGCACAAAACGGCAAGCGTTAAGCATGCTGTTTAACACATTCACTGTACAATGGGGAAAAAAATTCCAGCCGAACAGACTGAGCAGGTGGGCGTGATGATTCTTTGGAGATCTGAGAAGCTGGAATAAGCAGAAAATGTGAAACACCCTAACTTGTTTAAGTTTTCCTGTGAAAAAGTGAAGTCTTAATTATCTGGAAGCGAACACCTTGACTTAACATCTGCACTGCCTGCGCTCTCTGTCACAAAAAGGTCTGCTACCATTTTTTTTGCAGCATCTGTCTGGGGTAGTAAAGGGGAACGGCGAGAAAGCTGCATCTCCAGAGTGGGTCAACTGTCTGACCTTTCTGCTCATTAGCCACAGCACAGTGTTGGGATTTGGCCACCAAGGCCACACGGGGTCTCCAAGGGGAGATTTAATGGAATGATTACTACCCACTGAGGAGCTGGCTTTCAACTTACAGCAGGTGAGAAGGTGGAGGTACGGAGAGAGTCAGGGATAAAGCAGTATATGAAGGCTCCTGAAGGGTGAACCCATGTCATTTATGGGTGTTCAGATGTAATTGAGCTTTCAATTTACATCCTCATAAAGAAACAGCCACTGGTTTGTATACACGTTTTGATCAACTGGAGGTCTGCATCATTTTCATGTTCTCCATAAGTAATCATGACTGTCAAACATGGAGATAAAATAACAACTGCACCCTTAACATTTCCTGCCAAAAAGCATGCTTCTGCTCTGTGGAAAACTTCAGGGTATTAGTTCAGAGTTTCATTCATCATGCCTGAGCTGAATCCAATGCTGCAAAGAAAAGAAAACACAGCTCTCCAGATGGTTCCATGCAATTCAGACCAATATAGGGATGACATATCAAAAATGCCAGCTGTGGCGTATATAAGTGCACAGATTGGGCGCCATGACAGCAGTGAAAGTATTAATGTGTTGATATGCACTGGCCGTTATCTTTTGTCTTTTGCCCACCGGGGAGATAGCAATCGGGGGGGGGGGGAACAGTGACACACTGCTTCGGTCTGGATCACATCTGTCTACATCAGGCATAAAGGGTTTAAAACAGGCTAAGTTTCCAGACTCCTCATTCGCCAAAGGACTGAAATATCTAAAAGGAGCAGACTGTGAATCCAAAACATCCCAAGAGTAATTCTGGCCACACACTTCCGACACACTTCTTATTCCGTCCTCTGAATGTGGAAATGTGAAGGTGCCAGTCAATGCACTGCATATTTGGTTTAGAAAAATGTGTGGTTAACATCTGTTATATTTCCTAGGGGTGCACCAACCATGCATTTTTATGTTTAACTCAGTTTTCCTTTCACCCAAATTGTCTGAAAGCCAGTTTTCCTTTTCTTAGGCAACAAGCAACAAAGATAATGATGGGCCTTATTTGCTCTTTACCCAAAGCTCATACGTTGTGGCATAATTAATGCATTGACATGAAACACCAACACAGTCTTGGATTACATCTACAGTACTGAGGAAAAGTCAGAGACCACCCCTTTCATTTATTCAAATTTTCAGACAAAATGGTCATTAAGTAAAAGCTACATTTTATTCAGCAACAGCCTAAACAATAAAATGTCATGGTACTTAGTGACCCCACTGTTTGCCTTTCAGGATTTCAGCAAGAATTCTCTCATTTTTTTGTCGTGTTTCTTGTAAAACAGCACACACACAGATGGTCATCCAACATTTCTGACACTATCAGAAAATAATTGCAGGCTGTCTTTGGTCACAAGACTGTGATAACGACCGTCTTTGGACCTCCGTCAGATTACATCGTAGAAGCACCACTTAGGAGACATGACCAAAGTAATCACCATGATCAAGGTACTGTCCCCACACACTGCCGTGTTCCTGACTGCCCCCTGCTTCACTTGGTGAATGGATTAAACGCAGAGGTTGAATTTCGTGCTGTTCACACTGTGTGCTGTGGTGTGTTCACATATGACAGAATCTTCACTTTCACTTTTTTTTTATTTTGTTGATTTCGAAACTCCACCTATTTTCTTTGGAATTAAGGAGGTATTTCTGAGGATCTGAGTTTTTAAATTTTATATTAAACTTAGTACTGGAACATTTTTTACATTTTTGTTTGAATATATGTCTATATTTGGTTGAATAACTGCCTGACTGTATCATGTGCTGGAAGCAAATCCATGCATCCCTTATATAGGAACGGTAAAAGTAGGAATATTCATTTGCGAGGAGAGATTTAAGTATGAGTTATACAGATTGGATATAATTAGATGCTTAAATGAGGCACTTCAAAAAAAGAAGAATTACAGAAGAAAATGTGGGAAAGGAGATTAAGATAAACCACTTAAAATAGCCCACTGTGACTTACTTTCACTACTAGGAGAGAAAGAGTGAGCCCCTTTGATATGCCTCATGACCTCTTTGGGCGAAGAGCTCGCTATAAATCAGGCATTTAAAATAAGCAGATGAAAATATGTCCAGGTGGAGATTGTGATGAAAAACAATTTCCACACTGATGCCCTGAATTAAATGGGTCTCACTCCGCGGTTGGTCATAGATGGAGGCATATTAGACCATTATGCAGGAGAGTATTAGTAATCATCATAGCTTGCTTCTGAATGAGTTTCATCTCTGGGCCCGGTAAACAGCACTCTCTGTGTAATATCATTTGCAAGGGAAAACACTGCATGTACAGCTGCCTATGAAACAGTAGCACCAGGGGCAAATGTTGTTGATAAAGCTAATACAATCAGTGATAAAGGAACAGAGTCATTTCTGGATTAAACGGCAGACAGTAGCTGTCTGAACCACTGTCTGTCCTCCCTAAGCTCTTTGATTCATGCAGCTGCATAATGCAATACCCTCCATCTGTCTTTCATCCTCAGCCGGAGGTGGACCGGTGGTCGAGCAGCCTCAAGCTGGAAGTGACTGACAGGTGTCATGGGCAACAAGACGGACACGTTCCTAAAACTGTGAGGCCAGGACAAGCAAGGTCGCTCTTGTGGACCACATGGGCCCCTTAGGATACAAAAGACTCTCTCATGCTACAGCAGTAAATGAAGAAATACAAAAAAGGCCATCCAAGCAGGATATGAGATTAAAAACAACAACCCGAAATAAACAAGAATTTCAATCTAACAGGCGTTCAGAATATTAGCCCTTAAAAATCCCAAATATTAAGGGACCTGTTTTATAGAGTGAGTAAAACTGTTACATACTTTATAAAGAGAACTGATAAAAGTATTCACATATAGGACTTTATGGTCTTCTGTCATACATGAGTTTAGGAAATCTGACAACTGAGAAGTGAACGGTCAGATTCAGCGAAGCCCAAAGCTGGAAATTATAACTATAGGTGCATTCATAGCTATAAGGGCTTTTTAAATAAAATTAGAATATGGGACATATTAGCCAATGTTATCATGTATCTCGTCATTTTTATCAATGTTGTCATTTTTTCCCCATATAGGGGTGTGGAATATAATATCCTACCATAATTTACTGTCACTGTTTACTGGCTCTTTTAGGCATGTTTCCTTAGAGGGGGCCCTGTTTGGATTTAGTTTAGTACAGTATATACTTTTGTTCAGCACAGTGCAAACTCAGTTTCTTAACCTCTAAATTATGATATTGCATGCTAGTGCCGTAATAATGCAATTATGCCACCAGGTTTAGTCCATACAGTATATAAACCGTCCCTTCATTGCTTTCATTTAGAAGAAACAAGTCTCTGTCACTCACCCATAAAGCATTTTGACACTTGATGTGATAGATGCTTTTAGATTTTGCATCCATCACTTATGCGGTCTCGAAACTATAACCCCCACAATTTGACAATAAATTCATTTCTACGGCATCAAGATGTTGTCATGGCCAGGCCAGATTTCATGCGCCAGTTGGAAAGTCATTGGTGAGATCATTAAACCTAATGAGAGCTATTGAGCTTTTACGCATGCTCCAGTTTGTGACCACAGCTCGGGATGTAAATTATTACTGGTGGCTAAAGGAGCAAATTGGAATACGTTACACAAAGCTGAGCGAAAGATTTATAAAACCGAGAGAGGACTTCATTAATTCTCAGCTCTGCGCTCTTTTTCGGGAGATGGTGGCTTGCACTGTTGGACCTATGTGCTCCTGTCTAAGCGATGCACTTCACCACTCCCGCCTGCCAAAGCTGCTTGGGAACCACAAGGTCATTTTTCTTGCCCCCCCCCTCCTTTTATAGATGGGGCGTATGCAACATTCATCTGTCCCTACTGTGTGCTGGGTCTCTGGAGATGGCAAGACAGTGAAAAGCCATAAAGTGCATGTGGATCATATGAGGTCAGAGTATTATATGACAAGGCCAAGACACAGGAGCACCACAGTGGGAGTGAGGAAAGCCACTGAACACAACCAGCTAAAACGTGATTGGAATCCATTTGACAATAACACTCATTAGGAAAGCTTCTAACATTACCAATGGTGTAAACCTTTAACCTCACAATGATTCATTTCTAGAGCGGGCCAAACAGCATTTTACAGGCTTCCAGAATAGTCTAACTGGATCAAAAAATAGATTTTTTCTCAAGAGCAGAAATACAAAAGTAGGCTCAGGCAGTCAATATTTAGGTAGTCTATGCAGTAAAGTGTAAAGTGGGCATTTTTGTCATGTGTGAATACACCACAGCACACAGTGTGAACAGTGTGAAATTGTCCTCTACATTTAAACCATTCACAGAGGGATGCAGTAGGCAGCCAGCAATGCAGTGTTAGCGGAGCAGTGTGTGTGGACGGTATCTTGCTGAAGAGTACATCAGTGGTGCTATTGGCAGTCCTGTGATTAGAACCCATGATCTTTCAATCACAGGAGCAACTCCTTAACCACCAGGTGCCCCAGTCCCTGAGATCTCCCGGAAATTCCAAAGCCATCCAAGGCTGGGAGTATAATGCAATAAAATGCCGCACTTTCTATGACTTTCTATGAATTCCTCCAGCGAGATGCTGGCCTTCATTGGCATCTCTTAGTTGACGTAATACAATTGCAAGTTAGTGCATCATTGAATCTCAAATTCCACCAGCATTCAATTCAGCACACAGTTCAGTTACTCCTACTACACTGAGTACACAAAAGGACGACTGGAGGATCACAAACACAATGCACTATGTCACGATTAATCATTCATATAGAATAACTCAATAAAAAAACCCTTACCGACATTGATGAAGGCAGTGCTGTCTCATGTAGGTACACTGTGCTAACCACTCTGCTTCCTAAATACAGCCCTTGCTCCCTCTAATAGACTACAGAGGTGTATTATTAAGGACTGCAATGTGCTAAATTAATCAAGATGCCATTCTTGCACAGCAATGTCTTTTGAGAACACCTTCCCAGATATAAAATCACATTAACCATGCATGCCACTAATCTTTGGAGAAGGTGCACACAGCCTACGTAGTCAGACTAATATCTACTTGTCACAGAAGCAGCCTCTTTAATTTCGAGGTGGTGATGTTCCCTGTACAAAGCACTAATATAATCCCAGTAAAAGTGGTAAATGTAAGGTTAAGATGTACTCAGACATAAGAGTGCCCATTTCAGGTATAATCCCCACCCCCTCTGTGAATCTTCCATCACATGCACTCTAATAGGCTCCCTCCAGGTTTAGAGCGCTGCACCTGCGTTCTGCTTCTGTTGACGTCGGCAGAGTGCCCATCCACTTCCTGTGGGGGGCCGACCGGTTTGTGGAAAACCTGCCACTAACGCTCACTAGGACCCAGTGCAAAAACCACAACATGCATTATGTGGCCTCTCTCAAACCACCGCCAACAATCTAAATGGCTTCCAAGTTACACTCAATAATTGTTGCAGTCTACCTCACAAGTTACACAATCAGTCAAAACCCTGGACACCAGCTTCAATACGTTTTTCATAATGATTCAGATATCTTTATGTAAATGCATCAAATTTGATACTAAGCAAATCAGTTCTTTTCAATACCACCTCCACCAAGTGTTCTTCAGAGAGCTCCTTCAATCCTGCTCAAACAGCATCCTAGATGATTATTCATGAAGCTGCCTGAGACACTGTCAAGTGCGTAAAGGTGCTTCAAGGCACAATGAACAGGGAACAATTTGTTGCTTAACACTTTCTTGGTCCCCGAAATATTCCACACCAAGGACAGTATATCAGCTATTAGACATCAGCAATAAAACTGCAGAAAACATTTTGATAATTAAGCATAATTATGTTTTTGTCCAGCGATCTTCTGATAACATTATAGAACCTTAGACAGCTTAGGCTTTGCCTGTTAAACTCTGACAACAATACAGGCCCAACTGGTGACCCTAAACACAATACACCATAAAAGCAGCATAGTAACAGTACAAATCATCTTTCACAGTGAAACCTTAATAAGAGAATCATTCGTTTTAACACACAAAAATACTTCTTTAGGAAGATAAGTATATAACAGGTGACACGCAGAGAGCAGAAGTGCAAAGGCTATCACCACAGGGCTACAAATTTTTAATTTGTGATCACAGAGGACCAACAATCAAATGAGTCCATAAATAACTGTTTAATGAAAACTGAGTTTTATTAACAGCATACATTAAAACCTGGGGCAGTACTAGCAACACAATCTTCATACACGTCTCTAATCCAAACACAGTATTTTATAGCTTTAATGTCCTCACTGTTATTCTCAGATGTGAAAGAAAAAAAAAAGAAAAAAAAACAGTTCCACATTCTATCAGTAGGCATGTCTGAAACTGTAGGGATGTCTGACTGCTGGTATAGCCTGGGAGCAAATGATGATGTTTGTTTTATAACAAGGTTAAAAGCACTTAAACGCTTGGCTGTTCTCCGTTATGGCCAGAAGGCGACTGGGCAGATTAATGGCAGACCATAAATCACCGGGTCATAATTCATCAAAGCCACACACCAAACTAAACATTTCATTCGTCCCTGAGTGGTTGTGTACCTTCAATTGGAAATCAATTCCAGTTATTATTAACAGGGCATTATCTCCTAATTACTTCATAAGAAACAGAAATGTAACACTTATTAGGGGTTATAAGTGGCTCCTGTATTTGAACACATATGACATAAATGCAATTTGATATTAATGTATTCTTAACAGCCAATAATATGGTAGCAATCACACGCTTAAGACCAGCAATGCAAGTGGATAGGGGTGATATAAGGAACTCTTATTAGAGCACCTCTCCTGCTGATTGGCCTGATTGCAGAAATTAGAATGAAGCAGGTGGATTAGACTGGGAAAATCGAGTACATGGCCAACAATGAAGGAGGTCTTACACTTCAACTTCATTAGGTTACAGAGGAACAAAGTCTACAGCTTGAATTTTGAGTTGGTATCCTATATATGCAGCTGAATTCCAATTCATTACATCCCGTTCTACTGCTTCTTAATGCGGCAGAGTAAAGTCTACAAAATACCCCCATATCAGCATCTCTTGCTGAAGTTACACTTTTTCATGTTCTGCTGCTAAAGAGACAGAAGCGTTCCATGCAAGGCCTGACTGGGTCCCATCGGCCTTGTTAATGAGAATTAGGCTGTAGCCTAACATTTCTGTGTAAACACTGATTTGGTTCAGCCAGCTAAGTGACTGATTTAATTGCACTGAATTCGAAATTGCATTTTTAGCACCTCCACTAATTACGTAAATTGCAGGCGGTGGAAAAGTACTCAGATGCTCCTTTGAATAGGAGCTCCACTCTTTGAAAGTCTTATTGAAAAAGAGCATTTTGAAGAATCCATTAGAGGTAGAGATAATGGAAAATGGGCCTGGATGATGCTCATAACAAATATAGTTCATAATGAGCTGTTTCAGTCTCCAGAAACAACCCACGTCCTTCAAACATCTAGTGATGATTTCACATCCAGTTACACAGTAAAGACCACAGGACTATAAGGTGAAGTTCCTGAAAACAGGCAGAGAAGGGAGGGAAGGGAGAAAGGAGGGAAGCAGCTGAATCTGAAGTCCACCCCACTTCTGTCCTCGGCTTTGAAGTCTGTGATCTCAGGAGCCCAGTAAGCGTCAGTGGAAATGCCAAATGGCTTTGGCTGCTGAAAGAGGACCTATGGGAATGCTAGTTCTGCGAGTTAAACCAGGGCTTAATACATGGCTCTCAAACTAAACTGCAGCATATTATGAAATCTAGCAGTTCTGTTTGTGACAGTATGATCTGCCCTCAATTTAGGTTTTTTTTTTTTTTTTTGCTTTGTCCATAGTTTAAATGGGTTTGGTGGTTGTACCATCGTGGTTTAAGATGGAAAAACACAATAACTGGAAAATACCACCATGTGTTCATGATTTGATTCATGAACTGATTGCTGTATGTGAGAAATCATTTGGCTACATGAATAATAAGCATTAATTATCAAACAGGATAAAAATCTAAAGACTCATCATTTTTCCTGCTACCATTATATTATACATGGCTAAACATACAACCAGTGCTGTAATGGTGGAATAATGGGTAGTAGTAATTCACAGCTCAGGGCACCTGCCTGACCTATTATGAGAGCAAACCTCACTCTCATGGCATGCAAAAATCCAAGTTATTTCCATTTTAGCCAGAACTCACGTTTTGACCCGACCCGCCTGAACCTGCAAAATATTCTAATAATTTGACCTGAACCCACCCAACCCACGAGTTAACCCACTGCCACGGGCAGAACAGAATTAAAGAACATTCGGTATTAATAGTAGACCAAAGGGTAGCAAAAAGACAATGAAATCTACAAGAATGAACAAATTACTCCTAAATATAATCTTTTGACAGACTCTGGCTGTACTCAGCAGATAACAGACAATAGCCAACTAGGTTATATAAATGATGAAAATATTTAGGCTAACTCCCTTTCTGCCCCAAACACATCTGTATCCTCCAGTCACTGGCACTTCAGTATACGTGTCTTAAAAGTACCTGCTGAGGTATTTAGAATTTGTAAAGCAGATCATGTTATTACAGTTCCTGTAAGCAAGCTTTCCAGTACAAGATAAAGCCTGAAAAGGTATAGTATCGTCTTCCTTGTGAGTGTAGCTGTAACAAGAGGCAATCTGATATGATACATTGGTCATTTATTGCCTTTAAAAACAACATACCATTGCAGTAGTAGAAATACAGGCTATGTGGAGGTCCAAGAACTGGGGACTGTTCCTCGTAATAGCGAAGTTCACGGGGAAAGTTTGGTGAATATGGCTCCATCAGTACGCTAGCTGCTATCAGGCTGATGCACACCTCCCTGTCAGAGACAGGTGTACTGTACCCTTGTTTCTGACAATTCATAGAAAAACAAACTGCCATGTCTAGAGGAAATGCTCTTTGAATAAAATGCCTGACATTTTCCTCAGCCTTTAAAAGCTTTGATGATATTGCACCCAGGTGCCTTTAAAGCGGGATTCGGTTCTTTGTTTTTGCAAAAGAAATGTTGCCTTTTGAGAACAGCCAAGAGAAAAATATTGCCAAGGAAAAAAGTAATCTCCAAAAAGTATGAACTTTAAATTCTTCTCCAAACAATCCAAAGCGATTTCATTTCACTTTGGAGGCCAAAACGTATTCTCGGCTGGGGCAGAAAAATGACTTTGGAGGCATAAAACAGTGTCTTTAAATCACTGCTGTGAATTTTAAAAGGACTGCCAGGCAAACAATCTGCCTCTGAAAACAACCCATCCATCAGCGCCTGTGTGACAGCATAACCAGGGAGACAACACGATTAGCGCTTAATCCTCCCCGCAGTCGCTCTGGAATGGTACCTCCCACACATCTCTCGGCAGAAATACGGGAGCTCCGAAGGTTGGCGGGGGGTGCGCAGCTTGGGCTCTTTGGAGACCCTCTGGCATAGAGCGTGTCTCCTCTCTCCTCATGGTCCCTGAGAGATCGGCTCCCAGAAGAGGCTAATTTTTCCCTCTCTGCTTTCATGTCCTCAAACGAGTCCTCCATAACCTGATGGAGACGGAATTTCATGAGCTGGCACAGATCCGTGTGCGTGTGTGTGTGTGTGTGTGTGTGTGTGTGTGTGTGTGTGTGTGTGAAAGAGAGACAGAGAGAGAGAGAGAGAGAGAGAGAGAGAGAACACATTATCTCCACAGTTGGTGTGCGCGTTTCCCTGCAGCCCCGGAGCCTCTGCAGAAGGTAGGTCCGTAAAAGGATCAAAGGGGTTATGACAGCCAGCAGCATGGAACAATTTATTAACAGACAGAAAGAGACACAAGAATCCTGCACAGCGTACAGGACATGAAAGGAAAGGAAGAGTGAAAGGCAGCAAAACACACAATGCGGGGAGGATTACTGAAGCGGGGGCCAAGAAAAACTCTCCATGTATGTGGGGTAAAAGAACAATTCACTACGCCTCTGCACGACACTGTGTTTGAACAAGCCTTGGGCCACCCATGCGTTGAATGGGAAGCTCCTGTTGAGATTCCCTTAAGCGCAAATAGGCAACCCCCTTATTTTAGAGTTACATCATCGTGTTCTTATTTAAGAGCTGAGAGTCCTGATTCTCACAGCCTGCGGGCAGCAGGACTATTGATTTTTCATCACCTGCAGACCCAGCTCATTGCTCGTGAAGAAGACAGCACTTTGGCCACAGCATTTCTCTTCATACCCAAACAAACTTTTCTTAATCAGTCCATGACTAAACGCCTTGGCTCAATCTGCTTCTTGAGCCACATTTCGGAGGCCAAGTAATTGACGCAGCTGAAAAGGAAGAGTGTGAAAGTGAGAGAATGGAGCCGGCCCACTCGTGCACTCTGACGGGAAGTGCCAAGCACAGTCTTCAACCATAAGCAGCAAAATAGACCTGGGAAACACACACCCTCTGACTGTCAGAGCACACTACTTCTAAACTTCTGAACCTTTTACAAAGGAAAATGATTCCGGTCTGTATCTGTCTGTACTAAATTACTGAGCTCTCAGCTGCTGATTACACTTTACTCAGCAGAAGAGAAAAGTAGCCTCCAACACAACAGCTCAACAGGATTATAGGGTGGTCTTTCAGGTTGACAGAGGGAGAGAAAGCGGGAAGAAGGAGAGGGAGGAGGGGTGTGGGCGTCAAAGAATATTTTAGGCAGCCCCTCCAGGCATTATGACTCCTCCAGTTAGCTTCAAAAGGCTCAAAGGAGGATAAGACCCAGAAATGTAAGTAATACACACACTGTACTCCCACATGGGCCTATTTAACCTTACGACGAGAAGAGGGCAACAACGTAGGGATCACGCCTCGCTTATTAAAATACTCAATTATGAATGAGCTACTTATAATACGCTACTTCATGAAGGAGTTACAGGCAACTCCATGACCACCATACAAACTGTGGCTACGGAATCATGAGAGTTTGACGGATAGACATGAGCCCGAGTGACAGGATCGGATCAATGAGAGAAACTGTCTGTCAGCTGTCAAGTAATGAAGAAAGATTACGACAAGACAGGACTGATAAACTTCTCAATAAATGACAAGAAAATCCTGCAACCCCACCCCCTCCAATTCTAGGCTAGTAGATCTGGATTTCACTGAATTTGCAAGGTCAGCTAAAGGCTGCTTGGTACAGCATTCAGTTTCTATCACTACCTGTTAATAGCTTAATATATTCATTGCTTTAATTATAATTTATATCCCTTTGAACATTCAGTATTACCACATTATGGCACGATTAATAGCTTTATGACCACCTTCTGTGAGTAGACAATATATGTACAAGGCAATTTGGCAATGACTACTGTCATCACAGGGTCAGTTTCCTCAGTGGTGTTAAGGAAGATTGTGAAGGGATAGAGTAGGGTGCAGGTTAGGCTAGCGCTAACAGAACTGTGTCACTGGGTCACTTTTCACACTGCAGCTTATCTCCAGGTTTATCTAACACAAGCCCAGCTGTGTGTATGCATGAACACATGTGGCATGGAATGGCCAATTACAGAGGATTTAGTCATTAAGTCCCAGTGAAAACCCTCAACAGCGAGCCAGAGCAGCTGCTCAGAGACTTGTTATTACTGCGGACGAGCACAAATGCACAGAGGACACAGACACTAACAGTTTCTCCTGGTTGCATGAGATGGAAGCAAGAGTTTGATCTTCTAATTAAGTCTACTATTTCTCCCAACAACACATGTAATGATAATACAAGACCAGTATTAATTTTCTTCAAGTCATTCAGACATTAAAAGAAAAACGCTGATTGTTCAAGACCTCTGAACTGCATTTACCCTTTGCAATATTGTAAACAGAGACACCAGATTATGCACATTATGGATATGGTCAAATTAGGGTTAGGGTTTTGACAAAAAAAAAAAAGTTTAAAAATAACCAAAAACAGATCCACCTCACAACTGTACATCTTTTACAAGCTCTTAGGATGGCTGACCTGTCTATCTACAGCAAAGCCTGCAGGAGGCAGATACTATAGCCCACAGTGAGCTCCTCAGTAGAAGTTACTGGTGGGAAGTGAGCACTGAAACCAGCTGAGATTATGCCGATGGTGAAAATCCATTTTCAAAATTTCCCCACTACAGGGATGGAAGACCAAGGCTTGGTATTGGCTGCCCACCAGCAAACCACCCATAATTTTGAAGGACTATTTCTGTTTTTCTGAGAACCAGCAGCCTTAGAAATGTGAGGGATTGAGTTATGCTACAAAGCCTCCCTTAATCCATTCCACTGAGCGTAAACGAGGGTGGCTGGATGTGCGCTCTAGCTCATCTCAGGAGGGAAAATATATGGCTTTGCTGGGTGGTTATTTCCATTTGGCCTCTTTACAAGTTCTCTTTCTTGCTTAAGCATTTATCAAGCCATGGCAAGTCATGGAAGGTACTGATGAGCTCTTCTCTCCTGATGAATAATTAGAGACTGAGCTTTGTGGTCCCGCGCCGTCTCCTGTCACCTGCCATGCATCAGTCATGCATCCTCTGCAGTAAACAAGATCCTATAAAGACCCTCTTCGACAGGACTATCCGTCATAAGGACATTACACCAGCGTGAGGGGGTGTAAACATGCGGTAAACATGTACATGTGATGAGTGACACAGGTGATTAAGTGTGGGTATTATCACGTTTCCATGACCAATTTGGTACATCAATGAAGGCGCATTGCCAGTTGTGACAGTTAGCATGCATATATGCAAGCACATGCAAGCACACACACAAGCAGTTGAGCTTTGCAAATTGCCTCAGTTTAGTAATCCAGTGGCAGGAATGTGCAGAGGCTGACATCAGCATATCTCAGAGGACTCGAAGAAGGCACGCACATGAGGACGGGGGGGCGGCAGAACACAGTGCAGAGCAGCCGAGCACAGTGGGAACTAGCAGAGGTCAGATGACTGCGCAGATGAGCCCAGCAAGCTTTGTTCATTTGCAATTAGAGGCACCCTGTGTGTGCGATGCCCAGCCCATGCTGCGCCATGGCAGGAGACAGAACGGGCTCACTAGGAGAACAGCAGCAGCAGACACTTTCCAGCTAAGAGGTTAAAGTAAGGCTTTCAACAAATCATTGGTTGGATACTGGTCGCCACATATGGCAGACTGGGGGTTCAGTTCCTCAGAAAGAACATTACATTGCCTTAAGGTGTGGACTGTATGCCCGTATTTTAATGTTATAGAGATAATCCATGCACAGAGCATAATTAGTGATGTTAGTGATTTAATTTTGCACTGCATGTGAAATGTTAAACATTCAATTAATAGGTATTTTTTGAAACATGCCAAAGCTGCTGCTTATTTGACAGTTCCAACTGACCATACATGAAAACAAATAGAAAAATCATGAATCGCAACACCCACCCATAGTTCACATATTACATTACGGGTCAGTTCCCCTCATACAGATTAAGCCGAAGTCTAGGTTAAAGTGAATTTTCCGAGGTGATTCACAATAGCCACTTTATTATTTATAGGACAAGACAAGGCTTAGTGTACGTCCAGGAAATGTTCTTAACCAGAGAAACTTGCAGTCAAGATAACACAGAGCTGGCTATCTTCACAAGTTAAGAGCATCTGCTAAATGTTTACTATCAATATTACGTCTGATTCAAAAAGATCCACATTTAGTGTATCTTAAGCTCACTGTATTTCACATGTGGTGAAAATTCAAAAATGCATAAAATCGTGGTAATTTTGTTTTATTATTACTGACATCAGTAATACTGTTCTCGGCCCTGACATCAGTGCATCCTTAGTGTTGTTTAAAGAGTATCCAAAGAGACCCAGTGTTAATGGGCTCATTTGTCGTACCAGCAATCAAAGGCTAAAGGTCAGTAGAGCTAATACTAAATGATAATAGCTTGTGACTGTTCACGGTAAGGTTATGATGTCGAATTGTTCAGAGTCTCGTGGATCAAATGGTGATGAGTCACTCGCAGAGGCCACAGGTCCATCAGGGGGTGGAGGCAGGGCATTAATATTGCAAGTTCAGGCGCCCATCTCCACGCGTGTAAGCCCTGACTCACCAGCTGAGAGAGATGACATTAGTGCTCCATGAGTTACTCGGAGATCTTCAGTGTCCATGGCACGCAGCTGGTACACTCGGCAAACTCTCTGCCCCCTGGTTAGATGACATCTTTGTGAGAAAATCGAAAGCAGGTGTTATATGTCAAGGGCTTTCCCAAAATCTCTGTATTACACCACAACATCTGTGTTTAGGGAGCACAGGCACCGGAGGTCACACTAATACTTGTCTTTTCTTCTTCACAGGCTTCTGGCCTAGTACCAGCAAACCAGATCCTGCTTCAACTGGGAAATATTATTTTTATTAGTGGTGGGCCGTTATCGGCGTTAACGTGCGACTCTTATTGCCGTTAATCTATTCACAAAGTTGGGCTACCAGAGAAATATTGCTCCGGTTGCTACTCGCTAACAAGCAGCGCCTTGTAGCTTCACCTGGGTCCTAATGCCCGCCTTCTACCTGTAGCAGCTTTAACAGACAGGACAGCATTTTAATTCAATAATGATAGCTAGACTTTTTTTCAATTCATAGTCATGTTTCTATTTGTAAAGGGTGTTTCTGCGCTCAGTGATATTGTGTATGAAATGTTTGGATATATAATTTAAAAATAGTAGAATAATGACTATATATTTAGGGTGGCTTGGGGTCATTTGGGGGCTTTGACCTTTGGCAGAATTCAAATGAGCCATTTTAAACTAGATTAATTCCAAGATTACAGTGAGATTAATCTAGATTAAAAAAATTAATCTATGCCCACTATTAATTTTTATATAGACCTCAGAGTTAATGCTTAGAAGTAATTAAAAGAAACTTAAACGTGGCAAGCTTTGCTGTTTTTGGATGATCAAACATACAAATAAATACATTCGTATATACAGCTGGATTTGGCGTTTGCACTTCTGATACGTGAAAAATGATAAACGCAACATAAAAGTCCAGGATGTTTATCTGTCTGCAAAGACCGCGCTGCAGTAATTTGTCCTGACATTCTAATAGTCATGAAATATCTTCTAATCTATTCACAAATATGAATGAGGTGATCAAAAATGAGAATCTGTGCTTGACATAGACCTCGTCAGCTTGCTTCAATGAAGTAGGAGTGAGAAATAATTAAACAAAACATAAGAAGCAGCATTCCAGGAGGCTTACACGGAGGGTAACACAGGTCGCCAACTTTTAATAATTCAGTTTTTGCTTCTCATTTGAAGACTGGCACTCATAGCGAGCATCAGGTTCTCAACACAATTCTTCATGATGCAGCTGGATGGAAGGGAAAACAGCAGCTTCTTCAACCTAAACCCAGCGCCAAGTCGATGTCTGCAATATCGACTAATCAATATAGAGCAGCTCCGTCTTGGCAAACTGATGATGCCTCATCAGGCAGTTCAGCTGCTGACAGAAAGTCCTGGCATGGCCGTCACGCTTCCGGCATCCTGGCATTCTCCAACACCAGGCTGTCTAGGGCCGCCTCGGATACTAAGCACAGTCTCTTTCTCGTAATAAGTACCCATCAAGCTAAAGAGCAGTGTGTCCATGATTCAGCACCGGAGAACAACAAAGACGGGGAAGGAAGGGTCATGATGACGTGTCCTCATTGACTGACCCCAATCTGACAATCTGTGATTTAGACCCATCTCTCACAGGGCTGCCAGGGGACCACCTATCAAACAGCATCAGCATTGTGTTGTTAACCAGAATGCAGATGAGTACTCGCGTCCCACTAAAAGGGCAAGAGTGAATTAGAGCCCTTACACTCCCATATGGAGTCCACAGATTCAATAATTCAGAAATTGAGTCACACACTGTATCCTGTGGACACTGTGGACAATTCAACCGCCATGGGGAGCGATATTTGCATACAAGGTGGGTATTTATGAAACTGCAGTAATTGCATTAAAACACATACATTAATAAGACCGCCAGACAAGACGGCATGGGCAAAACCCTGAATATTCAAAGAAAAATCAACATTTTCTTCACAGAAAAGGTAAAAACCACAGGAAAAAAAAGTTTTTTTTATTGAAATGTTCATTCCAAATATCAGCTGAACTGCACCATTATAAAGTATAAGTGGGTCAATAGTGAACACACGTGATTACACACCGAATATCAACTCGCTTTTTTCTGCAGCTCCCCTTTTGATTTGCATTTCATTCTTCTAAAAGACAATTGCAACCTCCGGGTCAGAAGCTGCCCCCTCACATTAATATCCTGGCTGGCTCTCGCATTTCACTGGATAAGGACTCACCTTCTTAAACAAGGCGGGCTGCAGTCGACAAACATTAACAAGCTCTGAAATGGAAAATGTGAATTGTGTACAGCATCCTTTCTGGACCCTTAGGACTCTGGGCTATTACGGGCAGCAGCAGAAGCATGTTGTTATTTCATACTAATTTCGAAGGGTGGATTAATGCTTTGTGACAGCGGGATCTAATGTTTCTGCACCAATCAACAGCCCAGTTCAGAACTCATCCTGCCTCCCAGCTGTGGTATCAGTTTTAAAATGTCGTGAGAATATAAAAGTTTGTTCAGCTTTGTGTTTGCAGTCCTACATCAGAGCAGAATGAAAATTCAGCTTCACTGTGCCTGATGACCTATCTAAACTAATAATATTTAAACAGTACTGCAAAAACCCATTTCTAGCTGAGGATTCGTGAGGGTTGAATGCAGAATTAGGCCTCTGGAATGTGGTCCACTGTCAACACAGCAGTTTGCTGAGGGTGGCGGAGGTTTTATCCCGTGCTCACCTGCATATCTCCCAGCCATTCCACAGGAAGCTTAAGGCCGCCCAAGTCTTATCACTCCTCTCTCTCCTACACGATTTCCCTCCCCAACATTCAGAGGACGCTACAATGCGCGTTTACATTTAAGGGAACGGGACTTTCTTATCTGCAGGTCCTTTCAAAGGACACATTCTTCATCAGAGCGGTTCCAAAAGCTAGAGAAGCCCCGATTTCCCTCTCGCTCTCCACCACACCAGATATGACGCCGTATTACACATGTTGGCAACATGTGATGATTCTGCAGTGCTCTTCATTCTCTAAGCTCACACCCTGCAAATCCAATCAGTGTACCAATGATCGACAATCTTTCCAAAGTTTTTCATATTTCATCCACATTCCTGAGCCATTTGGGGCCTGATGGCCATGTGGCCGAGGCGGCGTTTAACCAGTCGGTCCGCTCCAGTTGATTTGCCATTCATGAGCTGTGTATATGCACACACTGCTTAGGTCAACAACTACCATTTGATAAACATAGAGTCCTTTGGAGACAGGCCACTTCACTCATTTCCCCAGCGAATGCGAAGCGAAAATGGCTCCTTGGGACACAGAATTCAAAATTAGCCCTGGCTCTGCCATTTCCCTGTTTAAAACGCTCCCGGCAGCCATGTTGCTTTAACAGCAAACCATATCGCAGCAAATCCTACTTCCATGTGGAGATCACGTCGCTTTGATGACAATACAGATAACAGCAGTAGTCACACTCAAGCACAGCCTGTAATTAGGAGAGAATGTGCATCCGAGGCTCTGTGTGACGTGTCTGCATTAACTCCATTTGAAAGCGGATGGTGAAAAGAGACAGTGGCTGAGGTGGCTTTCATTGTACCTCTCTCACTGCCATTCAGCTACACACACCCTAGGCAGTGGAAGTCAAAGCACAGCTCGATATTAAGTACACAGCAGGGAACAGGGGAGAATTTGAGCCTCCCATCGTTCCTCAGTTTCCTTTTCCTTACTTGTGCCGTGCTCTAACAGCACTTTGAAAAGGAGACAGAGGAACAGGGAGGGCAGTGAGTAACGACGGACTGGTGCTGCCCCTGAATGACCACATTTCTAGGTCACTAAGCGAGTGACTCTATTCAGAATTCAGAGCAGGGCAGGTCGGTCTTCAGGTATATGCACACATTCAAAAGCAGAAGTATGTCACATGAGAAATTGGGGATGGACTGTTTAACAACTTAAAACAAAGTGTAGTTTAACCAGCCTGGTTACATACCATTTAACATACCACCAACTGACCTACAGATTTCTATACTCGCAAAACTCAGAGTACACAATCTGCCATGTTTGCCACATGTTTACATACATCTAGCCTGTAGTTCTGCCAATATCATACCGATGCATTTATTTGTAATGGCATATAATTGTCAGTGATGTTTATTAGCTATAACTAGGAAGAAATCACATCTGAAAAAGCAATTAAAAAATGAAAAAATAATACAAATTATTTAAAGCAATTAATAACAATTAATTGTTTATATTATAATTAGAAGAAACAATAATGTTTTCCCTCATTAAAATGAACCATTAAGATTTTCTAGTTCTTGCAGAAAATTCAAAGAAATGATTTCAACAGAATCCATCATAGAAATAAAAATAGCACTGTTATAAACCATAAACAGTCATACAACGCATCCAGCTGAGTAAATGTCAAACAGCGAAATGATTGCATAAGATATTCCAAAGTCTACTCACCATAAACATAAAGACACAGTGCAACTGGCAAATGTTCTAACACACACACATATACCTGTCCAGGAAAACCAAAAAACTTGACAGTCGTGGTTTATTGTGCTCATTTCAGTTTATCAAGCTGTAATACTATTTGCACTCCCTGAATAATCATTTGCTTGGTCTCTTAAGTGCCTCATGACAGTGGAGAAAATCTACCCAGGCAGTTTCTACGTGGACAGGAGTCTCACCCTCTGAGGTCCAGGACAAAATCAATAGCAACATGAGCTGACAGTTGTGACAGTATAAGAGACATCTACTGCACAATTGTGACATTGAGGGGGAGGGTAATGGCACTGGGAGGAGAGCTTTGGTCCCTTTTTATGTCACCCTACCTACCTAAATAAATGGTAAGCACTGTCAAACTGAGCCAGTGCATCATCCAAAGCAAAGTGAACTTGTATAACCCCTCAGGCCTGTTCGCTCAGGACAATGAGCACCCCCTCATAAAATTACTCATTCACCTGAATGTATAGAGTGCCACAGTATCTCAAGCCTAAGGGAAGGTAAATCCCCAAAAATGTGTTACATTCTGTTCACACATATCTAATGCTAATTGCTAATTGCTTTTCAGCACCTTCACTCGCTTAGCAAGGATGATTTGGAATATTACGAATAAGGGTTTGTCTGACACACTTTCTATCCCAAAGCTATGTTTGCTATCACCCAACACCAGAAAAGACAAGAAAAAAGAAAACAATCAGAGTAACCTTGTCTTTACACGTTCCTTCCCCTGATGAGGTCGTATGGAGATAAATAGCTTATCCTGAGGCAAAATGTGCTGATTGCAGTACCATAAGCTGTCATTCAAAT
The DNA here is from genome assembly GCA_037974485.1 of Hemigrammopetersius urotaenia. Lineage (NCBI taxonomy): Eukaryota > Metazoa > Chordata > Actinopteri > Characiformes > Alestidae > Hemigrammopetersius > Hemigrammopetersius urotaenia. The sequence continues at coordinate 21,065,792 of JBBPDC010000129.1, forward strand.
CACAAGTTAAGAGCTTACCTGCACTGGCTGATCAAGATTTCAGCATAAACTAAGATCATGCAGACTCTGTGGCCAAAATACAAAAACACTTCAATATTTATCTTTTTTTTTTAAGTTGAAAGAGACATAGTGCACCAGGAAAACAGGAAAGACACATTTTATATGGTATCTTGTTGCATCATCTTTGAAACAGGCAATCAGACACTGCGCTCAAGTACTAGGGATGCTACGAAAAGTTTCAGAATAGCAAAATCCTATCAACGTATTGCAAACCCATACAGTATCACCGCTTCAATAAAAACCCACTACTAACTTGCCAATACAGTTTTCATTATCACTTATATTAGTCATCTATATGTTTTGATTAATGATTATTGCTGGCCTGCAAACATTTTCCAGGCTTTGAAAATGTGCATTTCCATAAGATTTCCTGAATGCAGACCGGTTTCCTCTGTTGTAGACAATCACACCACACACTGCATCCACAAAGCCTGCAGCATTGAGGACCCCACAAACCCTCTTTTCCCCTCTCTAGTCTGGCAGAAGGTATCACAGCACTTTACTTCCACGGCGGGGAACAGTTTCTTTCCCCAGGCCTTAAGACTCCTAAATCAGACCTGAATAACAAACTGTACATCACACGCACACACACACTCTAAACGACTTCTTTTCCCAATTACGCTGCACACACACACACAACTGTTTTGCTATAAACAAAGAAAACGTACTTCCCACCTGCCACTGTAAATCCCCTGTATTTAGTTATATACTGTTTATTTTTTCTAATTCTGTTGCTGTTGTGTGCTATTTTGAACATTTATTGCTGTCTACCTCAGCCCTTTACATTCCTTTGCATTCTTTGCACTTGTTGACTGGAGCACTAACAGTACTAGATCGTGTGAAAACAGTATTATGACAGTCAACTGCACTGTGTTATCCTGACATGTATATATTTTACTATTGCTTATTATTGTTTATTGCCCTCTCTCTTTAGACGTGTCATGCCTGCACTTGTGATGCTGTATTATGGTGCTCTGTTGTTTGTTCTTTGAGTTGCACCATCCTAGAGCCGTGGTGGGCAGCTCCGAACCTGGAGGGCCAGTGTCCAGCACAGTTTGATGGTAGTTTTCCTCAAACACATTCCCTAAACTTGACAATTAACTTGTGAGGTGAACTAGGTGTTTCTGGACAGGGAAATCACCCTGTGCTGGACTACGGCCCTCCACGACCAGAGGTGCCCACCTCTGTCCTAGAGGAACACTGTGTACATGGATGAAAGGACAAACACCAAAGAATTATTTATGTTTAATAACTGACTAATTTAAAGTGCTTTCCTTAATGCAACAATTAATTGTCTGCTGAAGCCTAGTTGCTCATACACCACACTTTGCTACACGAGCCAAAGTAGCCCCTCGTTCAAAATCAGCTCTTTGCAGGTAACAGAGGTAATCATCATATCTTTGGTCTTGCCAAGATATTTTCTTGATCCTCTAGATCAATGGTCCCCAACCACTGGGCCGCAGACTGGTATCTGTACGTGAGTCATTTGGAACCAGGCCACACGTAAATACAGTATATAAATATATTTTAGATTTTTTGAAAGATCTTTTTTTTTTTACTACCAATGAAATGCATGGACGAAAGACACTAAGGACAACCTGGACAACATTTGAGAATGCGGTTTACAGGAAAAACACTGCGATTTTGTCTCAGTTCATGACAAACATGCAAGCATGCATTTATCTCAATCAGACCACATTTGCTTTAGAGCTATTTTTAATTAACCTTGCATAGCGGGACCTCCCAGTTTATGTAGACACACAGCTATAAATCAGGCACAGGGTTCTCCCCTTGATTGCTAGATGTCCTCGCTGATGTACTCTGCCGCAATTATCAGCCATAATTAACGAGGAAAAGAGAGAGCTTCAGTGTGGCAGTGATATCAGCTCTCCACATACTGATTGGGCTGCAGTCTCTTACTGTGGCTCATTAGTAAAAAAAGGTCCTCTTTCCCTCATGTTGCACGCTGACAAATTGTATCATTAATCTCCGACCCGTTATCATAAATCATGGAGGAACAGTGAGTTCCAATTAGAATAGCTGATCTTGTCCTCACTTCAGTATAACAAAGCTAAGCTCTTCTGGCTACGTGTGTTAGACATTCACACTCGACAAGGACTAGGTGGTTGACTACTTAATTAAATCACTTTCATTTGGACAGCCTGAGCAAGTGACTAAACTATTTATTGAGCATCCAGACAGAGCGCAGATGCTTCACAGGAGTGTTCAGACAAGGATCGCATGAAGACGTTCAAGCAATCCCCAAAAATTGAGTTAATCAGACTAATGCGACGTCTGTGCTGTGATGAACTTCCCAAGGAAACAGTATCTCAGAGCTGGCTGAATGTTTGGCTCCATGATCGTTGGGACTGGATGGCCAATTTTCATTTCAGTATTGCTGCATGATTTCCCGGTGTCTTTAATATCTGGGAAATCATACGGCAATATTAAATTCTCACAATATGTTGCACAGCCTTGAGTCTCATTGGGAGTCTTTGAGGAAGAATAATTTCAAAAACCTTTCATAATTGTATGGGATGTTCCATCTGGTCCTACTTGGTTCTTTAAACTAGGGATGGGAAATATTGTCATACAAGTAAATTAAGCCACAAAGTCACTCTTAATGATTCTCTGAGCATATAGTGGTTATAAGTGGTAATAAGTGGTATTTAAAGAACACACACCAGTATTATAATGTTTTGCCATATTGTCCACACTTACTCTAACCGGATCCAAATTAGGGCTGTGCGATATAGACAAAAGAAACCTATTACTATTTTCTTGAACAATATTGCGATTTTGTTTTACAGTGTGAATATGAAAACAATTAGATCTTTATCAAAGACCTGTAACACGTCTCTAAAACAGACATAAGGCAAAAAATAAATAAATCACGTAAATCAAGTAAAGGTGTAATAAAATGGCTCTAGAACAGACCTATGGCAAAAAGTAAGTGCGTGTGTGTGTGTGTGTGTGTGTGTGTGTGTGTGTGTGTGTGTGTGTGAGAGAGAGAGAGAGAGAGAGAGAAAAAACCACCCAGACCACAGTCTCCCACATAAAAACAATTAGAACACCGGCAGAATCAGCTGCTTTAAGTGTTCAAAGGTTTTTTGCTAAGAAAACCAGCATGTCCATTTCAGGGATGGGGGAAAATAACTTCGCGATGGCTGTCGGTATCTTTTATCCAGAGTCTGTATCATTTTTTGGAAGCCGGCTTTACCTTGCGGGCATCATATCTTTGTATAAATTATATGTGACGGCGTCGGTAATTTTTCTGTGCTTTTTTGAACTTTTTTCATATGGTGTGCAGCTCGCAAACGCCTGCCATATTGATTTTTTCACCTGGTTCCGAACGAGTTTGGGGTGTACTTTTCTCCGTGTCCACAGATTTTTTTTGCCATGCATAAGTCATAGACCTCTTTGTGACGCTGCCTCAGGTGTTGAAATAGGTTTGTTGTGTTACCCTGTTCGCCGCAATGGCAGACTGACAGCGCTGAACTCATCATCCCTGTTTCTGCAGCCTATTTGTTGTTAAGCTCAGTCTCCTGTTCTCGCGCTCTGTTTAGGCACGCTGCGTTGTGATTGGTTCAAATAGCATGCCACGGGAAAAGTCGGGAGTGCACAAAAAATCGTGCTGTAAGGCAATTTAGAAATCGCGCATATTCACGTCGCGATTTCGATACGATTTCGATTAATCGCACAGCCCTAATCCAAATTTAAAGTAAAGAATTGATTTAATTAACTCCTCTTCGTGCATAAAATATAAAATAAATACAAGAAATATAGAATATGATATACAGGAGAAAGGAAAAACTAGAAATATATAAAATAAAACAGACTTTTTAAAGGGTAGAACAGGGTAAGGTCCAAATAGTGCTCCAAGGCTTTGACATTTTCTTTCTCGTTTATGGAAATATGAAGTGATTTTGACTAGCACTCACAGTGGCAGAGGGAAGGCTATTTAACACAGCAACACTGTGTCAAGTTCATTAAAAATGATCATCATTACTGTTTTGGCACTGTTCTTCAGGCGGTAAAAACCCCTCAGGAGCCATTCAAGACTCAAGCATTTTAAAACTGCTGTATCCAGAACCAAAAATCCCCTTTTTTAAAAACAGGCATGAGTCACAAGTTTTGCAGACAAAAGAGCTGTTCGGTCACCACTGGAGAAACTGAATAAAATGTCTCGTCCACATTTACAAGACATAACCAGTATTTCAGGAGCTAAAATGGCTTTAGACTGTTTGACTTCTGTAGATTCTATTAACTGAAAGGTGACAAAACACAGGCTGTCCAACATATATATGAACTTTCCCATCACAACCCCTAAATGCTGCTCAGACTCATGCAATACAGCCCAATGACATTCTGGTCCAAAGGTTCTCCAAGGACACTGACATTATACTCAGACATAGCTGTGAAATAAACGGTGAGTATTGTCTGCGATGACTACCCTCTCCAAGGAGACAGAGCGAGGAGCTACTGGGCCGAGCAGTTCCACCTCAATATCTCTCAGTAAATACATGGTCTAAGGCCATTATATCCCTTGCAGACTGAGAACGGAGCAGAAAAACAACATTTCAAATGAGCTCTGTGGTCTCCTCTAGTCTACTTATGATGTGTACAAGTTCATATGCTGAAAACACACTAAACTTCTCGCCCCCAGCAACACAGGCCCAGAATACACTCGGCTCGGTTGTCTTTGTGGGTTGAGACTTGTATGAACTTGCTGCAAACGCAAATGACATCCAAGCCAAATGGCAAACCTGAGGGGAAAGAAAAGCACAACAAAACTCAATTTCCTTTCTTTTTCCAAAAGCAATCATTCAAAAACCTGACGTCGACAAGTAAGGTGTTTCGGTCAGAGCGGAAACCAGAGCCGCTGTTACGCTCATAGCGCTGATGTTGCAGAGCCCTTCAGGGATTTTCCCCACTGTTGTTTTCATGGTTCTGAGTTACCGACCTTTCTGCAGAAATAAATGCTTTGACAAAAGTAGCCCAAAACGATTTCATCTCACAAAACTGTTTCAAAGCTAATGTAGTCCATTTTTTCACATTTTGGTAAACAGTCCCTCTGGCTATTATTTTAGCTTAATTAGAAAAAAGTAAAGTGTGTAATTAGGTTCCAGAGTCAAGATGTTGAAAATCAACACACATAATTGATTTGGGTTGGTGCACAAAAAAAACAGTTATGCGATTATGAATGTAAAGATTTCAAAATGAGCTGTGAGCGTGTCCTATAAAGATCAAGAGAGGTGGCCCTCAGAGTCTTCTCATGCCATCTCAGCACCATAGTACAAATATAATAATTCTAGCTCTGCTCAGATTCCACCAGCCTACATGCAGTTATTCTCCCTTTGACACTTAAACTCCATCACTCATTTAATCAGCTCCTCTCAGGCAAACCACAGACACGGCAAGCGCGGGGAAATATGTTTGAAATGAAAACTGTGGTGAGATAAGGACAGAACCTTGTTTAAATGCCTAAAATGTGATTTTGTCTCATAAAAATCTCCCCACCAAGACACACATAACGTTTTTCATTTTCATTCTCCTGTACTATTCAATTACCCTCTATAAATTATGCAGAATCCATTGTATTTTTTTTTTTTTTACTTTGTAACAGTAAGCACTTGGCATTTGGCCTGAGTGAGAGACAGAGTGAAACAAGCCAAATAGTACCGGCCAGTGTGAAGTAGGTGCTCTTGGCCTGGCACCATCGCTCCTTGATTTGGCTTTAATGCAGTGCATATGGACGGCGCACTTCAAATGCGGGGACGCTAGCGGGACTCCTCTTTGCCAGCGTGAGGGCAAACGTCATCTGTGGGCAGCGTGCAAATCTCCAACATGCCTGTTCAAATAAAAACTCAGCGGGCGCAACCTAATTAAATAATTCAGTGGAAAAAGGCCACAATTTGACTGAGGGAAAGAGGACACTAGACTCTAAACTCCAGGAATGGAAGCAAGGCACCAAAGACAGTTGTCCAAAAAGGTAGAAAACTAGGACAGATGTTCAGATTTGACCGATATTCAGATAATACTGTGCTAGAATGGTTCCATTTTACTTCATTTATAAGATGAAAGAAACACACATCCCTGATCCATGTAGATGTAGGTCCAGTCTCTACAATGGCATCAGCAGGTATAGATGTGAAAACGATCCGATATTAGCATCAGCCTACATATCCCACATCGGTGCATCATTAGTTCCAATACATACAACAGAGCTTAAAATGTAAAGTGACAAAGGCTCTGATGGACCGATTCATTAACGCACATGTGCTGAATGAGCACTTTTTTTCCGTTGTGTAAAAAACGCACACTACAGATGGATTGTTGACCTTGGTTATTCAAACTGCAATCTTGAACACGAAAGCACACCATGGCAGACACGGACAAAGCATTCCTCTTTGCTCCAGATCTCTCCAGTCAAATCCACAACAAAGGAGAATTTTTAAACTGGGGATCGGGTGAGGATTTCTTTCAGTGTCCTAAGTGTGCTTCTTCAGCTTTGCACTGGAGCTACAAGGCTTACGTAGCTTAAGAGTAATCACCGAAAAAAAAGTTTTTAGATGACATAAACGTCTATTATAGTATTCTGGCAGCTCTTGCGCAAAAGTTTGGACACCGATCGTGTCTTGGTGGATCAGCGATGTTTGGGGTGAGGGGAAAATTGTGTACGTTTGATTTTACGGCACACTACTCCTTTAAACTCAGTGAGATAATCCACATAATTTTGCGTGTCAGCCTGAGCTTCCTTTGTTAGGTGGGACTGCCCAGCTTCACCCCCTCCTCTCCTCTCCCTGTTCCTCTTCAAACCCAATTACATGCCACACTGGAAGGCTGCAGTGCAGCACATCGGAGGGCTGGCATGCTCAAAACTACAGCAGTGGGCACCAATGGCACTCGGGATTAACCACTGTATACAGCGTCATGCCTGTCGGCATACAGCCCCATTACAGTACACACACACACACACACTACAGAAATAAACACTACAGTAAAACTGTGTTCCATTAGGGTCCTTTCCCCTCGGCACACCTCTCCACCTATGACCCAAATGGCCTGGACCAGAACTGACTCAAGCACTTTCCAGAGTCAAGCTGAAAAATGCAGCAGTTAAGAGATATGGCTGTTACTGGGGTAAGCTTATCCATTATTCATGAACAAAGCTATTTTAATAAGAAAATTCCTCCCACGGTTGGTAGCAACTCTTTAACAAATTAAATTCTTCAGCAGGACTTTTTGGGCACTTTAAAAGACCAATATAGTGCATGTTTCTCACTTCATTTTCACCCCCTGAGGTCTACTTGTGACATTTGTGTGGTTTTGTGTACCAAAAACTGTTATTATTCAATTATTTACATGTCCTTTTTCTAACCTCTTCTTCTCCTTTAGACTTAGAACAAGCTCTTTCTTGTTAATGTGGCTTTAATAATATATCATGTAAATGAGAACTGCTTTTATAGGATGTCCTATATTGCATCACAACCAGTCTGGGATGAAACAAACTTTGTGGACGGCGTGAATGTGTGGGGTAAAGCTGAATAAGCAGAGTTATTAAAATATCTTTTTAAATGGCATCACAAAAATAATGAATAGCTGCAATGACTGTTCCAGCAGTTCTATTTCCACATATGAACTGTATTGACTGGACTGTATGGTGTGACAAGTATGTTTTGAAAGTCAACACCAACCTCTTATTACTAAAACAAAAAAGAGAGAATAATTTGGTTTGCCACATTACATGCTTTTTAATGACCTTTCAGTTTGCCCAGGATTAGAAGATGACCATACCCTAATCCTGAATGTCCTGTGTTTCTGCAGCGCTCCAAAACACAGCGATGCTTCATGCAGATGCTGGTTTGGTGAGGCAGGGAATTTAATTTTCCTCGTTAGTCGGCTGGGTGAGACTGATCCCCTCGTAGCGCACCGTGTGCTTTCGTATTCATCTCTTTGACTGCGCTGAATGATGGTTGTCTATTTTTGTAGCTGTGACAAATTTGGGGAATTTAGCGTATGCTTGCATCATTCAAAGTCAGCAGATGGAAAGCTCAGATTTCTAAAGCATTCCGCATGTCATTATGCCAACAAATCTAAGACTAAAAATGGAAGAAAAAAAAAAATTACATCTTAATTATTCTGCTGCCGGTCTAAACACTGTTCTTGAATAAGTCTAATCAGACTGCCATTTTTATAAACAACATTCCTGCAGCATACATGTTTGGCAAGCTTGTCCAGGAACGGAACGCTCAAAACTACAGCACCTGCAAGCACAACATTAACGCTCCAACACCTGTCCAAAGCCCATCGAAAACCCTACTAGCATTCAGAGATGAAGAGGAGATGGAGGCTAATCACGCATGTTTGTGTGTGCTTCGTTAAAGTAGGTGGAATTAGTGTCGTCCATTAAGAGACATCAGCTGTTGAGGCTGCCAGTTCCAGATGTACATAATTTATAAGACTGTAGTGGGAGATTACATGCAGTGTAGTCACAGCAATAAACCATAATGAGCTTGACCAGACACAACAAGGCCTAAACATTACAAGGCGTGTACAAAAAAAAACAACACCAGAGTGAACTAGACAGTTATTCAGCCGTTTTAATGTCGTCAGTAACTCTTTATTTCTGTGGTTGATTTTTTGCTTACATTTTCAAAGTGAAGTCCAGCAAATAAATAACTCAAACTAAAGAGGGCAGCAGCTTTCTAAGGCCATACCAGTGTGAATTAGACAAAGATCAACTATGGCTGAAAACTCAAAAAGTTCAATATGGGAGCATTTTCTCAAAACTAAGGAGAAAGTAGCCACACACAACATATGCAAGACTTTTTTGCACAGCATTACCTTAAACCACCTTCCCTTCCTCATGAAAGTCAAAGTCCGCAGATGGAAAGCTCTGATTTCTGAAGCATTCCGCATGTCATTAGGCCAATAAATTTAAGACTAAAACGGGGGAAAAAAACATGAACTTCTCAAAATAATTCAAGGATTTTCCAGGCCTTTTCCTCAAACCGCAAGGACCCGACATGACAGACATGGGCTGAGGTTAATTACTGTTACAACACTTTTCACTTAACATTGGCTTTCTCGATTGCTGCTGTTTAACCTGCATCGTTTGACTTCACTCAGGCATGCATGTGACCGTCGCCCTTTCTCGAGGCAGGTGGCGCATAAAACAAGGACACAGGCAGCGGGAAACTGACGTGCACACAGAGGAACACAGCCTGTTATAAAAAAAAAACTATCAAAAGGACTCTGATTTCTAAAACTGCAAAAAAATATTTATTCAGGCACTTTCAGTGACCCGTGTCTGTTTATGTCTACGTTCAAAAACCATCAGGCTAACAGCTTCAACTGTTAAACCCAGTTAATGATGCTGCAGTCTTAACCTACATATTTACTATTATAGTTACTTAAACTATAATCTCCTACAGTCAATTCAAATTATGGGCAGGCATAAGATGCAACAGGGATTTTTGTCCATGTTAGTAACTAAGATTTTCAAGAACAGTGCCTCTACTGGTCAGAACATCGCATTTTATTTTATTTTACCTTGAAATTTAGAGAAAAGGCGAATACAGTAACAAGACCATAATAAAACGGTTATTCCACATTTTATATCATTTAATTGAGGAGAAAATACCAAAAAAAAATAATACCAAACAGCTCCTTTATTTACAGCCCACATTTAGGTAATTTATTCATCCAATAAATTTACACACCTAAATAATATTCTGAAGCTTTCCTGGCATAGAAACCATCCACCACGTATTTTCTCCCTATAGAATCTGTACACTGCTGATCCGGCGCTGAACAGAGGATCAGGCGTAGTGAAGTCCAGCCCTGAGAAGATCATGTAACTGCACGGATCAATGCGAACCACAATTCACCTGACCCTCCTCCGGATCCCACTCGACCAAAAGTTGAGGGATACTGTGAACAATTCACGGCTGCATTCTCCCATGATTAAAATTCACTTTCTGGTGAAGATCTAGACATGCAGGTCTGTCGCCTTCCAGGGAAAAAAAAGAGCAGCGACAAGCTGGAAGGTGGCAGCTGTCATAATTACCCTCAGATTATTTTCCCCAATTAGGTACGAGATAATCCTTCCAGCATGGCTAGAAAATCTAAACAGCTAGGCAAAGGTTTTGTCATAATGTCCAGATTAGTTGTGTGCATGGAGATTTCTCACTGTAGTCTCTATGGTCAAGTGCACATTACTTACTACCCTGTCCACACACACACACACACACACACACAAGCTTCCTACGTCTGAACTGGTTATGCATGGCTGTGCTGTATTAGATTTCTCTTCTAAGCACCAGTCTGTTGAGCCCAACCAGGTGCCCAGTTCAGCACCTACAGCCCACCCCAGCATGCACAAATAGAACTGGACACTCCTATGCGTTAAATAACGATTGCTCGATCAAACTACAAGACATGCCCTGAAGCCACGGACAGTTTCGAGCAGCAAGGCTTAGCCCTTCACCATTTGCACGGGATAAGCCATTCATCTCTGTAAGACTAGTGCCTCCGTTTGACCCAGACAGACGCCGTTATTACACAAGTTTAAAAACGACAAGAGGGGCTGTTCTCGTTCTCCAAGATCAGTCCGTCTGACTATGCATGACCACAGGCTGCAGGAAAGCATAACAAAACCCAGCAAGGACTTTTAACGTTCAGCATGCATGTCTGCCTAGCATGTTCGTGCCTGGAATGGGAGCCCACACACTATACCTACTATCAGCGTCATGTGGGAGAAGAAAGAGAGCAGGGGGCTACATGGAGACCCGGAATAAGGACTCCGAGACACGGATGAGCAAGAAGCGAACAAGTGCATGGAGGAGAGGAAGGAAAAAAAGAGTGCACGCGGTTGGAGTTGGTTGATTCTTCCTATTGTGCCGTTCCCCCCTAAAAAGTGCTGCAATTCCACTTTGGAGAGTTCACAAAAAGCGACAGAATGGGGGTGCTGCGCCTTTTAAGGTGGAACGGCAAAATTGGAAGAAGCAGCTAACCCCGAGAAGCTGAAAAGTTGACACAATCGCGTGTCGAGCGTGCAACAACGAGTTGCAACTTTGTCTCGTGTCCAAAACAAACGCGCAATATTCTGGAGAGGTCCTGGCGAGTGCAAAACGCTCCATACCTCCTTCTTGGTCAGCTTGAAGACAAGCGGGGATGTTCTTCTTCCAGCCCGGCATTTTTTTCGAAGCATTCACACAGCAGCTTTCCAGTTACGCATCTATGGGGGAGGGTTCTGTATTTATTAATAATGAGAATAAAACGAGCTCCCGCGCGTTTCCATTTTCGCGTGCATTTCTCCTCCTGTCTTCCCTTTCTCAGTAGCTGCTGTAATTCAACGCCGTGTCGTGTCTCCCTCCCTCTCTTTCTCCCTCCCTCCGCCTTGCTGAAGAGTGAGCTGAGCCGAGGAGAGAGCAGTGAAGGTGGCAACTACAGCCTCACACACACACACACACAAACACGCGCGCATGCATACACGAGGGAGACGTTCCCAGTGTACTCTCAGAGCCACGTTTACTTTCTCGCAACATTAACTTCTGCTTATAGAGGATTTAAAGCGTTTTTCCTGCGCGCGCACGTGTGTGTGTGCGCGTGCTGTAATGGTCTGTTCCGGCGTGGTAGCCCAGTATGGCCTCTTTCATTCATTCATTCATTCATTCGTAGCATGGGGGTTGCATGGCTGCAGGTCTGTATGTCATGTATGTGCTTGTTGTGTTCTGCACTATAATCTAATTAACTAACAGAACAAACTGATCTGCAAGTGAGATTTTAAAGGGCAAGTTCATCCACTTTTTGGAAATATTCAAAAATTTCACATTCAGTGGTTAGGATGCACAAGTGAGTGTGAAGTGGTTCATTGTAGAGAAATTTGGTAAGATTTCTTGTCTGTGGTGATGGAATATAGTCATTTTATACACTATTTGAACAAAATTATTGGGACACGTCTGTTTTTCAGGGTCTCCTACTTCCAGTGATGACAATCTTAACACTTCAGCATACCAAGACATTTTGGACAATGCCGTTGTGGACTCCATTTGAGGGACGGCCCTTTTCTGTTCCATAAAGACTCCATGGTTGGATGAGTTCCGTGTGGATGAACTTGACTGGCCACAGAGCCTCACCTCAACCCCATCCAACACCTTTGGGATGAACTGGAACGGAGATTGCGACATCAGTGTCTGACCTCATAAACGCTCTGCAGAATGAATGGGCACAAATTCCCACTGAAACTCCAACATCTTGTCGAAAGCCTTATAAGAAGAGTGGAAGATGTTATAGCTGCAAAGGGGCACCAACCCCATATTAAAGCCTGAGTATTTGAAAGCAATGTAATTGAATGCAAAGTCCCTGTTGATGTAATGGTTAATCATCCCGATATTTTTGTCAATATAGTGTATGTAATATAGAATGATCAGTGAGGTTACATAGACTTTCTGTATGTACTATAAATATAGTCATGAATCTAAAACGATTTGGACTCTATGTTGGCCTTGAATGTACTAATGGATTTGAAAAGAAATACAATTTAGAAAAACATTTTTTTTGACATGACTCAAATCTAACACCAGATATCTCAAGCACCAGGCAATATATTCATAGGTGTGCGAGGGAGCTTATACCGGCATTGGATGTCTTGTTCTTGTCATCACCACTGGGAACAGGTTTGACATGGTTCACATCAAAACACTTTGAATGATTTTATTTACCTTTTAATTATATAATTAATGAATTATATTTTTAATGAAGCTACAACTTCAGACTATACAACTCATATGATGTAGTAAATGATAATTAATAGTGTCCTTCATGTTTACCATCTGATACTGATTAATAGGACACATGCCCACAAGACATCAAAGCTGATTGTTATGGATAATCTAGAAATGCTGATTCTCATGCTGTGGAACATATGAGTCATCTTGGCAGACTTGACAGTTTGACAGACTATACATCCTGAGATTTGTAGACACCTCATCCAACACTGCCTCAGAAATCCAGGAGTATTAGAGGGACTCTGTCCTCCATTGCTGCAGTAACAGCATCTACTCTTCTGCTTTACACTATAGTGTTCGAACACTCCTTTGAAGACTTTATTGCATTCAGCCATGAGAACATAAGGCACTATTCAAAAAAATTTTTTTATCTGGAGTGGTTTTTCAGATTTTTTTTCTTGCAAACTTGAAAAGGAAACATTTTTCGCATTTAAGTTGCTTGACATAACATGAAGAGTTACATGACACATGCTATAAATGGGATTTTTCTCACACTTCAAGGCTTCACTACCACTCTGTACTCTGCCAGTTCATAAACAGCGAGGGCCTCTTTTTTGGACATGGCTCTCTCAGGGATGATCTGGCAGACGCCATCAGGGGTCCTATTGCGTTGCATAACTCATCAAATGTTGAATGATTCTTTCTAAGGTTTTGAATTCATGGGAATTCGGTAAAATCATTGCGTACCTTCCAGAAATTTCTCATACGTGATCACTGCCAGGTATTGCTTCCCCGTTATTATGTGCTTCGCTTGCCCTTGTGTGTTCAGTCACATACTACTGCTGAAATTACAGCAGGTCCAATTGAAATAACTATGCCAACATTTGTAAGATCTTGCAGATCAGTCAGCATGTATAATAGGATGATTAGAAAAGCCATCTTTAATCACTTAACATCACTCGGAAACACAGATCATTCACATTTTCCCCCCAAAAATAGCTGCCAATTTGTACAAATTTGCAATGGAAACCCACCTAATGATGGGGATGATTAGTGCTGGATCACTGCTCCACTGCTCCAACTCATCCCGAAGGTGCAGGATGGTGTGCCAGAGAATGCAGTTCCACTGCTCAACAGTAGCCAACCTTTGGTGTTGGGCTGGATGACCTAAGGCTCATGTGTGGCTGCTCCAAGGCATCCGATCCTACTAGCAGTGCATTTTTTTTGTGGAGATTATTTAACCTAGGTTTGTGGAACTGAATGCCTGCATAAGAAAGTAGATGAAATCACTGATTAGAAGGAGCGTCTGCTTTTGCACGAGTAGTGTAAATTAATATATATGCATTAGTGGATGTGCATAGTTATAGATTTCTTTTTAGATCTTTAAAGAACTTGCAGTCACAGGCCTCCTATCACTGCCTTATTTATACATTTGTTATAAGCAGATGGCTCTCAACACATCCTGATAGCAGATTTAAACAAGGCAAATGAATAAGTGTCACTGGCCGGAGGGAGACTATTTAGGCAGCCATTGTGTCACATTGGCGGCCTACTTTTGCTATTAGTGCTTTGCCCCTTATCCCTCCCCCCTCCCAGGCCCCCATGTTTCTTCCCTCTGTCAGTCGACTCAGGAACCATAGCAGCTTCATGCTGGCTGGAGCACATGCTGGAGGGCAAAGCCAGGCTCTAATGAGTGATGCTGGGCAGAGGAGGAAGAGGCAGGATCCAGCCTTAGAGTGACACCCATTCCTTCATCTATCCATCCATTCATCCCTGAGGCAACATCCAGAAACACACAGCGTAGGATGCAGAGAGGGAAATGTGAAGGGGCATGTCCATTTGCCTCCCATTTGGTTCCAAAGGGCCAGATGCTGGAAAGTAAACCGAAGGGAAATAGTGAGTAATTTGAGTGAACTGAACTCATTTCAGCAGACTGGAGTTTGATTGTCTGTCTGGGGAAGCAAACTGTACTACACCAGTAAGAGTTCACGGGCAAGATTCCTAATGCTGGATTCGGCTTCCTTTGTCTAATGATTATGATTATAATGAATGAGTATTTGCCAAATGCATATTTGTGAATGTTAGAAAACCACCTAGAAAGCCTACAGAAAAATCATTGTATCATCATTTCTCACTTTAGCAAATTCATCCAATCAAGTAAAGGAGCCCAGGTTACTGATGCAAGCTCGTTAGACTGCTAGCATGTTAAAAGCTCAAAATGATTTCTATTATTGTCTTAGAGCCATGATGTCACAGAGCTATGATGTCACTGGAATTCTTTTATGTTTGCAGCAGTATGAGACTAATTATGATAATTTTTTGGGGCCAGGTCTTTCATCCATATCTTTCAAAATAAAACACAATTATTTTAAAATGTTCTTTGAGAATCGTGTTATGTTCCTTTTCCTTTGAAGGATAATGACCTCAAGTTCCACTAGAAGCCCGACCTGAATTGTGTACTATTCATATAAAAAAGGCAGCACTAAAGCTGACAGAGAAAACATGTAGATATATTCCATTTGCACCTTGATTTTTTTGCGGCCTTATTTTCTCATTTTGCCTGTTGTCATACCACAAAAATGTCAAGCCTTACTAACACTATGACAGCCTCCACACATTTCTATCTGCATGTTAAAGTGTTGTGGAGTGAAGAAGTGAGTGCAGTAGTGAAAATGGCTTTTTTTTTAAGCTTGCCTTCACGTTCACCAGAGGCACAAACTCCTGCACTTTTCCTCCATACTAGCCAGTCAACATCATGCCTATTTCAAACACAAACTAGGACTTTGTCATTTGTATTTGATATGACTAAAAAACTCTGTGATGACATCCTAAAAATCTGAAATGATGGAGCAGTCTTAGAAAGGTAACTTGCTCAGGCTTGTTGAGATCAATATGAAAACTGATGTGTAGGTGCAGGTAGTTAACCTTCCATCCAGCCATTTCTAACAGGCTGTCAACCCACAACTTCTTACTAAGTCTAAGAGTGTGTAATGTGTTAGTATTTTTTTTTATTTAAATATTTTTTAATAGTTTATCATATGTCATGACATTTTGTAGTGTATTTTATTTTCAAATAAGGTTTGTGTTGTCATTTTAAAAGACATTGTAATGCTCCTTTGCTCATCCCTGGTCAATGTCAGGTCATGGCTGAAATTCTGATATTCAATATATGACTGGAAATGACAGCGATGTTTCTCTTGTGCAGACTTATCCGAACAATTAATGAATAATTAGAAGTTTGTTGGAAGACTAAGAATGGGATAAGATCTGCAAATTGTCTCAGTTTATAATCCACCTTGGATTGAACATCTAAATGACCCTTTTTGAATTGTTACTATCATTAAAAGTTTAAGGTCTAAAACTTCCAGTAAAGTGAAACTTTTCCTTTTAAAACGTTTCACTTTTCGTTACTGGGCCGGTGTTGCCATGGTCCTTTATTTCCGAGGGAGAGCATCTACCTTCCAGATAATTGAGCTTGTCATGTAGCTTGTGCGTGAGGCACTCTCACTGGAACTGCTCAGACAGATAGTGAGGCAATTATTGTCACTATTTGACTGATATTAATGCAAACTTGTTGTTTCCTGGAAACCCTCGTGTGATAAATCATCATGGCAACATTTTTTTGCTGCTGCCTCAGTTGCAAATGTGGAGAGTGGAAAAAAAACAGATGATGACAGAGTTGCCTCCAAAACATTTGGTTGGTTATTAATTCTGACCTGTCTGGCCTTTTGAAGGTGAATTCTGCAGAGTGTAGGGTCCAGTTGAGTCAGGCAAGCGATACTCACGAGCCTAGTTAGAACTATTCAAGAGTAAACTGAGTGAAATAAAAAAAGAAAATGAAGTGTGGATGAAAAAAATCTGACATAGCTCTCACGCTCTGCTCATTAGCCACTGATATAGGCCACTTGTTCCAGTAATGTCCTCTGACATGCCTTAACTGTAAGCCACCTTATGTAACGCTATAGTCAGGTGACCAGGATGATGACATTCTTGCTCTTTCAGCTGTGAATGCTAATAACGTTTTTTCAGCCAAGTCTGATTCATGATTCTGACCTTTCAAAAAGGAGATCACTAGCCAAGTAGGTCCTGCCATTGTACTGTGCATTGGCCACAGCCTCCTGTGCTGTTTAAGAATACTGTCTGAACAAATGCAGAGTAGCAAAACACATACATTAGATTCCAATGAATGTTATTTAGAGTTAGTTTTAACCCTTTAAAGTCTCTAAACCTCTTTTCCTTACTCCCACAATGGGAATTAATTCAGCAATCTTGCCTTCTTTTCCATGTAACTAGTGAATAATACTCTTTAGTATGTTATCCTGAAACAGTTCAGCAAATATTAACATGTACAGTTTTTCTTCTGGTAGTGGGTCAGCTAAGACATGTTTGGTGTCCAAATTCTGCTTCTTTAATAGCTCTGGAGCCATGATGCTAACTAACAATAGGCAACCAAGTCTTTTCCATGAATACCACCCATAAAAAGTCTCTCAACATTAAGGTCGCACATACTTGTCATCTTGGTTTAGGCTTTATTGTGTAGTTAAATAATAATGTTATTTAAAGCATAGAAGACACTATTATCATCAGGACCTCAAACGGGACTGCTCTACAGCTGAATTAGACCCAGCAGATTGCTCTTCTTGCGACAGTCCAAGAAATTTGTGCTGCCTCAAACAATGTTGGGCCACTTCTACAAGGCCATAAGAGATTGAATCATCACATCCTCCACTCCGTCTGGTCCAGCTCTGCATCTTCACACATCAAGCGTAAGCTACAGCACATTGTGTGATGTGCAAAGTCATCTGCTTCCAGCTCTCAAACCTCCTTCCTTCTTCTGTGATCAGTTCAATACATGCATTGAATAGAATAACACAATTTTTTTTACATTTACCTTTTAAGACCTTAATGGCTGTACAGGCTAAAAGAATGGGATAAAAACAAGAAATGTGCACTAAAAGAGAAGTTTGAAGCAAAGACCATAAAAAGTAGGGGGAAAGGGGTAGACATGGGGTAGTGGACAGGTAAGTTGAATTATTTTTTATAAAAACACTTGAAGATGGCTCAGGAGACAATGCTTTAGAGGAAGAGTGTTCTTAAGTTGTAGTGAATATAAGATGGAAATGTCAAGAGTACAGAAGTCCTGCAAAGGACAGGTTTAAACAGGTCCTAGATGAAAAAGGCCTGCAAGGTATGTAAGTGTTAAACCATGAAGTTCTATAACATTAAGCAATAATTCTGTTCATTATTTCATAGGAAGTCAGTGCAGGTCATGTAATGCATTCTTGGTTATGAGTTTGTACAGTTGCTTTAGTCATACAATAGGTCTGGATGTTAAAAATGTCTGTTGTAACTTGCTCTCTGTTGACTGTTGATTGCTGTGTGTTGCTACATGGTTGCACCGTGGTCCATAGAGAAACAATGTCTCTGTACACAGCTGTTCATAAATTTACCTCGACCTTGTCAAGAAAATTGACCCGAATCAGCAGTGAAATTGAGATAAATTGCCATTAACAAGGGATGTTTTGTTACTGTAAAACTTATATGATAAGTGTAAAACCCTGGGCATAGAGCAGACTAGCTGGAGCGAGAGACAGTGAGAGTAAGCGAGGAAGAAAGAAAGGCAAAATCACAAAGAAAGAAAGAATGAACACAATTGGTGGCTAAGAGACCGCAGTGCGATCATTTACCCAAAACAAATCCCAAGCATGCGGTTCAGGCTCCGTCCGCTGCTGGAAAAAAGGCCTGGCCTATTCTACCATGCCTGCCTGACATAAAGTGATTCATGGGCCAGTGGCAGCGCTTCAAGTCTCTCAGGGCAATCAAAGGCAATATGATTTCTGCTTCAGTCGCAGTGCTTTAGCACCCATTACGCCACTTGTTTGTGCAGCGAAATAAAATACCAGTGTCAATCGGCTTCCCCTCTGCAGCCAGGAAAGCTGCTGAGGGACCAATATTAAAAGGTGGAGGAGGCCAGGGACCAAGAGCAAAGACAAGAATGAGCTTTAGGCCTGAAAGTGCATGCAGCCATGCAATCATTCTAGGTGGTGTATAATGCCCAAAACTGTCAAACACATGTTCAGGAGGGGAAGGAAATGAGCCGTCGACTTTCTGAGGCAGTTTTTTTTTTATTGTTATAACAGCAATTTCGCAAGCCTTGAAGATGCTTCTGTGTGTGATCAACCTTTGGTAGACAGGCGAGAGTGACCTTCTATCAAACAGATACATTTGCGTCATTTCTCTGGTGCAAGGTTGAGTCCTTCTTAGAGCTTCTATAGTTTTTCTGCACAAAATGGTGAATGTTACTTTCTGTTTGAAAGTGTCAAACAGAGATCAGGGCAGTAAAAGAACTACTTTTGAAGAACCTTTAATAGATGGTTCTTTAGCCCTCCAGACCCCACAGCAGCCTCTGTCAGCCACTCTGCATTTCCTCTTTATGGCTGCAGACGGCCTGTAATTTTCTGAGGGGAATTCTGACAGAAAACATAATAATTACAGTCATCACCGAGACACATTACATTTTAGATAAGTATTTGTTTAATCAGAGCATGCTGACTGTTTTCCACTTAAAACCAAATGCCTAAGGCAACACTTCTGAAATAATATTGTTATTTAACAAAATAACAACCTCACATTCCTGTATGCCCCACTGCAAATCCTCGTATTGGCCAGTGAAAATGTCAGCTACACCTTTGTCTTGATTTGGTCTTGTAACGCAAAGCTTGTCATCCAACCTGATGTTCCATGAATCAAAATAAGCACTGGCAGCGGTGAAATCAGGAGGCATGACAGGTGTTTGTGTTGCGCTAGCCTGTCATGCCGCAAAGCACAAACACTGCTCAATACTAGAACATTACCTGTTCTGAAATGACAGAGCACTTCTAGACCATTTTGTCATAGCTGTCTCAAAGAAGCCACCCCATTAAAGCTATACAAGCTTATATAACATTGCGTTGCCTGCTAATTGCATTTAATTGCTGCCACATCACAAAGAGATGATGCTTCCGTCTTTTAATATCTGAGCTGATGTGGCAGGATGTACTCGTCCTTTAAATTCATTACTCCTGTCCCAAAAGACCCAATCACAGTCCTACAGTTGTAATTGCAATTGTACATGTACGCAACTCTTTTTTATCTTGGCAGTCAAACCATGAGCACCTTCTATGTGCCCTTACTGCAGTCTTTGGCAAGGAGAGCAGAAATACGGATATCTTGAGAGACAGTCGTGGACCAGTCAGAGCAGATGGTTTTGTCTTCAGCTGCCTGCCGATTCAGATGTAAGTAAAGCGCATCTGTTTTATTAATTTGCCTTTACAAATTGCTGAGCTGCATTATGCTCATAATCAGAATTGAGCCACTGTAGATGAGCATGTTAGCTTATTGAAGAAAATAAGTCTCAGTTTGTGGACAGTCAGACAGTGAGAAGAATCAGCAGAAATATGTCCATGCCAGAAAAGAAGCATTCAGCATTCTAACTGAATGGTTCTCTTACTTAAAAATACATTACGAGGTACAGGCATTCATTGAAATTGCTGTTTATGTTGCAGCACAAACTGCAGACTTTTCTGTTTAAGTCTGTGTGCGCCAATTCCACTGCAACAAACTGAATCCTCTCCATATACACCTACCAGCCCTAGCATTAATACCACTGACAGGTGAAGTGAATAACACTGATTATCTTGTAACAGTGGCACCTGTCAAGAGGTGGGATATATCAGGCAGCAAGTACTCAGTCAGTTCAGAAGCATGAAAAATGAGCCAACCTAAAGATCTGCATGGCTTTGACAAGGGCTACATTGGGATGGCTAGATCAGAGAATCTCCAGCATGACAGGTCTAGTGGGGTGTTCCAGGAAGGATAACCAGTGAACCAGCTACAGGGTCATGGGTGCCTAAGGCTCATTGATGTGCGAGGGAAAGTGAAAGCTAGCCTATTTGGTCCAATCCCACAGAAGAGCCACTCTAGGACAAACTGCTGAAAACATTAAGCCTGACTATGATGAAAAGGTGTCAGAACACACAGTCTGTCACAACTTGCACCGCGTGGGGCTGTATATCGGCAGACAGGTCAGAGTGCCTACGTTGACTGCCGAAAGTGTCTACTGTGGGTGTGTGAGAATCAGAACTGGACCATGGTTCAATGAAAGAAGGTGGCCTGATCTGATGAATCCCATTAACATCATCTGGGTAAGAGATGCTGCCAGGATGCACTATGGGAAGAAGGCAAGCTGGCAGTGTGATGCTCTGGGAAATGTTCAGTTGGGAAACATCAGGTCCTGGCTATGACCAAGGTTATGGTTGTTTGAATACAGTTCACTGACTGGTATATTCCTCATATTACTGGTATATTCCTTGTTTCTTCTATTTTTTGCATATTGGTTCATTTTTTATATCTTTATACTAAATTGAATAGAAAACTTCCAATTTAAAATATGATTTTTTAATGCTACTTCAGGGCTATAATATTCAGTCATCTGAAAATGCAGTATGGTTATGCAGAAAGACAAGAATTCAGAGCACAAAAAAGCGTTCAATGAAGTTTTGAATAGGCCTAGAAAAAAGTGCTGATTTGAACCCCACTGAGATGGTGTAAATGGACCATAAATGGGTGGTTAATGCTGGAAAGTTGTTCAGTGGGGCTGAAATAAAGCAGTTCTATGAAGAAGAATGGGTCAAAATTACAGTGATCTTAACTGAGGAAACATTTAGTTGTTTGTTGTTGCAGGTAAAGGTCCCTCATTAAAGTTGAGGGATGAGTACTTTTTCACATGGGTCATGTAGGTATTGAAAACTCTTTGTCTTCAATAAATTAAATGATGTAGAAACTGTGTTTTGCATCATCTAATTTTTTTAAATTATATTACACTTTGTGTGACAAATATGCAAAAATCAAACACTCTTCATGGTACAAAAAGTTTGATTGCTTGCTTTTTGGTTGATAAATTGATTGATTGCATAGTTGATTGATTTTGTTATTGCCCTGATTGATTGATTGACTGATCGATATTTTTGCAAAGAAACCCTTACATTGAATCAAGGTCAGTCAGAGTATAGGTGCTGATGACCAAAGTAAACGAGCCCATGATGGATTTGTATTGCTTTATTTTACTGAAGGCAACCTGCAGACAATAGTGAAGTCAATAATTCAAGTGAGGTTTCCAAACCTTTCCTGAAACCGAGGCAAACTGCAGGCACACTAATAAAAATGTGTACGGGGGATATGGTCAATATATTTTCAGAATAATTTGAGATGCAAAAAACAAAGCAACCTGTAGGCATAGGGATAAAGATGTGTACTTGGTACATGGTGCATATGTTTTAAAATAGTTTTACCTACTGAAAACCAGACATGCTGCCGGCGCACTCATGAAAATGTATGTTTGAGATATGTATGAATTTTAGCTGTTGGGACTGCAGGGAAACTGCAGGCATCCTGATGGATGTGTGTGGGGGATATGCTTTATAACAGTTTTATGTACTCAGCTGTGAGGCCTCAAACAGATTAGTGGTTTGAAGGATGCACAGTCATATCAGAAGAGCAGATGCGCAGCTTCATTATTTACGTCATTCAAATTAAACGCAAATTAATATAGCAAACGCAAAATTAGCCAGTCTACTGAGTGGCTGCTGGCCGTTAGCACATAAAGCAAATAACAGGAGCCTGATATTGATCCAGAACCTCATGCCAGTAGGCTGAATTTAAAGAACATGTAAATGCAGTGTAATGATGTGAACACATACACTGTGATCCGAAAACATCCGCTGTGGCAAATGAATCACTGGGCCTGAAACGCGATGCCTATTGATCGGTGAATAATAATGGAACACTGTGAAGAAAACGCATAGATGAAGTGTGTTGTTTCATGTTTGCCCATTTAGACCCTCAAAATCAGATGCTGTGGGGAAACCAACATGTTGGCAGGCTTCAATCTGCCCATTGAGTTTGGTTATGGATTCCAATAAGGAAATAGAGATACATTTAGACTGTTATAGTCACCCATTTTAAAAATGGTTTATTTATTTACTTGATTATTTATTTGCCTGTGTGTTGTCTTAAACAGCCCAAAAGGCTGTCTAACATAATCTGCCACAGGACTAAAAACACAAAAAATATAAAATACACTAAATAGTACAACGATTAAACATCCTTTTAAAAACAATATTTTAATCTAACTTGATGTATAAAACCATTTAACTGTTTAAAACCATTCTTTTACACAGATATTAGCAGTTAAGCAGGATCACCAATGGTGCAACTGCATTCACACTATCACACAAGCTGTGAAGTTATTTATAATTGTACTTATTACAGTGACGATGCAAAAACCTTTGGTTCAAAGAAAAAAGTGGAAGGTAGTGACTAAATAGTTGTTAATGCCTGAAGAGTCCCTGGGATGCTGCACCTTGGGTATTAATTTTCCCCTCAGTGTAGACATTACCTGTAAAGAAATAATCGCGTAATCTGCTTCAGTTTAACACTCTTTGATGTTTCAGTACAAAACAAGAATGCAGTACAACATTATAAGTTTATGTTGCAAGACAACACCGAGTGAGACAATAAACCATCTTTCTGGCGTCGGAATTTTAAGAAGTGCTGTCTGAGACACTGCAGGTGGAGAGTCACATTTAGCTGTAGTGGGAGATACTGAGGGAATCTCCGGTTATTAACATCAGACCTTACGGTTTGCTCCATGACATCCTCAATTTTGGTTTAAGGACCACTGCGTTTGATAAGGAAAGCTGACCATGCTGGAGTTCTTTCATATATTCCTGTGATTCAACCTTCAGTGTTATAAGACAAAACTCAGGTTAGCATTGGGAGGTTATCAGTGGTGGCTTCTATAAGACTACAGGTGAAACAATGTTTCACCAAGAAAAATAATACAAAAAAATCTTCATAACTATCACTATTATTGGAATGAAACAAAAAAAAATAAAAATAAGGTCGCTGTCCTAATTTCAGCTCCTCAATGTAGGCTCTGGTCCAAAACGTGAAACAGCGCCACCCCAACCGCCATTTTAATGAGACATGTTCATTTCAATGTAAATCTCCTCAGACCGGGGCGGCTCATGCATAACAAAAGGCGTAACATATTATTTGCAAGTATTTATTAATAATATTTCTAGCGATGCCCACCACCACCCAGCCGAGTTGGGCACTGGTATGACAGTGCGATTAACAACTTCATCAAGAAGACCAGGAGGGTAGAATTCATCTATAAGGGGAGAAAGAGGTTAGATATGTTCTCGAATAGATATTTAGAATTATTGTTAATTATGTACTGTTGTAATGAACATTACTATTATGTGTTTGTAAGATATCCACAGTAAAATACTTTTTTTTTATTTTATAGTGATTTAACACTAACTACGAGGAGATTGAGGGAAGAGCAGGAGAGAGAAGAGACATCAAAATGTGAGGCAGCAAATGCAGAACATGGAGGTGAAGTACTTACGGCAAGAAAATCAAGCTGCCCAGAGTGGCAAGGTATTGAGTTTGTTTCACCAAAAATATTGACCAGGGTCTGCCACTGGATGGTATGTAGTGGACAGGGGACCTCGGTATTACACACCACTCTCATGTGGTCTGCACAGGTTCCACTGGGCTGCTCTAGCAGCAGTCTCTGCTGGACTGCGAGGCTGCTTGGCTGCTTGCCCTCTATTTTATTTGCACTTTAGACAGTGAGGGTTCAGGAGACATGTTTTCTTGTTCTTTCCCTCTGTTGGCTCCTTTCTTTTTCTCTTCATTTTATTTCTTTCTTTCTCTGATCTTATATCAGCAATTTCAGATAGTCTTCCCAGCTCACCGATTCTTCCTAACAGTGGTGGAGAATTTCATCCTGACATTTCACCCAAACTCCCTTCTAGGACAATGGCGGGAGCTTCCATCTTCTTCATGCCCTCTCATTTGAACAGGATCGCTGAGGATGTCATTGACTATTAAATGGAAAAAGTCATATCAGATCTACAAAATCAGGGCCTGGTAAATGTGATTCCACACTGTGTAAGTGTTGGACCACTCGGCTCATAGGATCTTTGGAGGATGCTGCACTGCCAGTCTTCAGTGTGAAAGAACTGTGGGAACCATCACAGATGACGTGGTCAGCAACAAGTCTGAAATCGAAACTGGCCTGTGATGTAAAACCACTCAGGCTGACTGCACTCCTGTGGCCTGTGATGTAATTGGATCTCCAGAGGTTAAGTTGATCTCCTCTCCCCCATTGGAGACTGCCATAAAGAAGAAAACTATGATGAAGAACCGTTCAGAATTTTCTGTAAGAGAGTGTGGAAAAGTATTAAAAACACCTCTGTCTGCGGCAGCCGCTTCTGAAAGATTTCACCAGATGACTGACTTCCTTTTTTTTCTGAAACGAATAAAAATAATAAATGAAATGAAAAAAATAAGTCAGATAAATAGATAGATATACAGACAGAGAGACAGATGGACTGAAAGACAGGCATATAAACCTTTCAATACATACAGTTATTAATGCACTCAAAAGGGCATTAGAAATGGTTTGATTCTACAGAGTGTTTTATTCTCAGATCAATAAAACTTCTCAAATATGACTTTTTCAAAAGATGCTATGTCAGCTTTGTAACAAAAAAGCCCTAAAAATCATTGCATGTAAATCAAATGCCTCCACACCTTCTCTGCCCACTTTATACTGATAGGATGCTCAGAGATGCCAAATCATTGGCAGTGATTTCCATAAAAATGAGAAACCCTCAGAAGAGACAGGGGGCATATCTGCAATACAGTTTTAAATTGATCTACACTGTTTCATATATTCATTCTTTTGATTGATACTGTACTGAGATTGTTATATCATTCCTCTTCACTGACCTCTCACCTTTTCCTCCAGTGTTCCATAAAGGCATGAGAATCTCTGTCCTTGCAACAGCTTACTAGCACAGCTCACACCATGCGTATTACATTTTTATTACTTTTCGTTATCTGTTCTGTGTTAGCATGGCTCTCTGCGCTGCAAGCTAAGGAACTATTCATGATGCAAGAAGGTTTTTCATGTTAAAGTGGGTTGATACAGAATTACAAAACCCCATCAAGAGGCATTTAAGAAGCCTTTCTAAGTGTGCAAGCACGAACAACGGAAAAATGAGGCACGGCTGCATTCAAATAATTTTGTTTTTTTCCTTTGAAGTTCTTTACAAAGTGCAACATATTTCTTTCTAGCTTCTGCTTAAAAGAAGCATCTCGGAAGATAAAAGCACAGTGCAGTGTTTTGCACTAAAAATGAACCTGTCTTAACCTCAGTTCAATCATCAGCTCTGGTAAAGTGGTGCTCTCCGTGGCTCTCTGTCAACAAATGAGGCTTTGTTAATCAACTGTGAATTAGATTAAGTTTCTTAATTAGCCAAATGTGCTAAGAACAAGAGTGGGCCGGCCAGCAGTGAGTTTAATTAGAGTAAAACAGAATCTCCTGAAAGGCATGTAATGATGGCAGGTAATGGGAAATAGAGGGCAGAGAGTAAATTAATTTCACTATCATCTTGATTACGTGAGTAATGACGACATGCAAGCTGACTCGTTTTCTTTTTTTGAGATCTTCACTGAAGGCCTCAATTCCAGTCCTGGAAGGCCAGTATCCAATACTGTTAGGTAATTTTGCTCAACCACACCTGGTTTAACTCACCTTTTGATAGCTAGGCTTAGTGAGTGTGTTTGAAAGTGAAAGTGAAAGTGACAGTGACCATTCTGTCATACGTGAACACACCACAGCACAGTGTGAAATTCCTCCTCTGCATTCAACCCATTCACCAAGTGAAGCAGGGGGCAGCCAGGAACACAGCTCCCGGGGAGCAGAGTGTGGAGACAGTACCTTGCTCAGGGGACCTCAGAAGTGCTTAGCAGTCTGCTCCTCAGCCGCTGAGATGCCCGCTGCTTCACTTGATGAAGGGTTTAAATGCAGAGCTTTGGGCTGAGAAGTTCCCTCTAATGGATGCCCAGATCCCTCCAGACACCCCCCACCCGGACACTGTCTACCTTGGGCAACCAGGAAGGCACTGAGCCGAATTCGGGCAGGTGTAGTCAGGTGCAGGGCAAACCGTAAGAAGTGGGGCTTTTCCGGTCTGATTGCGGCGCCATACAAACTATGTCTTGCCCTGACTGCCCTATCTCCTGCACCATGTAGGACCTGAATGAAGCCAATCAAAAGGCAGTTGATCTGGACACGTTCTGGCCGGCATGGTTTAGCCCATCGACACAAAAAGAAAAAAGAGAAGAGGAAGAATTTTGTGGTGTCCACACTGTGTTGTGTGTTCACGTATGACAGGATGGTCACTTTCAATACCAGGGCATTCACATTTTATCTATTCCGATAAAGAAAAACAAGTTACCCTTAAGAAGAATGGTAGTATGCTTACTCATGCAATCTCTCTCATTACTCTCTCTCTCTCGTTTTTCTTCACTTTCCCACTCCCGGGTGACAGCTGAGATGTGGAGTGCAGCAATAACGCATAACTTGTCCAGTCCTACATTAAACACTATTAAAAAGTATTTCAAATAAAAAACAAAACAAAATGAGTAACCAGTGTATTCCTGCTAGAAGAGGAGTAATGTTCAGTTCTGCTAGTGCATGTAAGTACTCTGTCTATTGTCTCTTTAGGTAATCCTGTGAAAAGTGCACTATAATAGTTGAGACACGAGAAAATAAAAGCATGACTCAACCTCTTAGCATCTTCCATGCTGAGAAATCTTGTTTAACAGGCTGTGTTTCTGAGATTAAAGAAAGCATTCTTCACAACCATGTCAATGTGTGATTTGTGTTTTCATCTCAGTTTTAGTTCGGTTGTGCCAAATTGCCCACACTGTTTAAAACATTTTCTGAGCTTTTATGCCTGTAAGTGGAATTTCAGTCTTATCTTCATTCACTTTCAAAACAATTCTTTTCATCCATCTATTAAGTAGAACAGTTTAAAGAGCTCTACCAAGGGCCTCACACATGCATACATTTCTCCCAATTTAAAGTGTATGAACATTTATTTTGAACTTTACATCCTTTGTGAGTGCATTTACTTTTTAAATTTACTTTTTACTTTTTAGTGCATTTACTTATTTTTATTCTAGTTAAAGCTGAGAGTCATTCCACAAAAGTTTTAAGATGCTGAAGGGTTGGTTGTTGAAACTTTGTGTCATGGCTGGCACGCTAGTCGTGGTGCCAGGCCTGGTTTTTCTGTTTTTCTTTTGTTCCTTATGTTCTTGTATGCCCCCATGCCAGCGTTTGCTGATGGTTCCTTAGTTCTAGTTATGCACTTGTGTTCTCCTCATGTTCCTGCCTGTCTTATGTTCCCATCATGTTCCTGCCTGTCCCATGTTCCCGTCATGTTCCTGCCTGTCCTTACCTGCTACATGTTCCTACCTGTTCTGTGTCCCTGTTCCCCCTGTAGATCCCCCTGC
>JBBPDC010000129.1:21115205-21132508 GCA_037974485.1 Hemigrammopetersius urotaenia
TTTTTCTCATTTTGTCTCTCATAGTTGAGGTATACCTATGGTGAATATTACAGGCCTCTCTCATCTTTTTAAGTGGGGGAACTTGCACAACTGGTGGCTGACTAAATACTTTTTTGCCCCACTGTATCTGTAAAGCTACACTTGGTAACACCTGCTTTTTACCAAGTTACCACCAGCTAAATTACACACCTTAACAAACCATGTCAAAGGTTTTGTATATCCTGTAGGCCTTCTCATATATGAGACCTTCACTCAACTAACACATCCTTTTCAGACAAGGAGGCCTGTTGGTCAACTTCCACCCCTCCATCCTGAGCTGCCTGCTACCCCAACTAACCAGCCCTCGCCTGGCTGTGAGAAAGAGGACGATCATAGCCCTTGGTCACCTCGTCATGAGCTGTGGCAACCTGGTCTTCGTGGACCTCATCGAGCACTTACTGTCTGAGCTTTCTCGCAACGACTCCATGTCCACCACACGCACTTACATCCAATGTATCGCAGCCATCAGCCGACAGGCTGGTCACAGAATTGGTGAGAATTTTTTATGATTCCACTCGTTAAAATGCTTGTATTTATTCTTATGTATGAACCTGCTAGTAGTATTGGGTATATGTGTGCATGAGAGGGTGAAGTCCAAGTCTTCTTCTTCTTCTTATTCCATTTATTTATTTATTCATTCATTCATTCATTCACTCACTGCTACCCCATACCATTGAGCAACGCCATACACAGCCAGTTCTGTAACATTAGCTCACAGACACAAGCACTGGCTAGCATTGCACTGATTGGCTGTAGGGGAAAGGAGGGCCTCCTCCTTGCAAAAACAGTAAAGCATGTTACTCTTTCTAGATATAACCTAGATGAAGTTCTTACAATTTAGCTCCCTGGGTGCCTGCTGTAATTTTAGTTCTAAACGTTGGAGGATAGAACACACACCACAATACAACTGACCAAATCTGTCTCAGTAATTTGTTTTTCATTAGAACATTCAGTCCGTTCATTTGCAGTGGAATATCAGTACCCATAGTGAGGCAACATGCTCTCCATGATTATTTTATGCTCACCTAGAATGATGAATGCTTGAACATGTTCCACCTGAGGCTTTTGTCCCATCACATTTTCGACTGATTTCTCATTTTTCTACTTCTCTTTTAGAGGCATCTCTGTTTTTCCCCCTTTCCGCAGCTCATGATTTATTTGCAAACTCAGAAATATCTTTCATACACATTTTTCATTTTTTTTTATTGAAAAGAGTGGAGTAGTATAGATGTTGAGTCACCTTGGAGTTTGGCTGTGTAGATTACTTAAACGTGGCGTGTGACAGGCGATGGGATGATCTTCAGCCGTGCCGTTATTACCTGTCACCTTGTCGTTGGGCACTGCATGCCACAGCGGCACCGCTATGCTGAGCCCTGAATGCTGCAAGTGAAATGAAGTGAAAAGTCATTTAGGTTAGCTGTGCTAGCGTGTGTTCGCCCGTCAACCAATTACCGTTTTCTGTTTGATGAGACAAAGACAGCGGCGATTAAGATGTGCGAGATTGCTTCAGTGAAGTGCACTCAAAGCCATTTTTTTTTTTTGCAGTTATCTTTTCTGCTGCTGGTTTTAATTAAGTTTTTTCTGTGCATTCCATCTTTGATAGATAATTTATTTGGATTAGTTGAAAAGAGAATCCTTTATCAGGCAGCTTCCAAAGTCATTTTATATTTCTGTCTGCTTTTTGATGTTAAGTTCTGCTTTCCATGTGTTGCAATTTAGACATACAAGTGACACAGAGACTATGGCTGAATGTTAACCAGCTTGTTCTTGTCCTTCACAGGAGAGTACTTGGAAAAAATAATTCCACTAGTGGTGAAATTCTGCAACATTGATGACGATGAACTGAGGGAATACTGCATACAAGCCTTTGAGTCTTTTGTCAGGAGGTTGGTATATGAAACATGCTTACACTGGCAGTATTTTGAAAGCTGTCACAATTGAACCTGGGAAATATTCTTGGGGAAATAGCAGTGATTTAGTTGGCAGTTTGCTTGATGATGCATATATTAAATTTGTCTGATGGTCTCTGAGAAACAGATCCTGATGGACACACTGTTACATTCACTTTTTTGCAGCTTTTGGTGTGTTTAGACTTGGGAGGTTGGGTTTGATTTAAAAGAAATCTGGGTGAAATTTCTTTTTAATACCACATTGTTAGATCAGGAGTAAATTGTATGAGGATTTTTTTTTTATTACAAAGTCCTGAATGGGGAGTTGCAGGACAGGTAGTTTTAGAATTAAAACAAAGTTTAAGGTCATTATAAAAAATAAAAAAAACTATATACACACATCTGATTACATGCATCAACTATATTATGTATTAAGCTTTCTCAGTTAGCTGTCAGCCACTCAAAGCTTTGTTGAGAATTTCACCATGCTTCACATTATGCACAACCTTGGTAAATAGACTTTAGATAAATCTAATATAATATATCTAATATGATGAAGCTAATATGTTATGGCTCTGATCTCATATATCACAGGGTTCAGGAAACTGTTCCTGAGCAAAGGGAGCGAGAAGGAGATACTTGCACCTGACAAGTTCAATCATGCCTCCGAGGTGTAAGGGAAAGGCTTCCCTGCTCTTTGCACTAGAACACACCAGCTGGGAGAATTGACTATATGCTGAGTGATGCATATTTTATTGAGCATAACCTCAAGAATGACGAATGTTTTAGTAATCTCCTTGAAAACTCCTGTTTGGGCTTAAGCATATTCTCTCCATCCCTTTGTGGCGGTCAGGAGGCAGAATGCACTTCTGTCCACTTCTCTCTCAAGTGTTTGTTCAGCATTGTTATTGCATAGACCTACTTGGATTTAATTAAATTCAGTATTTCTGTTGCTGCAGTGTGCACAGCAGGGCAGAGGAACATGTGGAGACTTTTGCCATTTAAATATTGTCTGCTTGTGTATGTCTGAGATAAGATATATAGAGAATCGAGCTGAACAGAAGACATGGAAAAGAGCATGACTCGCCTCAACCCTCTGTTTGTGTTCCCAGGTGTCCAAAAGAAGTCTACCCACATGTCCCCACAATAATCAACATCTGCCTCAAGTACTTGACCTATGACCCCAACTACAATTATGATGACGAGGATGAGGACGAAAATGCCATGGATGCCGATGGTGTGGATGAAGACTACCAAGGTGACTAAAGTTAGGAGCCTTCTGTCCATTGTTGGGAAGGATCCGTCCATCCTCTGTAAATGCCCAACTAGATGTGCTATAGCAGGCAGCTGAGGTTGAAGGGAATGGAACCTGAATCATGTCATAGTACTTGGAATACAATAGTGTTGCACTGTGTCTCAACTTTGCCCTCAATATTAGCTTTGACTGCATTATACAGTAATCCCCCAGTTTCACACAGATGAGGAGTCGAGGATTCAGTCACATGCAGATTTTTTATGAGAACCAAACTGATCGTTTTACGTGGAAATCTCCACAACAACACTGAAACTGCAAATATTTTCCGCGATTTGTTTTTGCTTTTTTTGTGGCAGTATGGTTTTTTTTTTTTTTTTTCCCATTTTAGTTCTAAATTATTAAAATGTATAATTTGCTAATAACATAAATAGTAATCCAAATATAAATTAAGGTAAATTTCTAGTTATTGACTGCTGTTCTTCTTTCATTCTTCTAAAAGCCCTATGCCGCCCAAACGCCCTGCGCCTTCTGGCAATGCAGCTCAGCATCTCGGGCAAGAATTGCCGGCTGACGGCCGTGGTTTGGGGGGTGGGGGCTGAGATTTCATTTTAGGTTCAGCTTGGTGCGTTGCCCTTGGTATGGGCGTGTGCAGGGGCGGACTGGTTGTCTGTCTGTTCTGGAGAAGTCCTGACGGCTGTGCACATTGGGCATCCGTTTGGGACATCTGGAGCACGTGGATTGCCGGTCCGCCCCATGTGCATTTTCGTTGAGGGTAATGTTTTTGCTGTGATGTCTCCTGGAAGCAGCAGCTTGATAATGGCTCAGCTGGGAGAGCAATCTGTTGCCTGTCCAGTGAAGAGCGAGGGAGGGAGCACTGGGTGGAGGCTTTGGGCCTCCGGCAGACACTGAAGCACCTCATTATTGGAATGAATGAAGGGCATTTGCCATAGTCTGGTGCCTTTTGAATGCCCAAGTTTTCACAGCTGACATTATTGACTTTGAGATTGCATTTTTTCCCAGATACCCATCACTCCATAAACAGCAGAGGACCTTTATAGTAAGGTGCCGTGCCCCTGGCTGAGTCACCTGCCCCTTCAGTGACGGGTGAAGATGATCATTGAGAGTCAAGTGGACTTTAAGAGGCCTCATTCGTCCCCCACCCTCGTTACGTGCAGTAGATGGGAATGTAGTGCGTCGCTCTCACTGGCTGTTTAGAGGACTGAAAGGCATGTTTGTTCTCTGTGAAAGCTGCTGATGACAGTAAATAAAAGGTTCTCATAACTGCCAGGGTTAGACAGGAACTGCTTTATATGCCAGAAAATGGCTTTGGAAAATGTAGCATCTTCTAAAGTAGTTAATATTTTACTGATTTATTTTAACTTGACCTTTGTGATGCTCCAGGCGTTATTTAAAACAATTTCCACATGAATTTGTATTGACAAAAGAGCAGTGGGTCACTTTAACCGGGATGGGCAGTCAAAGGTCAAAGCCAGTAAGCTGGGATTTGTGGTGATATTGTTTTTTCTTATTTTAATCACTTTTTGTTTGTTTTATTTCGGGCACATTTATGTTATCGCATTAGCACATTATTTACATAATGACAATTATTTTATAAGGCGTTAACGCAGGTTTTTAAAAAATCTTTTTATTTTGAATGTTCTTGTGCTTGGGGTGTGAGCAGCATGCAGCGCTTTAGACACCTGCGAAAACCAGCTGAGACCCAAAGCTCTGCATGGACAAAAGTATTGGGACCAACAGGAACTTTAATGACACTGTGTTTAGATACATACACTTTGATGCGGACTTGGTCCCCCTTTGCAGCTGCTATAATGGTTCGGCTACCCCATGCTCTGGACACTGAGGGTAACAAACTAGATAAAACGTGAATGCCCTGTAGTGGCAAATAGCTTAGGATTTATTTTTGATTTGATTAAACAAATAAGGTGCTTAACAGTGGTGTTCCCTTTAATACTGTTACAGTTTACTTAAGGTAAAATTCAAACATTAATGTAAAGTGTTTGCAAACCCAATCTTATTACACTCATAAAGCAGTACAGGAATACTGCTATCTGTGTAATAACATTGGAATAATGTGGAATATACTACTTTTGATTTATTCAATTTAGCATATAACAATGCAATTAAATGCTCAGCATTAGTTTTATTATATAGTATTATTATATATAAATATCTGAGCCTCCATGATCACTATTTTCTTTGGACAATTCAACAATGTCTTGATGTTTAAAATCAGTAAGCATGGTAAACTGAATTAATGAGGCTTGATAATGGAAATGTCTGCTGTTTTAAACCAGAATAATAATTTAGAAATTTCCAGTTGTTTATTATGCATCACACAAACTCACTGCAGCTTTTCACTGGGTTTAAACACTGGGCAACAGGGCAATTCTTTCATGTCTCTTTTTGAAAGTCATGCATGTATTAGATTAGGAAATTATTGACACATGTAGTGCATTGTGGGGTGAAACGTTCCATTATCTCCTAATGGTGATGTGGTTGTGGTTTTGTTGCAGCTCTAGTTTTGGTTGTCTGTTAGCCAGGTGTTCTTTGATTTTGGTGGGTTTGCCTTGATTTAATTGCATTCTTTCATTAATGTTCACAATGCTATGCTTTAATGCTTGCTGTGGGCAATTTTAGCAATATAGGATTATGGTTGTGTGTTTGTTTAAGCTCAGTGTGCAGCCACAGCAGGGCACATTTCTCAATAATAAACTGTCCTGTAAGAAAAAAGTCTGCTACCTAGAATATGCTTCCTTAAAGCAATTAAGGGGACAGTAATGGGATAAAAGAACTCAACTTGCCAGTTTGGTTCCAATTTAAATATTCAGTGAAAATATTACTCCACTTGCTCGCAATCAGTTGTTCCTACTTGATGTTTTTAGAGTCTCTCTCTGACTGCCTGCATCTGTGTTCCATAATTCGTTTTCATACCTATTTTGTGTTTCCCTCTTCAATAATTTATCATACTGGCTCTTTGCTTTCTTGTAAGCATCCCCAGTGACTAGTGGAGTCTGGCAGCAGTCTAGAACATGTTTGTCTCTCGGAGTTACTCTTCTCCTTAGGCTTGGCATTGCTGACACAGAGACTTCAGTGGACAAAGTCACAGAATTTACAGTTCTGACAGACAAAAGGAAATGAGCTTGCCATGATTTTCATAATGTCACTTTTTTAATGAGACAAAACCATAATTATGCATTGTATTATTAAAACTTTCATCATCCAATACCTACTGTCATCATCTAATACCTGCAGTAAGAATAGCTGTAAATGTATCTAGTTGTGATATTTAAAAGACCCCATCTTTCTGTTTCAGGAAGTGACGATGAGTACAGTGATGACGATGACATGAGCTGGAAGGTGCGACGGGCAGCGGCCAAGTGTCTGGACGCTGTGGTGAGCACCCGGCATGAGATGCTGCCAGAGTTCTACCGCACTGTTTCGCCGGCACTCATAGCACGTTTTAAAGAACGAGAGGAGAATGTGAAGGCTGATGTGTTCCATGCCTACTTGTCCCTGCTGAAGCAGACGCGACCAGCCCAGAGCTGGCTCTGTGACCCTGATGCCATGGAGCAGGGTGAAACTCCACTCACTATGCTTCAGAGCCAGGTAGAGACTCTCTCTCACTCGCTCTCACACACACACACACACACTCGTACTCTCTAAGTTGCATGTTCTTACTTCTACGTGTGTTTTTCAGTTGAGTGTTGTGCCTTTTTTGTTGCTCACATATGCAAAGCTATATACTTTTTAGTATTTTGGTAAGAAGTGACTTTGTCTGTCTGTGCAGGTGCCCATGATAGTGAAAGCTCTGCATAAACAGATGAAGGAGAAGAGCGTGAAGACCAGGCAGTGCTGCTTCAACATGCTGACAGAGCTGGTGAACGTGCTGCCTGGGGCCCTGACTCAGCACATCCCTGTGCTCATCCCAGGTATGTGCCCTGGGCACCCCCCTCCATTTTACAGCAGCCTTTTCTAGTGCAGACATCTAGAATGGATGACTGCCATGATGCACAAAATCTTCTGTCAGTTGCATCAGCGGATCTTAAAATTGCTTAAGGGGGAGCTTGAAAAACTTGCTTTCTGATAAATGTTGTTTTGTAAAATAGCTGAGACCTCCTGTTTTTGCTGAGATTTTTCTTGATGCACTAAATTGTCTTTTGTTCTCTTTTTTCATTCTAGGAATCATATTCTCTCTAAATGATAAGTCGAGCTCCTCCAATCTAAAAATCGATGCATTATCTTGTTTGTATGTGATCCTGTGCAACCACCAGCCTCAAGTCTTCCACCCCCACGTTCAGGCCTTGGTGCCCCCTGTGGTTGCCTGTGTGGGTGATCCCTTCTATAAGATCACCTCTGAAGCTCTGCTAGTCACCCAGCAGCTGGTGCGGGTGATCCGGCCCCTGGACCAGACGGATGCCTTTGATGCCTCTCCCTACATCAGTGACCTGTTTGCTTGCACCATCAAGCGTTTGAAGGCAGCTGATATTGACCAAGAGGTCAAAGAGCGTGCTATCTCCTGCATGGGCCAAATCATTTGCAATCTCGGGGACAGCCTGGGTGCTGACCTACCGGGCACACTGCACATTTTCCTGGAGAGATTGAAGAATGAGATCACGCGGCTGACTACAGTGAAGGCGCTGACTCTGATTGCAGGCTCACCGCTGAAGATCGACCTGCGGCCCATATTGGGTGAAGCCGTGCCCATCCTGGCCTCTTTCCTGCGCAAGAACCAGCGTGCACTGAAGCTGAGCACACTGGCTGCATTAGACATTCTGGTGAAAAACTACAGTGACAGTGTAACGCCAGCCATGATTGATGCTGTCCTGGCTGAGCTGCCGCCACTCATCAGTGAGAGTGACATGCATGTCTCTCAGATGGCCATTAGCTTCCTGACCACACTGGCCCGTGTGCATCCAGACTCACTCTCTAAGATCAGTGGCTCCATTCTAGCTGAGCTTATCGCGCTGGTGCGTTCGCCACTGCTACAGGGTGGTGCCCTTAGTGCCATGCTGGAGTTCTTTCAGGCACTGGTGGGTACTGGTACAGCCAGTTTGGGCTACATGGACTTGCTGAGGATGCTGACTGGCCCCGTTTATGCCCAGAGCGCTGCTCTCACCCACAAGCAGTCCTACTACTCCATCGCCAAGTGCGTGGCTGCGCTCACTCGGGCCTGTCCCAAAGGTAATGGTAACAATTTTGTAATATGTTTTTTGCTTTATGTTAAGGTTACACTGAAATCTTAATGATAATGTCTTATAACAAGCATTAGTGAATTCATATAAAGCATCATGTTGTCTACACCTGTTTATTGTGATGTAAAAATGTTCAAGTAACTGACATTTTTTAAAATATATTTTTATAACCCCAAAGAGGGCCCTGCTGTGGTGGGCCAGTTCATCCAGGATGTGAAGAACTCACGCTCTACTGACTCCATTCGCCTGCTAGCCCTGCTTTCTCTTGGTGAAGTTGGCCATCATGTGGACCTGAGTGGGCAGCCTGAGCTCAAAACGGTCATCCTAGATGCCTTTTCTTCAGCCAGTGAGGAAGTGAAGTCAGCAGCCTCGTACGCCCTGGGCAGCATTAGTGTTGGGAACCTGCCTGAGTACTTGCCGTTTGTGCTGCAGGAGATTTCAGGCCAGCCCAAGCGTCAGTACCTGCTGCTGCACTCCCTCAAGGAAATCATCAGCTCTGCGTCAGTGTCCGGCCTCAAGCCATATGTGGAGAACGTCTGGTCTCTGTTGCTCAAACACTGCGAGTGCACAGAGGAGGGCACCCGCAATGTGGTAGCAGAATGCCTTGGGAAACTCACTCTCATAGACCCAGAGACGCTACTGCCCAGGCTAAAGGGCTATCTGTTATCAGGTGAGCATCATGCTAGTAGCGTTAACGACCGATATATATTCAACATTTTTGTTTTAGATAAAGATCATGCATGACTGTAAGGGCGCACTTTACTTTGCTTGAAACCTTTTCAAATATGCTTTAAAATAAAATATATCAATGGTGCTTTATAAAAAGGAGGGTGGTGAAAACACAAACTCACATGGGACATGCTAGTCTTTCATACTCGCCTTTAGTCTGAGATTTAGTCGAACAGAGGCACTTTGAACTTCGTCTTGATCCAGCCGAAGACAATTCCGATTAGTAAGTAGCCTAGTATCTGTTTTACCAGCTGCTAAAATCCATGTCGTGCCGAGACTTACTTTACAGTATCATGTGTCGTGCTTTTTCTCTTAGCTTATAGGGAGAAAGAAGATATGCCCAAGGCCTCAGGCCTCAGACTTCAAAGGGTTAAATAGCCCAACAAGATTTTTTTTTTTCTACCTCTAGGATCTTCTTATGCCAGAAGCTCAGTAGTTACTGCTGTGAAGTTCACAATTTCAGACCACCCCCAAACAATTGATCCTCTCCTGAAGAACTGCATAGGTAAGTACCAGATACTTTCAGTTTTTTCTTCGTTCTCCTCCTACACTGAAGAGTTTGAACAGTTGTGCATGTAATGCTTTTTTATGTTTTTCTTCATTTTTAATAAATTCTAGGTGATTTCTTGAAAACATTGGAAGACCCAGATCTCAATGTTCGAAGGGTCGCTCTTGTTACATTCAACTCTGCAGCTCATAATAAGCCCTCACTTATCCGAGACCTCTTAGACACCGTTCTCCCTCACTTATACAATGAGACCAAAGTGCGCAAAGAGCTCATTAGAGAGGTAAATTTGCATGTGCTTTATTAATTTGTCACCATGCCCCTCTTGCTGCTTTTTTTTAAACTCCAGGCTTTTCTTCGCCTTTATTAGGTTGAAATGGGCCCATTCAAGCACACAGTGGATGATGGGCTGGACATCCGAAAGGCTGCATTTGAGTGTATGTACACCCTTCTAGACAGCTGCCTTGATAGACTTGACATCTTTGAATTTCTTAACCACGTCGAAGACGGACTCAAAGATCATTATGACATCAAGGTAGGGCTTCATTATTCATTATGGCTACAAATTATGAATCTTTCATGTCTTTTTACCATTCAGGTTGTGTGGCTAATACAAAAGATGAAAGTGTGAAAAGGCTAAATAGGACTAGGAAGGGGAGGGTTATAATCAAAGCTGCCGGTACATAATGCATTATGGAAGGATGAGCTGCATGCAGATTAGCAGTGTTCATACTGTTTTGTTTTAATTTTTGTTTTATTTTATTTTTTTGTCTTCTTCATCCTCCTCTTAGATGCTGACATTCCTGATGCTGGCAAGGCTGTCCACTTTGTGCCCTAGTGCTGTGCTGCAGAGGCTGGACAGACTGGTAGAGCCTCTCAGAGCCACATGCACCACAAAGGTAGACAAAGCAAACACAAACACACACACGAATATGGTTTGAAGTGAGGACCTATCTGGGCTAAACCAATCTGGGGTGTTTATAAAAACAGCAATGCAGAATCAAGACATGTATCTCTAAATATTGAAACTCAAATCTTGAAGCTTGAATTTTGTCTACACTGTGGCAGGTATATAAAACTGTAGGCATAGAGTTTGAATGAAGGCAATTGGTATGGTAAGCTTCCATTATTTGTTAGAAGATTTGCCTTTTCGCTGTAAAAAAGCAAACTTCGGATGCTAAACACAAGAGTGTATGTAGTACTGGGTGGTATACTGGTTCATAATGAAAACTATTTTTATTATTGTTATGATATGAATATTTATTATACCACAATACCGGTTTAAATCGCCTAAACAACGTTCGAAAAGTGACGCAGCTGGAATATGTTTGTGCATGTAATTCCTCAAATACTTGAATATACAGTAAAATGGATATATCTGCTGTTTAGCTCTAGGTCGTCTGATTCTGACGATATGTGTATGATTCTGTACATCAACAGGATCAAATAGGATAAAGATGGTCTAAACTTTTTACTTCAGCATTACAAAGAAACATGCATATATTTAGCCTTTAGCAGTTAGCTCTTCATGTCAGAGTGAAAATATAGCATTTAGCCCAAAAGAGTGGATACATTAGCAAAAAATATTTTAGGCAAGTAATATTAACAACTTCATTTATACAGCAGATACCATGCAGCATTCCATTACTTGTATTTTGTTAATATGACCTAAAATAAAATAATTTGTTGTGCATGTGTGTGACGCCATCTTTAAATAGCCACTAGCAGTATTTTTACATGTTTTTAATATTAAAAACATGATGCATGAAGCCTTGTGATTCACAAAAAAACCCACACTTCCATGAAAGGAGTTGTTTTGCTGTGTGACGACCATTTTTGAAAGGCGCGCTTTTTGTACAAATCTGTGCCGCTGGGGCTTTAAGGGTTTAAAAAAAATACTGTTCTACACTGTGAAACCACTTTAACTTTGAAAAAAATATTGGGATAAAATTCATGTCATAGCGCCCAGCTCTATGTGTAAGACTAAAGCTAATTTTCCCTTTTATGGAATGTTTGTGAGATTGGACTTAATGCTTGGAGGGACACAGTAATGCAGCAAGTGATTTTAGTTTATCTCCACTCTTCTCCTGTGCTCCCTCAGGTA
Organism: Hemigrammopetersius urotaenia; assembly: GCA_037974485.1. NCBI lineage: Eukaryota > Metazoa > Chordata > Actinopteri > Characiformes > Alestidae > Hemigrammopetersius > Hemigrammopetersius urotaenia. The sequence continues at coordinate 21,126,940 of JBBPDC010000129.1, forward strand.
AAGGCGAACTCTGTGAAGCAGGAGTTTGAGAAGCAGGATGAGCTGAAGAGATCAGCCATGCGGGCAGTGGTGGCCCTGTTGACCATCCCTGAGGCAGAGAAGAGCCCCCTAATGAGTGAGTTCCAGTCCCAGATCAGCTCCAACCCCGAGCTGGCTGCCATCTTCGACAGCATCCAGAGGGATTCTTCGTCAGCCAACATGGAGTCCATGGACACTAGTTAAACTGCGCAATGCCTGACACCATCACTTACAACAGAAAGCTGCAAGAAAACCAGTTCTGGGGGACCCTTTTATTGTTTCATGCATTGCACTGAATCAACTATTATAGGAGGAAAATAAAACAAAGAAAAGAGACAAAAAATTAAAAAAAGGAAGATGTACATTCTTTTAAGCTTCAGAGCTTATCACCGCGTTCTGTTTTCCCCTGAAGAAATTGCTTTGATCACCAGTCTTAGTTTCTCTCCCCCCTACATTTCAACCACCCCTTTTTTCTTTCTTTCTTTCCTTTTTTTTAGCGCATTTGGTTCCGGTTTGATAATTCCAGAGGACTCATAGGTACCTCCCCTACACACAGACTTTTGACCATTGTTGATTTTGAGGGACTCAAATGGCATAGAAACAGACTTCGCAAGCGTCTTTTTCGTGTTATCAGTGGAGAGTAGCTGTTCTCTACACTCTGAACTGCGGACTCGAATAGGATTAACGGTGACAAGTGCTAGCATTCAGTCAGTTCAGGACCATCGTTCTTTTGTTTTTCTATGTTTCCATGTTTCTTACCAGACCAGATTAAATCTGCGTTTTTGTACGATTTGAATGTCATCACCCGGCCCTCATCGCTTTGTATGAGCTGTTGGTCGATTTGTTGAGCACTTGGAGAGATTTACCGGTGTTAGAAATATTCTATTGGTGAAGCTTGGCGTGATTGAAGATGCTCTTGGACATACGAAACCTTTCATTTACCCCTTCCATGACCTTAAATGGCGGTTCAACATTCCACCCATCTGCAGATTTACATGGTGTAAACAGCATGTATTAGACATCCAGTGACTTAAAATACACTCTGTGTGTGTGAGCGTGTGCGTGTGTAAGATTTCTTTTTTCTTTTCTTTTCTTTTTTTTTTTTTACCTGATGACAGTTCTGTTTGGCTCAAGCATATAGAAGTGAAACATAAAATCAACATTGTTATGAGAAATTGCTCTGTATGGATATGAGTTCCACACATGTGAATAAAAACAATACGAGCGGAGAATATTCTCTGATCACAGGTTTGTATTACAGTATTTCTTCATTTGGATTAACACTTCACTTTACAGAGGCCATATGTGTACAAATAAGTCTGCCAGCTTGGCTTAGTGACCATAGTCTTTAGAGATGGGTCATACTTTTGTCTTCTTTCATTTTTTTTCTTTGAGGGGTTGCTTTCAGGCTGAGATTAATACCGTATCTTCCCCTAACAGTTAGTTTTACAGGTACTTGAGCTTGGATTGGTTCCTGATTACTGAAGTGAAAAGAGTAGTAGACATTTAAGTACAGCAACTGAATGCTGAATGGGTGATTTCTGCTTGCTTTCAGAATATGTTGTCCATTCCAGTGTAGATTAAGCTGCCCCAGTTAAAGCAGGGGTGTACATTTTGAATCCCAAATCTAATAAGTGGTGGTGGTGGTGGTGGTGCTGGGACAAGTTGGTAGTATGTGATCTATGAGGAGGGAGGGAGGACCAAGCTTTCAAAGGGCAGTTGGGTCTAAAACCAGAAAAAGAAAAAAAAAACCAGAATGTTTTGTCGTTACGCAACACGCTGGTGCTTTTGGAATTTACGTTTCAAGAGCACCTGCGTATAGAGAAAAAGGCCTATTTTTATAGTCCAAACCCTAAATATGCTCCCAGAACATTTTAATGTCATTTTATACTCCTTTTAATGCATTACCCTTAAAGAAAACGTAAAGCCATTTTCAAATTTAAATTCCGCGCTGAGATGATATGTTCTCACCACTCAGTGCAGTCATGATTACTCGATAGGAAACCTTTACGTTCCTGTGCAATAGACAATTTGAAATTCATATATAAAACGGGTCGTTCTAAAGCTGCATGTGGGAGACTAAATTTTCCACAATGGAAAACTATTTTTAAACAAATATGTATCATTGTGATTACATCTTGCATGTAAATGAGGCAATACATTTTGTTTAACTAGGTATTACCTAAACGGGTAACTCGGTTAACTGCTAAATGGCTGCTCCATTAATTCTGTGTGAGGTTACTGAAGGTTTAAAAAAAACGCAAATTGCTTCGTTTGAGCAGAGTTGGCCTGTGTGGGAACTGAACATCAAAGCAAATTCACTTAAGCAGGTTTTTATAGTAACAAAAAAAATGATTGATCGATTACCCCCTTGCATACATTACCCAGCATGCAATACACAAATACAGTCTTTGGGAATTTCCCTCTCCCCCAACAATAAAGAAACCCACTGATGCGCCACTGTTCTAGAGGCTACTAGATACTATAATACAGATTCTGCATGGACCAGCAACCATTTATGTCAAACAGCTTGTCTGCAGTGCTTTTCAAGTCATTCTCAGCTTTAAGATGCATCATCAGAGGGCTGTTAGAAAATGCTCTTTATGTGGGATTGCCATCATTAACCTAATTGGGATGGATGTGATATTTTTGCTTCTTTTAGATAGTTTCTTTGAAACTAATACCAGTTTGAGTTATTGTGGCTTATAATCCAGGGTCCTAGAGGAACACGGACATTTACTAACTGAAATGTACGTTTGAACCTTTGACTGGATGGTTCTTTACATAACTGTTGTAAATGGGATATAAACACAAAACCTGTGTATATGAGTGGTATAATTTCAGCGACTTTTGCTTTTGTTCTGCATTTGTTCTTCCTATATGTTTCTGTTTTGGATGTCTGCTGCCTACCAGGAAATGTCCAGTCAACTGAACAGTGTATGGTAATTGTGTGTGTGCGCAAAAGAGCTGAGGGGGTGAGGTAAATGATTGCTGTAGCTGGAATGTGTGTGACGGTGGTGGAGTGTTTGGGAGAGCACAGCAGGAGGCCCTGATGGGCTGGCGGCCCGGTCCATAGATTAAAGCACGCTTTCTGCCCTCTCTTATGCCCAGTGGGCTCTGCAGCCACATGGTTAATTTTTCACTACCAAACAGGATTCAGACTGCAGTAATGCATCATTCTGAAGGTGATTCAACTTCATTGATTTTGGAATGTTAGAAGCAGTTTCAATCGAACAATATTTAATAACTCTGCAATCATTTTTGACTATGAAACTCCTCCAACAAGCACCCATTGCTGACATGGGGTTCAATTGTGCATTCCTAGAGGAGCACTGGCAATAAAATCGGATGCTCCAAAGCGCCTGCATGCTATCCTAGGGTCACTATGGCCAATATATGAGCTAGAGAGGTATAAAGCCCCCCCAGCATTGGGCTGTGGAGCAGTGAAACTGTTCTCTGGTGTGATGGAACTCCATCCAGTACCCTGGGATTGAGTTGGAGTGGCAGTGAACCTGAACTAATCATCCCGCAGTACATGACCTCACTGCAGTGTTCTAACATCTAATGTGAAGCCTTTCTAGAATAAGGGGCTGTTACTGCAGCAAAGGTGGATGAACTCCCTGTTAATACCTTCAAAGTCTGAAGAAACCGAAAAGTCTTCAAGCCTTTGGGCATGTAGTACTGGCACACCATTATCTTTACAGATTATACCTTGAATAAGCTGCACAGGGCACTCAGTCCTTCTCTGCTTGGTTTTCTAGAAGTAGTGCTTCCCTTAAGCAGAAGGAATTTCTCAACAGCTCTGTGTGGGGTCTTGCATGAGCACAACCAACCAATCAGGAGCCAGACGTTTTCTTGGCTGGTTCTGGCATTGGTCTGCCGGGGTGGTCAGGGCAATGTCCACATGTTTAGCACCGAACAGTTTCTTCCCTAAGCGGAATAGGACAGACTCTCCAGCAGGAACCAGGTGTTTTATTGGCTTCTCTTTTGAAATATATTACATGTTTTTTCGTCCTGTAGTACAACTGCTGTTTTGTTCTGTTTGGGACAATAGAAGAACAAAAGCCTCAAAGCACTGGTAAGATGGAATTTGCTGATTTTGTTTCTGATGCTTCAAAAAGCTGCTCCCTTTAATTTTTAATAATCGTGGCTCATTGTGGGCCACGTAGAGTCAGATGTGAGATTGGAAAAGGGAGAAATACATGGTTTGAAAGGAACGAGAGCGAGGTGCGAGTGGCGGGTTATTTCATGGTGGATTATGCGTTTGATTAATTTGTTTTAAAGCATAGGATTGGGTAAAAGAGTTTTCCTGGATGAGTAATAGACAAATCATCACCATGTCATTTTTTCCCCACCCAGATTTTCACAAAATGCAACAAAACATCCATTTATATGCTAATGCATTCCCTTACTAATGCAATTCGAGAAATCATGCTGGTTATGGTAATAGAGGAATCATAAAAAGTCAATTTTAATTAAAAACTATTATTTATATGATTGGAAGGTTGAAGATTGTTGATTAAAATATGTTTATTAATTGTACATGTTCCAAGTGTCTCATTTTCTAAGATGCTCATTTTAAGGTTATGTAAGGAGAAGGAGATGGGTGTTACAGATAAACACACTGCCATGGGCGAGGCTGGAAAGTGGTAAGGAGCATTATTTGTACAGATACCTCTAAAGAGTACAGTGGTGTGTTATCTATATGGTAGCACATAACTAAAGATGATCCAGTGTAATTTCCCTCATATTATTTCCACTCTAAACCAAAACGTCTCACCGTGGTTCAAGTCAGTCAGTCTCAATACTGTACAGAAGCCTCATGTTCTTCGTCCAGGCCTGCTGAGTTACATTTCCAAAAGATGTGCCATCGAAGAACAAGAAGAAGCCAGTCACCCTCCCGTGATGTTTCTCCAGTACCGTCCCACTACTCTGAACCAGTTTCAGTCCGACAGCGCAAGGTAACTCCGAAGAGAAGCGCGTTAACTGGATCAATATGGCACATAGAACCAAAAGATGTATCTTATGAGTAGAATATAATTAAAAAATCCTTGTTGCACAAACATTTAATCTACACTTATTGCCATTTTACAATTAGCATCTACCATCGGTTCATTTTGTAGGTTTACAGCTACTAAACGTAGCCCAGTGGTGGGTAAGGAACTTAACAAAGTGGGTTCTGTGGCTGAAAGGAGAACATTGTCTAGACTTCAGTCCATCTTGGACAATGCTGATCATCAACTACAGTGTTGTGGCTGAACTGAGAAGTGCTTTAAGCCACTTCCTCCCCACTGCTAGCACTCTTGATAATTCCACCGACCTTTACATACCCACCTATCAGAGTCTATAACCCTTTCCCCTTTCACACATCCACCCATCAGTCACTATAACTCCTCCCCTTTTCACACACCCACACTTCAGACTATCTAACTCCTCCCCTTTTCACACACCCACACTTCAGACTATCTAACTCTTCCCCTTTTCACACACCCACACTTCAGACTATCTAACTCTTCCCCTTTTCACACACCCACACTTCAGACTATCTAAC
>JBBPDC010000129.1:21155806-21194400 GCA_037974485.1 Hemigrammopetersius urotaenia
AGAGATAGAGAGAGGGAAAGAGAGAGAGAGAGAGAGAGAGAGAGAGAGAGTGAGAGAAAGAGAGAGAGAGAGAGAGAGAGAGAGAGAGAGACAGACAGAGAGAGAGAGAGACAGACAGAGAGACAGAGACAGAGAGAGAAGAATACAAATTGAAATTTCACCACAAAACATGTATCTTCAAAGTAAAAGTAGTCTTTGTTATCTCCTAGTCTTGAGGGACTTAATATGCTCAGATATCATATACCTGACTGTAAAGACTTGTAATGAGGGTTGAATATTAATAGAAATGTTTCATTATAGGGAAAATTATAGTCTCCCTTATGGAAAACAGCATGAAAGCCTTTAAAGTTGAGTGATTTGGCGAGAAATCCCAGGAAGCAAAAAGACCTTGGTGTTTCACTTATACAAGACCTTAAGTGTAACTAAAATACTTGTCATGCTGTGACTTTCAAACTACTAACTTCTGTCCCTACAGCCCAGCAATAAAAGCACTGAGCTGTGCAAAAGGTGCTTGGCCCCTTACGCTATTTTCAAACCTGGGCCATGTGCTGCTGGTTCTCCTGCACCAGTAAGACCGATGAAGCGCTGCACTCACTGACTATCAAACATATGTGTTTGCCTTTTTCACCTTTAGAAGAATGGAGAACATGAACATTGGGACATGTGTCAGATGCATATTTATCAATTTACCAATGTTTATTTGATCAAATGCAAGAGGCATGTTTGTAAGGGTAGGTTTACATATAGGTGCCCAATAAATTCTGTAAAATAATGGAGAGGTCAATGGAAACACCCATCAAACATGTGTGTGTGTGTGTTAGGCAAGCTAAAGGCAGATTGCCCTGCAGAGGTAAGCTAATCCAGCCCTAAAGACAGCCCTGCACCCAGAATAAAAGACCTGGTGGGGGGGAGGGGAGGTCAGGGGACAGCTGGACGGCTTTAGCACTCGTCTAGCCATGCTGCTGAACGGCTCCCAAAAATAAAGTGATTTGTTTCTGGAGGTTAAGTCGGCCCGCTTGCTCCTTCGTGGCTGTTAATAGATGTGAGGGGGAGGGTGTCTCTCAGCTAAAACAGCAGGTGAAAATTGTCTTCTTTTTTTAAAATTGGATCACCTGTGCCCTGCTCCATCCCTGAAAGACGTCTGTTGGGACTGGGGGGATAGGTTTCTGGGAACTGAGAGGATATTCGTGGGGCGAGGAGGGCAGGCACATGGGGCGGGGGCTCGGAATGCACTGGAGGGCAATGGAGACTATTTCCCAGCTGATCTTTACTGATTGTAAAAGAGGTCAGTGGAGTGTCACGGTTATGACCTCTGACCATCAAGGCAGCCAGCCAACCTAGCCATGCTCCCAACTGCCACACAGTAATAACACTTTCAAAACACCTAGAAGTCACAACAATGTGACTCACGTGCATGTTTGGACAAAAAAAGAAGAGGTGTTTGACAGCGAGATGCTGACAGTAACACGAGTGCTGATGCTCAAAAGTGGGACAGTGTCAAGCTGTGGAGCAGCGAGGGACAAATCAACAGGAAACTACAAAAGGAATGCCACTTGACATACATACACCCATGCTGCATTATCTGTTAAAATAAACAATGTCTGATCTTTTATGACTTTATGATAGTGTTATACTGAGCTACAAGTGTACCATCTATGAGAGAGTGGCTGTTTCATGATGCTTCAAGTTTCTTCATTGTTTCTTCAGTCAAGACTTGTCTGGTGTTCAGAATATGCTTCTTAAGTTTTGCTCTAACAAGATCCTTAAACTGGACCTTGGGAACCCTTAGATAGTTTTATTCCTATGTGTTGCACATTGAGAATCACTGTTTTATACATTTTATGCTTCAGTTGTTTATATTGTGTTTAGCTATTCAATGCAACAAACATGTTGAGGCTGAAAGACTACACTTGCCTTAACATATGGCTTAGACAGACAGTCCTGCTGCAAGTTGACAAACTCAGTGCTACAGCAGTGAACCCCTCGCAATAGAGGGTGACCTTTGGGCCAAGGAAGGAAAAACAGTGAGAATGTTGTTCATGGAGGGCATCTATCTGCTCCAAGAAAATGATGCATTCTTACAGGTATGGCATGTATGGCTATCAGCCCCGAGACCCTCAGGCATAATGTTTTCACTGCTGTAGCAGCACAGATGGGCCCAGATGGCACGAAGGCAATGGAAGAAGCAGACCCTACAAACTAGCGGTCTAATTTCAAGTGTGTTAATATATGCTGTGCATAGATAAATAAACTTAGCACTTCTCATGATCTTTATGTGACTTTCTTCAGAAAAGGTTATTTCAAGGGATAGTTTGGCAAAGAATAAACTTTACTCAATGTTCCTCTTACTCCAAATGCACATGTTCAGTCAATACATGCTTAATGCCCAGAGTTGCTTATTCACTTTTGCACTGGAGCTACAAGGCACATGTAGCTAAGAAGTCCTTGAAGCTTATACTCTGCTAATAAGCACAGTGATATAATTCTTGCCTAAATCATCATACATTGCCATAAACCTATCAGGTTGCAAAATTTGCAAAGTAGCAAATGCTTATCTCAGAGCTGCCGACTAGCGAGCTCAGTTTCAGAATTTGGAGGGTGGGTTACTGACAAAAGTTATGTTCACCAGAGGGGGGGGGGGGGGGTTAACAAAATCTTTTGTCTGGAGGGTGAGTTAACATGAGAAAAGACATGTGATCTGGGTCTGTTGTAAGTCTAAGTCTCAAGTTCAATGCATAAGAGTTGGCAGCATGTCATCCAGGAAGTCACAAGAGAACCTGGGTTAGCGTCTACAGAACTGCTGTAAGATAAGGTAAGACTTCTAGATAAGGCCAGGAGTCATGATTTTTTCATCAGACAAAGACTGAGCAAAACAGTATCCACATTAAAACGCAGTCTGACATTTCTTAAAAAACATGTTGGTGAACCCAAGAGTTTTAAAACTGTGCTTTGGGTTTATTTCAATGCCTGAGTAACTTGCTATAACTAACAGTACCATGAATTTAGACAGAAAGACAACGGTCCAAACCACAAGAGCACGTCCTCTGAAGGAGCTGAAAACACAAAATACATTTCTCACAGTGGCCTTAATCTTAACCTTAACCTCACTCAAATGGTTTGTCAGGGCCTTAAATTAGCAGAAAAATGACTTATATGATATACAATAATGATATACAAATCTTTATTCTTTAGTAAATTAAATGATAATTTATGAGCTGGTTTGATTTCTTTGCATTTGTTTACACTTTGTATGGATCTGAAATCAGCAGTACAAACAAATGTGGGCTATATATTTTTGCCACACAGTGAAAATAAAATCACCAACATCATTAAAAGGTGTTCGGTTGAGAGCGGAAGAGTGTGTATGTGAGTGAATAAACAAGGGAAAGGGTGTGTATGTGGCTCAGCTAAAGCAAGCCTTTCACTCCTAGGATTCCTGCGGTCTTTGCATTTGCTTTGGTTAACAAAGTGACTTTGGTGCGGAAACAATTAGCTCCAACATGACAAACCTACCCGTAGATTTATTACCCATTTGCGTGAGGTGTTATTGCTCTGTAACACCACTGCCTCTCAGAGACATCTCAGACGTTTGCCAGTCACCTCCTCCTGAGCTTTGTCTTGGACACCAAGTCGAGCAAAGTGTCATACAAACTAATGAGAGCGCTGAAGCCTCGCTTATTTTACAGCCAATCCTGGATCTTCCACTGCTAGACTGCAGGACAAGAGTTCCAAAAACCATTTCAGATTTACTTAATGTTTCCAAAAACAATGCTGTGGTGCCCAATAAATATCAAAAGTACATGTATACCATGGCTTGCTGAAAATGTGGGGAAAAAAACTTTTTTTGCATTAAAGAAACTGTGGTCTGAGAAAGTTCTGTGAGAGGCTGTTGGTGGTTTCACATGAATTGAACACACTGTTTTCAGTTTATTCAAAGAATGTTGGCCATCCTCTTTTGGTTCTTTTGTAAAAAAAAAAAAAAGGTTGTCAAGGGGTGCTTCTAAAGCCTTGGAGATGTATTTTTTGTCTCTTCTTTGGTCTCAAATCAGGAGTAACAAACTGCAAAGCAACAGAAAAGTGATTGTGCTTCTTTCACAAACAAACAGGACTGGGAAAGCGCTCAAGTTTTCATCCCACTCAGTAATCAGTGTCCATTGTTTGAAGGCTGACCAGTTAAAGCATAGCTTGCACCTCTCTGATAGGGAGGGTGATAAAGTGGGAGACGACAGCCTGCAGGAAGCTGAAAAGGCAGTGTTGCATGGCTGTATCGGCTGCTGCTCATTGAGGGCTTCAGTGATAAGCAGTGACCAGCAGCCGCTGCCGGTGGTTGTCAATGGTAACACTATCAACAGCTCCCATAATAACAGGTATGGTCACTAAAATGGACCTAAATTAAGAGTTAAAGGGACAAATAAGGTGACACTGTGTCAGGCAGAAGTCAACAATCTGTTATGTTTTATTGTAATATCAGTTTTGATTCACATGGTTTTAAAAATAGATGGGCCAAAACAACCTTTAAGTCAATGGTCCTCGTGTGAAATGTTCTATACTATAAAACTTTTTTCTAAGCCAAACATTTATTTACTCCTACTTTTAAGGTTGTATGACCATTGTCCCCTTTTGACATTACAGTAGGCATGTAGGGTTTTCATGTGAAAACACCTGATTCCGTTAGCTAATCAGGATGACATGTACTTTTGTTGCTTCAGATTGTTACAGCAATGCTAGAGCACATAATCCCTCTGTTTTTCTTGCACAAACAGACACGGTGTCTTAGCAAAAGAGTGAGAAAAAAAAACCACTGGACTTTAACAGCAAACAAATGTGTGCGTGAAACTAGTAATCCACTAAGGAGCTCCATTACAGAGTGACTTACTTCTCTGTGGAGCTACGGTGAGTCACACATACACAAACACCCAAACCCAGAGGTTTGTTTTTATAAACTGTTAATATATGAAGATCATACACATAACAGTCATAACATTAAAACCACAGACAGGGGAAGTGAACAACATTATCTTACAGTTACAGTGGCACCTGGGATGAAATATAGTATGCAGTAGGTGAACAGTCAGTACTAACAGTTGATTGCTGGAAAAAAAGAAAATGGGTGACAGGAGACAAATTCTAAGAGGTTAAATTGCAATTGCATCTCCAAAACAGCAAGTCTTGTGGGGTCTTCCGGTATGCAGTGGTTAGTGCTCCCAAAGGTGATGCAAGGCAAATTAGAACTTTTGTAAGGTTAACCATAAACCCAGTTCTAACCTTTGCAACCATAACCAAAAGGAAATGGATTTCACAGCATTTTGCCAGTCCTGACACTGTAGATTTAACTTGATTTTTTTTTTTTTTTACAAAATCAGGCCATTAATATCCTGAAAACAAACACAGACACACACACACACACACACACACACACACACACACACACACACACACACACACACACACACCAACATGCATCCTTTCAACTCTATCAATTATTAAAGGGTGCAATATTACATGCGGCTCAGTCACACATTTACTCTGTATTGATGCCTCAGGCCATCTTCCGTGGACGTAGCGAGGTTAAATGACTTCAGCTGTGAGGAAGGCAGCAGGTTGTAGGCTCTATGTAATTACAGTCAATGAGTCAGAAGTGTATGGAAGTCTACTTACACACTGGATAGACTGGAAGGGTGGATACTTTGGCCGTCTTTTCCTAACATTTCTATCATGACAGGACGTTTTGGAAGGAAAATCAGAACTGAAAAACCACACATGGACTGTTGTTTTGCTCTGAAACTGCTAAAGGATATTTATGACAAGCGTAATTAGTAAGTGAGATACTTTCTCACTAATATCTACAAGAAGCGTCAGCGAAGGTCACAGATCGCATCCAAGGTAAGATTAAATCATCATGATATACTGTTACATTCAGACAGAAATGAGGAATAACTGACACGTGTTGACTGACACAGATGAGGCGTCAGCTGCAAGTTTCTAAATGACATTATAAGGAGGGTGAAATCAATACATCTCTCTGGGGAAAGAATGTGATTAGAGAATGAGAAAGTGTTCCATAATGACTTACAGTGGGCTGAATAATTAAATCCGGGTGTGACCCTCCATCTCAGTCACTTCTGCTTAATTAATTAAAGCCAATGGTTTGAACTCTTTTAACACTAACATTTCCTCTGGTTCATAAGTGAATGAGATCCATTGAAAATATCCATCTCAAAATCACGATTGTACAAACATGGGTTCTATATAAACAGGTTCTAACTTACAACTGTAGCAAAAGCAGAGCTTTAAGGTGTGCTTCTTAAGCCACAAACTGACATGTTTCATTTAACGTGAAAGTGAAAATTAGCAAAGATGAACCTAAATGTGGCATTTTTGGCATTTCTAAATGCACAATTTCTATTTGTCTCAGACAAACATAGAAAAACAACATTAAGTGCCATGTGGTTTTTCCCAATATGTTAAAGTCAGCACAGGGATTGTGCATTATAATGCACAGAACAGTGTTCTCTGTAGAGAGCGGGTTCTTTTTTACAGAATATAACAGTTGCCCAATATAATTCTGTGGCAAAGCAACCTCTGAATTGCTCACAACAAAAGCATTACTTTCTGATTTGTGTAGAAACATATAAATATCCCAGTGGTTCATTCAATTTGCCATCAAGTCAAGTGCAAGTTGGCTTTTATTGTCATTTCATCAATTCATAAAGTACATGTAGAACCATGGTGCAAACAAACAATACAATACTATGCACACGATTTTAATACACAAGTAACCAATACAAGAATACTGGACAGGGTACAGTGCGGCCAACAAAAAGCAGAAACAGAACCATGTGACAGATATTGTGTTCCAGCAGGTGGCTAATTAAATGTGCAAAAATGCACAAATGTGTGAATAAAGGAATAACAGTGGCATTGTGTGAAAAAGCAGCACTGAGCAGCATAAAAATAACTGCATCAGGACAAAAATTTACAGTATGTAAGTTAAGGTAATAGTATGTTGTGAATTTGTTTAAGGAGGTTTTATATATAACAATTGCCTTATTACCCTTAGGGAAGTCTCATAAATACCTGTAGATAAATACAAATATCGTGTCCTAGATTGCCAAACACAGACAGAAAAACGTGAGATGCAGTATGCTGGCGGGTGCAAATGTTAGTCCTGTGAGATAGACGCCACCCTTCAAGTAAACACACAGGCAGCCAGAAGGACACCACACCCCCTCTTTATCTTCAGCTGATTACATGATTCACGGTGATCATTTCTCAGCTGTGACCAAAAATACACCTTACGCAGCGGCTTCGCGCAGGCTGCGGCACTAGAGATGAGAAAGTAAACACAGCTGCAGGGGAAGTGAGATTTTCCACCCAAAGAGCACTTTACTTTCACACCTCATATTCTGTTGGTGAGTCTATTCTGCTCAGTGAAACATCCACACCTGTGTCTATCAGGGTAAACTGTCTGGTGTCAGTTAGTTGGACATCATCATATTGTGTTGTGATACTTGCTGGGTGTTATTCAGCATGAATCAAGTGTTCCTAAGACTTTTACGATCACCAATATAAACACTGCTTATCGTCTATACAGCTTCTGTCCTTTGAACTCAATAGGCACAATGACTGACTTCTAACTGCCCACTCTAACCATATTTACGCTGAACAAAACAAATCTAAAGTCATTATTGAGTAAAGCGTTAAAAGCAGGCAATGGCTACAGTAAAGCAGAGGAAATCAAATACAGTCATCCTCAATAAAGACAACATATAATTTCTGTCTTATATTTAACTGTAGCCCAAAAATTACTGAAGTATAGTAAATGATTAGTAAAAAAGGAAAAGGTTAAAGTCCAGGAACATAACAATTATTAACATGCTCAAAAACTTCCATTAAACACCCCCTGCACTCAAAAATGTGCTTCTGGACTGCTTTTACTTTTAGTTAGATTGTGTCAGATGGGTTAAACCTGGGGGTCAAATCTTATCCACATAAGGCCGGTGCGGAAAAGGCTTGTTGTTTGAATCAGAAGCAGAAAACTTTATTGATCTTAGAAGAAACTGCGATAGATGGAAAGATAAGAACTATATAAAATATAGTATAAGTCAAAGTGAAATACTCTGAAAATGCTTAGTACAAAATGCATTGTTCTATATACACGAAAGAACACTGAAACCAAGTGGAATCAACTGTGCTCCTGATTGATGGGAAAGAAAACCTGCAACTACTTTGTTTACACCCCTGTGTTAAACTGTAATTTCACATTTTTCATTGAAAACACTTTGCACTCTCAGCCAAAAAGGGCACTAATTAGCAGTGCATATTTCACAAAATAGCTTAAACCTATCATGGCTCATTATGATAAAACATGCTAATGAGGCGATTAGTAACAGGACACCTGACTACATACAGAACATGCTCATGCTAACATAGCAACATAAGATGTGAATGTGACACACTGTGTATGTATAATACAATATTATCTTTACTGAATGTATTACTCTCAATTTTACAGTAATATTTAACGTATAGATTAATTATTTCAGTGCACACTGATGAAGTCAATGTTTGGAGCTAATGCCACTGTATATATAGATAATATCCCAGTAACACTTTATGTTGAGGGTCTGCTGCAGATGCTTAGTAGATGCTCACCTTGTCTTATGAACTGAATACAAGCTTAGTTTCAACACATGAAATGTCTGAAAGTAATCTTTAGAGGACTCTAAAAATGAAGTGTGACCAGTATTATAGTACAGTATATACAGTGTGTATAAAATATCTACTCACTCCAGTGCACAGTTAGAGGACTGGGAGCAGAGCTGACTCCATCAGGCCCAAGGAATGACAGAACATGAGAACAGACAGTTATTTCAGTGTGGCACTGGACCATGAACATTGTTTTTGGAAGGTCTCTTGTGTCTGCCTCAGAAATGCATAGACGTGGGGCTGTGGCGTTTGTTACTGAAGAGTGACAGGTGGTCAGTGCTGGAGAATGCTTAAACGTGATCCTGTGTCCATCACTGGGGGTCCAGTGTCTTTTACATGAAGCTCTCCTGTTGTCAAAGCCTTAGCCTTCTGTGTGGCATCGCCTGACTGGAAGATACTCTTTCTATTAATGAGTTTATTGGCTGATAGTTGAACTTGTTTAAAATAATCCTCTCTGGGTAACTGAGTGCTGGGCTTTGTCAGTCAAATGGACAGAAAACCACACTGTTTTAGTGTTTGAGTACCTGAACTGGGTGTAGTTCCTAACATTATGACACAGATAATTTTGCAAGATTGTCCACTGAAACTCTAAGGGCCTGTGAATTAGACCTAATCGTGGACTAAAGTGCAACGTGAGTGACGTTTCACCATTAAAAGTGTCAGTTAGTCCAAGCCTAGGCTTAATGTGTGCCTGGCCCTTAATGTGTGTCCTTAACTTCTTCACTCTCATAGCCACAAACATTACACCATGGTTTTATAACTATCTTTAAAATGATGGGTGGGAAACATGGCCATGTGTTATTGTTACTGTATTAAATTGTAACAGTTTTTCTAAGTTCAACATGGGCATATTGGGATGAGCACTGAACTGAATCAGTTAATTGAGGCCCTGTACTATACTGCATAGTAACAATAAAATAAATTGTATAGTTTTCTACTAAAATACCATTATCTAATGGTATTTTAAGGATAGTCATACACTTATAGTCATAAACAGTTTATTTTTTGCAAATGTAGAATAAAAACATTGTACTTGATTCATAAACTCTCATAAATGTCAGAAAAATCATATGTAAAATATTTTTATTTTTTTGCCATATCATTCATCCTTCATTTAGTATCAAAGGTTTACAAAGGTTTAATACAAAGGTTTAAGAGGTTCATTTCCTAAAACAAGAAATCATTTGAACATCCCCTCTGCGTGTTGTAAAAGAGTGCTGCAGTTGGATCCAAACAGTCCCTCAGCTACTCTCCGTTTGTGTCCATCTCAACTGATAAAGGAGATTCAGTGTTGCTGAGCAACGGATTATTTGTGCAACACAGTGTTGGGCTGGTCTCAGGCCTGGCCACTTGTCTCTCGTCTTTGGAAAGGCCGGTTAGTATTTACATGAACAGAATCCTACAGTGGCTCTTTTACAAGTTATTCTGGTTGGTTGGAGAGAGACTACAGCAGTAACTTATAACTGCCTAAATGGTGGCTGCCTTTTGCTTTATTCCTGGAACAGCATTTAGCAATCATACATGGTGTGTCTTCTTGGAAAAATGCAGTTGGTTTTGTAATCCAAAACCAACTGCAGAGCATGCAAATGAGTAAATGCCACCCCAATGATGCCTAGTATAAGAAATTAAAGGATATAAAAGTCCTAACTGCTGGGCTTATAATTCACTTAATAATCCTAAAAGCTATTACTCATCAGATATGAAACTTGTGTGTTAGCTGTCAAGCGTGGAGAACTCTTGGTATGACTGCGTGGGGTCATAGTATTGTGGGCAGCCACAAACACAACCCCTGTACTAATCACTATTTATACATTTTTATACCCATGACTCATTGGTAGCTGATCGACAATAGACCTTCGTATTGCTAGAAACATAGCAGTAATAAGTAGGCAAGGAAATTACTTAAGTATAAAAATTAGAGGGGGAATGAGAGAGAGCAAGAAACGTTATGCACAGGTTGCCTACAGAGAATTAGACACGTCTTTTCTTCAGCTGTGATCGCTTTGCTTCATGCCTGTGGGTTCGAGGGTTTCCCTGCATGGAAAGATGCCAGGCACTGCTGACTTCAGGTCACTTGACTGGAGATGCTTGTGGTTAGGGCTGTGGCTGTATAAGAAGTTGGAAGATGTGAGAGGAAGAGAGGCAAGAACGAGAAATAGAACAGCCCCTTCTCCTCCGCCCTCAGTCCCAGGCTCTGAGTCACTCGAGTGTAACTAATGCTGCTGTCCGTGAGCTCTGGGTACTCTACTCAAATGAAGACACATCAACCCCCACCAGGCTGCGATTCTCCATGCAAAATCCAATAAAGCTTCCGAAATGACCTATTATCCAAAGATAATGATGTTTTTGCAGAGGAAATATCACTGCAGATGTTGTCTCGAAGCCATAAATGGGTAATAAGGCCAAAATACATGCTAATGTGAGCACTGTCAGAATGTGGCATACAGAAGTGTTAAGCATGGCTGCTACCTCAACCATACAGATGATGTTGCTCTTTGTGCACCACTGTTTCTCACGTACACACATACAAGTGTTGCCACGGTGCACTTGTCATCAGCACCCGCACCATAAATAGTCAATGGAAATGATTCCAGTGGAGTTTCTTAGCATTTCCACCAGCTCCCACCAGAAAGCTACAAAAATAAACCCTGCTAAATATGTAGCGTGTGGGTGAACGGATGCTGGCGGAGCTGACATAAATGCGCCTTGCAGCCCCTGGCATGCTGCTTTGGGAAAAAACAGGGCCTGTGATGAGCGTGCTGCAGACACAAGCCATTCACTTTTCCACATCATATTAAAATCAGTCCCACTCAACAAGAAGAGGATGTGGCATTGCTGGTGACAATACCACCAATGTTATTTTAGTGCCTATTTATTTGTTTTGTGCCTTTCCAGTCAAATAATTGCTTAGCAGTTGAATGAAAGCTCTATTTTATCTTCTTTAAAATAGTGGAGGGATCTCATAGAAAAAACCCCACTGGTTCTCTAAGAACCGCTGCAAATGATTTTCTGTTTAGCATGGATAACCAATTTATTTACAATTTTTTAAATATAAAACTGTGGTGTAGCAGGGTTTCAAATGTAGTTATTCTCTGCTCAGTCAATACAGTCCATATTTGGAACCTAATTTTCATAACCAGTTTGTTTTGAACTGACTGCTTGCTTGGTCTCTCAAAAATCAACACATTTACACACATCTACCCAGTTTCAGCCGAGACAGTTTTCTTGAAAGAGGCATAATACTGGACAGTCTATCTAAACAGCAGTCATTTACATATACCAGTGTTTAAAAGGAATATAAATAGTATTTAAAAACATCTAAATCTATTTAAAGCACTGCTTCAACTGTATTAACTGTTGAGACTGTAGCATAAAATGAGTATGAAAATAAACAGCTTTCTTTAAAGGTTAGCTGTTGTCTTTTTGTTTTTGTACTTAACAGTTCTAACTTAATTGTCAGTTGACAATGGGTTTCTGTCTGAAGAATGAAAGGCTGGTGAGTAATTATGGTGGCTGGCAATAATATCAAGTGATAGAAACTTTCTACGTAAATCACAACTACACACAGTTCCTAAACATGTTCTTTGTGCAACATGAATGCTACTTAGAACCTCCCACCTCTCACTGTTTCTCAGAGATACACTTTTCCTGCAGCATGCGTTTCCTCTGTGTGTGTGTTTGTGTCTGCGTGTATGTTAATGTGTTTACGTTGCTCAGGCCAGTTGTGTGGGCCGACTGTGTGCATGCAAAGACGCTCCAGCAAATGAATCAGTTGTTACGTAAGATCAAGATCCCACCATTTCGCTAATTTGCTCATCAGACGTAGCCGGGTGTCAGTGGTGTTGATTTACAAGATGGTGCTCCAGATGGATATGTATTGATTTTCTTGCTTTGCCCTCATCGATGGGGCAGGGATGACACTAGATCAAATGACCAAGTGGCACAAAGGCTCTCCTAAAAAACCTGACCGCTTCATGAACCCAGTGGACAGAGTGCTTGATAGAGTTGGCCTGTAGTCTTTTGTCTCTGTCAGGAGTGGGCCTGCGTGCGCTTGACGCAAGCCTGCTGCTGTGTTTTGAGCGTTATCCTCTTCAGACAGTTTTCATTAACCTTGCTGGTCCCTGACTCATATGGTTGTATTCGTTTTTCAGATGCAATGATACACAATTGCGCTGTTATATAACAGGGCAGGGAGAAGTAATACTCATGACTAGGCAGCCTGGGAAAGCTGTCTGAGCGCGATGGCTCAGGTGTGTGTGTATGCATGGATCTACATGTGAGTGTGTGGCTAATACTCTCAGGTGTAGCGTCCCTCTCCTAGTCTCTAGGGCTGGAGTTCATCATCAGGTGATTTGCCGCTTGGCTTGATTATTGTTGTAGCAGAACAGGTAACGTTACACACACTAATTAATCATCAGGGGTTATGGGTGGGGAACATGCTACAGGGACCATTAGAGCGCACTCTACCTTTCACACTGCAGTGGGTGCCTTTGGCAGCAAGGGTGCGGGATTTGTTGGGATGAAGCGTTGTGTACATCTGTAAGTCTCTGGCTGCCTACGTGATGTCCTGAACATTTTGAGGAAAGACAAAAACAGAGATGTTTCTAAATAAAGCACTGTTCACTTCACTGTCTGTTGAAAGGGATGTTAACTGCTTTAGCTAACAGTCTAATCGCGTGGAGGTGAGTTGGAAGCAGGAAGCACTAAAATGTGCAGAGTTGGGGGGACCAGGGAACATGACCTAAGTGACCAGACTTAAACACAAAGGTTACAATTGCATTCCCTGAACTACTGCTCATGTGAGTTCCTGCTTTGTTGGAATGAAGACCTGCAACCACACCAGCTCTTTGCAGATACAATAGGACCTCCATGCACCAAATGTACTTGATCAGCCAAGACATGTTTAGTGTCTGAAGTCTATGTTACACTGGAGTTGCCATGCTGTATGTAGTGAGCTCCATAATTATTGACAGAAAATCTTTATAGAAAATATTTTGAGGGTAATTTTGCTTCATTTAAAAGTTAGACTTCTCTCAGTGTGAGACTGAGCTAATGAACCACGGAAACTTCCTTCACCAAAGGGAGCTAATAATTACAGAGACTGTAAATTTGTTTATGAGGTTTCTGATAGTGTATTGCAAAATGGTTTCTATAAACACAGAAAAAAGCAAAAATCAAATATGTCCCAGAATGCTTTTGTGGCTGTACCAACAACTATATGCCACATTATGAACAGAGCATACTTAGGCATGTGTAACAGGATTTAGTGCAGTGCTGTTTGAGAAACACAGAAGAAAGTCCATTTTAAATGTGGCACTGTTGTGCCTTTCAAGGCGGTAGCCATGGAGTCAGTATTGGGGGGATATAGGTGTTGTCAGGTGGTGTAAAGATGAAGTGCTCTTGTGGCTGTGGGTGGGGTTGGGGGTGAGGCAGAGAACAGAAATGTGTTGTTGAGAGGGGGTTGGGAATGAAACACTTTTTAGAAATGGTGTGTGGTCACTCAGACAGCGATGTGTACCATTTCAATCAATATATTGGTTGTGTTGCATCTGAATATTGGAGAGGTGCCCCGTATATTATTAACCATGTACGTATATTTTTGACCATGTATCTAAGTATCATTACATCATATTTTGCCCATCTTTCACACCCCTACTACAGATTCTAATGTCTTGTTTACATCAGTAATTTTGGCATTGCCCATAATTACATGTCTTTTCTTACATCCTGTGCTGAAACCCTTTCTTGTGAAGAAGCCGTTGTGTGGTTGAGTTGTAATAAATTTTTTGTCTTTCCAGTAGTGCTATCAATAGTCTTACACATCAAGAAAACCATTCAGTGGAATTTTTTTCTGCCAAAAAAATGAGCCTGATAATAGACATGTTAGACAAAACTTTCAATGGATCTGTGGATGACGAGATGATAGAAATGTTCCCACATTTGTCACGTTTTTCTCTAACAAGGCTCCCAGCACACACTCATGCCTCAGTAAACATGTTGCTAAGCAGAGGGAGATGCCACTCAGACAGGGACCACTGAGCATTCTCACTTCCCTTTCTGACGTCTTGAAGCTCCAGCACCTCAGAAAACACTGCTGCTAAATATAGGCTAAGGGTTGCATGTTCTTCTGAGTTAATGACTGGCTTTGCAACAGGAAGACTATATTATTGTATAAAATGTCTTTATATCACCATTTTTAAAGGTTATCGTTATTAACGCACACACCCCTTATGTCCATTAATTCAGGTGGACCTGGTTTAGCCACACAGACTACACAGGCCACGTGATTGTTATGTGAGCTGTTGTTAGATGACGTTGGGGCTGGTGGTCAACCAGACTTCCTACTGCAATTGATATTAAGCTTGCATGCTCCTTTAAGATGATGGCTTTATTATAGGTCTATAGAGCATAGGATCTTCTCACCATCACTATAAACCACATCCCAGCAAATAAGAAACACTATATGGACAAAAGTATTAGGGTACACCCGTTGTAATGTTTGGGCTTAGGGGTTACTTCCAGTGAAGGGCAATCTTAATGTGCAATACTTTTGACCATATAGTGTATTCTTCACATAACGCAACACCAACAGCAGTCCCTGTATGGAACTTATGTATAGACATATTATATCATTAGCCCGCCTCGGAATGATGCTGAGCGGAAGTGTGAGTAAAGGGCATGGGGGAAAAAAATACAGCCTGTGTTTTGCTGCTTCTCAAGCTGCACCACTGATTCATCCCCTTAAGGCAGACCCTTAGAGAGAGACCAGGTACAGGGAACAAACAGCAAGTTTACCTTGTGGGCTAATGCCTTGAGGGCAAGGCAATCAGCATTCACCTAAACTAAAAAAAAGAAATCACAGTGTGAACTAAATGATTACATTATCCATTTCCATTCAGTAAATTACCACACAGTCAACATAGCATTGCTTTTCTTAATGGCACTTTGTTAAGAAGGTTTAAAACTATGATTACTTCATAGGAAATACTTGAATGTACTATAATTTGATTTTATTTGCAGTCATTTTGCAACATTTCTATTGATTTCATTCCCGTGAAATATTTACAAACAGTAGCAGTCAAATAGAATAAACGATTAAAAAGAATTTTGTGAGTTGTTACATTTTAATATGATGGCATTGTTACCTCAACAACAAATTGTAAGTAATGTTCACATACAGTCAGATGCAAATGTTTGAATAACCCCAGTTATGAAAATACATCCTCTACAGTGAACAAACTTAAGAATTTATTGGCTGATCAGTTTCTTTTCAGATGCTGCTTTTTCATATTAGGAAAAAATAAACGGCACCATAGCTTTTGCACTGGCCAAATTAAAATGTTTTATGTTTTAATATTCTATGTTAAGTTATAATTTGCATTGAAATATGCACGACCATGCAATTTGCAAACTGACTATACATCTGACCCACTGGTGCATTTCTGGTCTTCTGGTAACATGTGTCAGTGTACTTATGTGCTAAACCACTATATAATTTGGATGCACAATCTAAGCCTCTAGCAAGGTACTCAGCAACACCTAACACTGCATGTCTGTCGCAGTGCTACATGTCCATTCACAGCTTTCAGCCCGTGGGCAGTTTCACAGTGGTGCGTCTGAGTAAATGGGTTTTGTCAGCCCTTTCTGATAGCCCATTATCACAAGCTACAAGGCAGTGATGTGAGACTGATATGAGCTCTTGATCAGCCCCATTTTTACACTTGTTGGTGGAAATGACCCAACACTGCTATCTGGGGCCCAATTCTTCACATGGTTCCTGCTGAGGCCTCCTAGCAACCGTAGTGACAAATGCTGTGACAATTGTGCTGTACTCCCCACTGAACACAGCCTGACATGTGGAACTACATATGAGTGCTTTAAACCTGAGTAGCTGAACACAAAAATCATACTGCCGTACTGACAGTAATAGTATTTACAGCAGTGTGCACATTTACATGCTTGCCATTAGTGCCACAATATAGAATTATATACATATATATGTGTGTGTATGTTGTTGCCTCTGTATTGTTAACCACATCAATTAAAATCAACAAACACTGCTGTAATGCATTCTTTGTTGAGGCAACAATGTCATCATATTAAAATGTAATAACTAAATAAATAAATTCTTTAATTGTTTATCCCATTTGACTACTACTGTTTGTAACTATTTCATGTGCATTTTAACTCTGTGCAGTTTAGCATTGCAGTATACAGTAATATAAACCACACATGGACGGATATTATAATGGATATTAATGCTATGACGAGGAGCTGGAAGGTGTGATCTAACATCTGGAAAAAACTTAAATCTTGCAAACAGATTCCCCCTATGTGTCTATTACTGTGCAGAACTGAGTGATCATGTCATTTGAAGTGTTTACCCCTCTTTAATCGGAGCTGCATACTTACCTTTTATAAGCACAAACAAATCAGTAGATTTAAATTACTGATATATGAGGCCTTTAGGGGAAGAGTGGACCAAGTCCAGTTTCTATTGGATGGCAAATCAGTTGCGAGGAAAAACATTATTGCAATTGCATATGGACTTGGTTCTACAGTGCTTAGATGGTATTAATGTTGAAAGAGCTGATACCCAAAAAGTGGACTTGGTCCACTTTTCCTCCCAAGGCCTGCAATCGTTGTTGTTGTTGTTGTTCTTCTTCTTCTTCTTCTTCTTCTTCTTCTTCTTCTTCTTCATCTTCTTCTTCTTCTTCATCATCTTCTTATTATTATTATTAGTATGATTATTATTATAAGCATGTACACAATCCATTGTATTGATAAATTCCACCAAGCTGCCACTGAACTATTGCAGTCTGTTGTATTGTAGTCTGTTTAGGTTCTATAACTATAAGCCATAAACACAGAGGGCCCATGAGCCACCAGGGGGCCCTGAGTGTTTATCATTTAAAACTTAGCATTATGTTTTCATTAAGTGTGGTCGGTCCATGTCTGTTGTTTTTTTTAATCAGCATTAATTAAGTGCTTATTATTGCACACAAAAGAATTTGACGGTCAGAAGTACAGGCCTAGAATTAAGCTTCTTTCCACCCTCTAGTGGACAGTGATTAAAAGTGTGATGGCTCAGAAGTGCAGACAAAATATGTGTATTAAAACCACGGGACTGAATACACCAAGATCTTCAACCTTTAAGCAGTGATGTCAGGGAATATTTGTTGTTCACATAAACGTTTGCAGCTTATTTGTGTGATAGCTCAGTATCGAGGTGCATTTTGCACTCACACATACGGGAAAAATACAGATTACATGCTGTTCGTGTATGACAAATGGACACTTCACACACACACACACACACACACAGTGGAACGTTGCCATTACGAGTTAAATGTGGGTCCTGAACTCTCCACTTATACAAACTACACTAGTCTGTACTCTGGGGGGAGGGAGAAAGGGGGGTGAAAGAGGTGGAGGCGAGTGGGGCCGATAGATAAGCCAGGCTACACCCAGACTGCCTTCCAGTGCTTTTCCCCCAGAGTCTGAGACAGAGAGACCGGTTTATCATGCAGTTGGGAAGCTCCAGGCTCCGTGTGTTTGCAGTGTGGAGCCTCGGCTCTTGCAGGGCTGTCCTCCCGGCTTCCTCCTACCAGCGATGCTGACCCGGCCTGGCTGGTGTGTGAGGAAGCGCCCCCGTGCAGGACGCGAGTCTGGATGTAGCTGATTGGAGTAGGGGAGTCGGTGGTGGTCGCCCAGCGGAGGGGGAGGAGGGGATCTTCTGAAGTGTGTTTTTTTTCCTCTGTGTGTGACTCTCCAGCGGCCATGTTAACCAAGAAACCCTGCGCTGCTGTCTACCCGACTGGTAAGGAGGATAAAGTCTGGATTCCAGAGCTGTTTTCGACACCCAGCTCCTTTAACTCCTTTAGCTCGCCCGGATGCTGGATTGTGTTTAAATCGCTCCGGCCATCACGGAGCTTAGCAACCGGGCAACTTCACGGTTAATCTCTTCTGAGGGACCGAGGTAGGCTGGGGTTGCCGAGATAGAGCCATGCTCTCTATCTTAACAGACAGCGGACATAAATGTATTTACATTTTTACTTTTCGTCTTCATCAAATGTCTTGAGGAAACATAGTGTAAGAATGAGGCGTTTTAACGTAACTAGCAACCATGCTAGCTGCCTGGTGTGGGTTGTGTTTAGCTCGTAGTTTTCAGTCGTTAAATGCATTCTACTCGGCTTTTGTTCACTCTTTGGGTTTTATCACTCAGTTGACCTGTTTTAAAATGTATATACATATACATGACATAATGTTCAATGTTGCTTGGCTGAAATGGACAGAGACACGACGCCTGTGAAGCTGAGCTCTGGCTAGGTGGTGGTGTGGAAGCCTGTGGCTCTTTTCCACGCAGCCAGCGCCTCAGTCGAGAGAAGCGGCTTTTTGAAGAGCTTTTCTGGGAGCAGCGTGTTTCTAAACCTAATGTTCTTCACTCGCAGGCAAAGGGGGTGAAATTTGCCAGCCGCAGTCTTCCCCCGGGATCAGCGTCGGGGCTCTCCGGGCAGGGACTGATACGGCATCGCCCGTCACACTACCGCCTCTCAGGAACACCAACTCTCTCACGGTACGGACAGACCACCTCACACCACACACCACCGGGACCAAACACCAGCTTACTGCAGACACACGGTGGGGCCGCTGGTGGCCAAGTACTTAGGTACTTTCCCCTGCGAAGGTTTTGGGCTTAAATCCCAGGACCGCTAGTGGCACCACCTAGGTACCGTTCCTACACAGCGATCCATGGGCTGGTGGCTGTCCACTGCTTCACTTGGTGAATGGGTTAAATGCAGAGAACAGTTTCACAGTGTTCACACTGTGCTGTGGTGACTATAAGGGGCCACTCTACATGTTCTGCATTTGACCTTAAAGAAAGGATTTCCATCCAATTTTCAGAAAATGCTACACAGTTACATGATTGACACATGTCATTCGCAAAGAGGTTTGATGTGAAATGCTCTGTTCTGCTGAAACCTCTGTTCTGCTGAGTCAGGACTTATACGCAGTCGTGTTGATAGGAGTGAGACGTCTGAAGCATACAAAGCCTCTTAAAGCTGCTTCAGATTAAGTTGTTACATAAAATGTTAGTGAATATGTTGCCTAATGTGCAAGCAGTACCATAGCTTTTGTCCAAAAGTGTTGTAAGGGAAAATAATCCCACAAAACAAACCTTTTTTTTTCAGATTTACTTATGTTTTACAAGACATGCATATGTAGGATTTATGTGGCCATATTTGTTTCCCTAGAAAGCAAAATTTCACATCAACACACTTTCTTGACTGTAGTAATATTATAATTGTGGTCTTATAACACCCTGTAGTAAACTATAACAAATGTCTACATTTACTGCAAGATTCTTATGGTATCTGTATAATTGTCTGCAGTCTTTATAAGGAAATATGAAGAGGTGTTTTGACATTTTGTTGGCAGAATCCTAATATGTTTGTCCCATTGAATCCAAGATCTGTTACTTTTGGACATTCTATGCACTGTTTGGGTACATAAACCATTATTTCGTTATTTTCAGTTTATAGGAAAACCTCTTTTTAATGGCTGAATGCTGAGCAAGCAGTTTGGAATATGGGAGTTGCATGGAGCTCCACTTTTGGTCATGAGGTGTGGGCTTCAGCTGCTTTACGTGCTGACCCCATCTCAACCAGGGCTGCCAGAGAGGTTATGGTCAGAGTGCAGGGATTGCCTGCTTTAGAAGCCAGTTTGAGGTTTAATGCAGTTAATATATAGGCCATTTTCTGAGTGGAAGAGCGATACAAGGTCAATATGCATGGGTCATGTTTCTATAAACATCAGGCTAAAAGGAAATGCAACCTTTAATATGGTGTGTTAATACAGGTATGAACAGCAGTCTTGTTTTACTGTCACTGCACAGTTGGCCATAGGGTAATGCATTGTGAGAAGCTGTAGAGCTTGCTGGCGGTGGGGGATGGGGAGAGAAAACCAGTTGCCTGTAGGCTTATGCTCAAACCAGTAATCTAGACAGGCGTGCTACGTGCCTCTATGCTTATGTGAACTAACACCGATAGAAATCTCCTTTTAACCAAGGCTTTCCACATCTGTGGAAAACGATAAATAAATCATTCTAGTACACTAGAATAAAAGAGTGTCTGTACAAAAAACACATAACATTCAGTATCTCAGCTGTACTTTGTGTTTAGAGAATGAATTGATACCATTTAAATTAACTAGGAAGCAGAATCTGGACTTCTTTATTTAGCTGTCATTCTAATTCAAGTAATTATAGACACACAGAAACCTCAGCCAGCATAGAGGCCCAAATAACTCAATTAACGTTTCTCTCTGGTGTGCATCTTACAAGAATTAACTCATGCCACATCTACTAGGGAAATATATACACCTCAGCGCTGGCTGTGAAATTATTATTCCTAGTTTTGCAGCCTTGGTTGAAAATGATAGGTTCAGCCCGTAGGTTTACTGCTGCGATGCGGTTCATTAAGGATAAATCATTTTTTTTATATCATTATATGTGAAGTTGTTATATGCCTGCTGTTACGGTGCAGTTATAAAGCTAATGAGTAGACTATTGTCATGATCTATAATTATGATATAATGTTAGTGATCATGATTAAAATTTTAAATGCTACCCATGAAGCAGTGAAACAACTGAAGGTCTTTTACTGCTTGGTTATGTGATATGTAGGATGACTGATTGCCACTCATACATTAATATGAGAAAAATAATGTTATTTTGGCACTCACACTATTAAATTCTAGGCCCATAGGCTAAGACAGCAAGTTAGTTTATATACACCAAAGTGTGGATGACCCTACCATTTCAAAAGTAAATATAGCTACTCTAATCCCAGCATTTGCCAAAAGCACCCATTTCTTTTGCTGTTTCATTTCTGTCCTTATTTCACCTCCAGTGATGTATCTTCCTGAGCTCTGTTCACATATTTCATTTTTGGAAAACCACCAAAAATAGGGTAAGGTGGAGTTAAAATGATTGTCATGCCTTATGTGCCCCAGAGACACACCGTGTGTCTTTGTCCAGCTCCCGTTCCATGTGTCCTTTGCAGCTGTCTGTAAACGTGCCCTCGCCATGACCCCCCACCTGTGCACATTTTGCATTAACCTCAGAGAGGCCAACCACAAAAGGGCAATGAAAAGTGTCCAAGCCTCTATTCAGATTCATTATTAGGTCCAGTTGTGTGCTGTTTGTGAATCATATTAGTCTGTTGTTGACGTCAATAGCATGATGTAATTATGTATGGCTTTGCAGCACCAAGAACCATACAATAGACCCTTCTATAGACAGTTTTTTATTTACAGTGAAAGTAGAGTATAACTCCTTATCTTCAGTTTAAGGTGAGAGACACTAGGAATCAATATTTGTGGGTTCGGAGAGTGATTTAATCAAAAAGGAGAATCAATTACTAATTACACTTCTTGATTAAGTGCCTCAAAATTTGTGTTTGAGAAACTAGAAACAAGAAAGCCCCATTCACTGTATTGGTCTGTAGAAAAAACACACACGTTTTAGATATAAGGTAGTGTGGACAACTGTGGTAAGGAAAGCACACTGTACTGAAAGAACGGAGACAAACTTCTGACTGAGGCAACAGGATGTCATAGTGAAAACAAGTTGCCGAGACAATCACATTATCAAGGAAGCATGAATCTTTCAGTGGGAGTTCTTCAGGAAAGCAGGAAATGAATGCCTAATGTCTTTGGGAAACAAAAGCTGAGCATGATTCTTTGCCTTTAAGGAAAATTTTGAAATGCATGGTTCACAAAGTAAGTTATGTCGTAGGTTTGTATGCTGTACGCTGCTGATTGGTGTTCATGGAAAGTTGACTCCAATCCTTTTTAAATACGTGGACACCAAATCCTTCTCACCACTTATGTAATCCTGAAAATTGAATTATTTGAATGTGTAGTGTTGTATGTCATGGACACCATGGCCTCTTATACAAATCAAAAGACTATTTATGACTGTGAGGTCATCTGATATGAACAGTACATTTCATGTCTGGTCAGCAAACTCTGTGTTAAACTCAACAAGCTGTCTATGGGTCAGACTAGCCAAGGGCACTGTCATAACAAAGCGACCTGTGAACTGTTGGCCTGTAAATCATTATTGTAACACATTTCTGAAGCTTTCCTTTCCATACATAGATTGCATTCCACCTTTCAAAAAGTAGTTCAGCCACCTTTGTTTCTGCTAAAAATATACTAGGAGTCTGTGGTTGCTCCGAGTTAAGAGCACGGCCAATATAATTATTAATTGTTAAGTAAGTCTTTTTAAATCTAAGCAGTGACTATCACAGAGAATGAAAATGACATGTATAGTGTACAGCACTGCTAGTCCTGCTCATAACTCTTCTGAGGTTTCACCCTGAGTAACCTCCCTCTGCCGAATTGAGAACAAGATTTGAATGGTTTACACGTCAGAGCAAACATCAGGGAGATCCTCTTTAATAGTTACTGCTGTGCTGTTGCCTAGGTGACCAAAACAAAGCTACAAGGTGCATCATTTAAATACAAGGGATTTGAAAGATCTAAAAAGTCAAAACATCCAAAGAATGTAGTAGATCTCCAGACCTCTTCTTAAGCTTATTTTTCTGTTACCATATGAGTGATTAGTTGATTGTATTGTTTTTGGGCTGTGTTGTTCTTGGCTGTCTTCTAACAACATTTCCCATTTGCCCTTTTGATAGGTTGGAGGCAATAAGCACGCAATGAACGACCATCTGCATGTTGGGAACCACCAGCAGATCCATGTTCAACAGCTGTTTGAGGAAAACAGTAACAAGCGGACAGTGTTAACGACACAGCCGAATGGGTTGACGCCAGTCAGCCGAGCAGGTTTGACCCTGCCGGAGCGGCAACAAGAAAGCAGCCAGTGTCGGCAGGGCAGTTCCACCTCCATCAAATCGACTGACAGCAAGCCCAAGCCATCCCCATTGACTCCTGAGCAAGCCATGAAGCAGTATATGTCCAAGCTTACAACGTTTGAGCACCAAGAGGTCTTCAGCTACCCAGAAATCTACTTTGTTGGCCCAAACGCTAAGAAACGGCCAGGTGTGGTCGGGGGCTCCAACAACGGCGGGTATGATGATGATCAGGGCTCCTACATCCATGTACCCCATGACCATATAGCCTACAGATATGAGGTGTTAAAGGTCATTGGTAAGGGCAGTTTTGGACAGGTGGTGAAGGCCTACGACCACAAGGCACACCAGCATGTGGCCTTAAAAATGGTACGCAATGAGAAGCGGTTTCACCGCCAAGCAGCTGAGGAGATTCGAATCCTGGAGCACTTGCGCAAGCAGGACAAAGACTCTACAATGAATGTCATCCACATGCTGGAGAACTTCACATTCCGCAACCACATCTGCATGACATTCGAGCTACTCAGCATGAATCTCTATGAGCTCATAAAGAAAAACAAGTTTCAGGGCTTCAGCTTGCCGCTAGTGCGCAAGTTTGCACACTCCATTCTGCAGTGTCTAGATTCCCTGCACAAAAACAGGATCATTCATTGCGACCTCAAACCTGAGAACATCCTCCTGAAGCAGCAGGGACGCAGCGGAATTAAAGTGATCGACTTTGGTTCCAGCTGCTACGAGCACCAGCGGGTCTACACCTACATCCAGTCGCGTTTCTATAGGGCCCCAGAGGTCATTTTGGGCTCTCGTTATGGAATGCCAATTGATATGTGGAGCCTGGGTTGTATCTTAGCGGAATTACTGACAGGGTACCCTCTCTTGCCTGGGGAAGATGAAGGGGACCAACTAGCATGTATCATAGAGCTACTGGGCATGCCCTCCCAGAAGCTGTTGGATTCTTCTAAAAGAGCCAAAAATTTTGTCAGCTCGAAGGGATATCCCCGTTATTGTACGGTCACGTCTCTGCCTGATGGCACGGTGGCATTAAATGGTGGGCGCTCACGCAGGGGCAAGCTTCGAGGCCCGCCAGGAAGCAAAGAGTGGGTAACAGCGCTGAAGGGCTGCGATGACCCCCTCTTTCTTGACTTCCTCAAGCAGTGTTTGGAGTGGGACCCAACTCTGCGCATGACCCCTAGTCAGGCCCTCCGCCATCCGTGGCTGAGAAGACGCTTGCCAAAACCTCCCACTGGGGAGAAAACAACCGTAAAGCGGATCACTGAGGGCACAGGTGCTATAACGTCTATCTCCAAATTACCTCCCACATCAGGCTCAGCCTCAAAATTAAGGACTAACCTGGCACAAATGACAGATGCCAATGGGAATATACAGCAAAGGACAGTGTTGCCAAAATTAGTCAGCTGAATGCTATTTTTTGTTTTTTTGTTTCTTTATTTTAATGTTTATATAATTGTGGAAAGCTGAGCATTCACGAGTGTGAGAGTTTTTAGGAATACAGAGTCTTTAAAGCATATTCACCACTTATTTACTGCTTCGTAGCACCTTTTTTGTTCAAAACACCTTTTTAGACACTAAAATGGCCAAGAAAGAGGGAACAACACTTTTAAGTTTTTATCTCAGGACTGTGTGGAATGCTGCACTCAGAGGGCGTTCATACAATCTGGTCTATTACTAATGAAGTCCTAATCATTTTCCTTACCTACATCTTGTAGCAAAAAAGTGAACAGACTTTGAAACAGTTTGTTGATTTGGGTTTGATGTGTATACTAGCTTTTAGTCCCTACCTCTGTAAACTAGCAGATGAGCTGTGTGTTTTGGTTGAGGAGGTTTTGAAAAAATTGACTAAAAACTATACTATCTGCAGTTTTGTAGCATTTAACGCTATTTTATTAGTGGGCAGTATCGTGAAAAGGAGGGTAGGAGGAGATATTGCTTGAAGGCTTTGAGAATAGAGTTGAAATTCATCGTGGAAAAGTGAATGTTTCAGACTGTTATGAGGCAGGAGGGAGAAAAACAATGTTTACATGATAGACTTGGTATGTGCCTAAAAATCTCTTGACATTCCTTATGAAATGGAAACGAAGGAAAAGAGAGACTTCAGGATGGTCAACCTTTCCAAAATAGACTGAAGGCAGAAAGAAGGAATTTATGTGGTTGGACTGAGAGGAAAGTGTTCTTGGCAGTAGCTGTCTGGCTCGTGTGTATGTCACTATAAGCTATTCTCTGGAAGAGATGCTGTTGTACTGTCTAGGAGTAAACCTTTGGTGCTTTACCTTTTTTTTTTAATTTAAAAGTTGTTTTTTAAAAACAGATTTAAAGCCTATGCTCATGGAACAAAATGATGTCGTACAACTAGTCCTAGTGGGCGGACAGTAGTTACAGCAATAGGGTTGAAGTTCTTTGAATCACTTACTCTCCCTTCTATAGACTGCTGGTTTTGCAGTGTGCTAGAAAGGTATGTGCTAATCACTTATTGACACGTGGTTTACTTGAATCTGAGCCAGTATTAACACTAATCATGTAAAGACTATAGCAGAGAGGGCTGAAGTCGTCTCATCCGGTTGTCATCTGTAGTCAGAGATCCCCCTCTGGATTTCATATCACTTTTTCTATATTTAGCTTCCTGAAGTAGACTCACTAGTATGTGGCCAGAGTTTAAATTCTTAAAAGCTTGTTCCCCTCTTGAAATGATGTTTTTTATACCCAAACTAAAGGAAAAAAAAGATTTAGAAATGGATATTTCACAGGACTGGCCATTTTTGTAGCATTTTTAGAAATAGTATGGTAATAAGAAAATGAATTGACAAGGGTCTGAAAGCTTTGTAAAAGTTGAACTTATTTATTTCTTTGGGTTTTTTTTTGTTAAGAAGAGCTAATATAAACAGAAACAGTGGCCTGAATGTGTGCTGTTGACTTGATATCAATGGAGTGACATATGATGTAATGCACAAGGATTCTGTCTGCTACTACTTCAAGACTCTGCTCAAAGGAAAAAAAGGCAATCATGCTTTGCTCTCGACCAGTTGCAAATGTGGGAGGTGGGGGAAAGAAAGGGGTTGGACCATGGGCTTCTAAGCGGCAAAAAAAAGCTGTGGCACTCTTTTGGGTCTTGAGCCCCTCTCCTGCTACTGGTTGGCACGGTACACAGCCTGCTGCACACTGCCCAGACCCCTCTGGACACCCATCGTACATTTGCAAATGCACAGTAACCTGCCGACGCCAGCAGGCCGATCACATTGTACTTTTTGCGTTTTTGCTGTTTTGTGGATTAACAGTGGTGGGGAATAATTGTGCCCTTAGGTTTAATACAATGTGCCTTTGGTTATCAATGCCATTCATTTTTTCTCCCCAACAGCAATTACCCCCACAACACCCATCCCACTAAATCGCGCTCACTCGCTCTTAGATAGACAGAAATATAAGGAATTATAAAGATCCTCTTTATATTGGTGATCCTCTTGCACTTGTCTGATCATTGCCCAAAGATCCTCTTCGAACCCTCGCAGCGGATTCTAGGAGGAAAGAAGCCGCACAATTTGAGAGGTTTTATATGCAGATTAGACACGCAGAATTTTTATCCCACGATTTGTGATAAGAACTCGAAGACCTTTCACCAACAGGGATATCTCGCCTAGCGCAAGCGGCTGAGTGAGAAATGGGTCTTTTCTACTGCATCCATTTTGTCTTAACATCGATTTCAAGGGGTTAAGTTTTACTACTCTAGAAATAACACATTTTACTATTTTACCTCAGATATTCTTGTAATTTATTAACCCAGGGCATTTGGTAGATACCAAAGTGCATTCTACGTTTGTGAAAGCCAGAGTTTCTCCATTTAGCTGAGAAGAAGGCTCTCAAGCCACTTTTGCCACTCAAGGGCCATATCTGGAGAATGCTTATCTTCAGTCAGGAAAGAAAGGTTGGAGAGGGAGCCTTGAGGCACACCACCTTTGTAAAAACGTCTGAATGATGTAGCATACCTCTAAATGTCTGTCGTTTGACATGGTTGGATGTATTTTCCGTGCAGTGAACACTGCC
Organism: Hemigrammopetersius urotaenia; assembly: GCA_037974485.1. Classification (NCBI taxonomy): domain Eukaryota; kingdom Metazoa; phylum Chordata; class Actinopteri; order Characiformes; family Alestidae; genus Hemigrammopetersius; species Hemigrammopetersius urotaenia. The sequence goes on from JBBPDC010000129.1 coordinate 21,183,448, forward strand.
ACCCCCAAAATCCACAGCGAGTCTATATTTAGCCCAGTGTGCAATACTGTGGTAGTGTCTTTGGGGCAGGTTAAAAACAAATGGCTGAGTGTTATGTTTTGAAAGGGTGTACCTTTTTTTTTTTGTCAAAACGTTGAACCAGGATCTTGAATCTAGCTACCCAACTGTCAACTTTAGTCAGTCCTTTTTTAAAAGAATCTTTAAGTAAGGAAGCAAAGTTGACCCTCATTTATATTCAACCATAGGAACGTACTGTACATATGTGAAATTTACTAAGAATTCAATGTGGAAGTGTACATATGTATAATGTTTTTTTCTTTTTTTGTGAAATGCTGCTGATAACACTACATCACTTCTGTAGTGGATTTTAATCTTGGCGGCCAGTTTTATGATACTGTATGTATTGTACAGCTGATGGAAGTAAACTTTTTTTTTTCTAGTGATCATTTGTTAAATTTTATTGTTGTGGCCGGAAAATATTAATAATAAAAGTTTTAATGTCAATCTTTGCAAAAGTTGTTTCTGCTGATAAACATTTAATGTATGATGCCACGTTACACCTTAAAGAGGAGGTGTATGTTCCAATCAACAGGCTGCAGGTATTCATTCCAGAAAAGCTCATTTTAAAAGGAACTCCCATGATGAGTTGTGCTGTTTGAGGCTGAGACTAACTGATTGAAAACCTGTAGCCACACTAGATCTCTGTGGGTTACACTAGTCAAGCCTGCCATAAAAGGAACGCTCAAACATCATTCATATAACCACATATATTTTAACGCTTTGGGACATTATGGAACTATATATGTAGCTTTTTACGATTATTTTTAGTTTTAAACCACACAGTAATTTTTGTTTTTTCCCTGTACTTAGTATGGAAAGCAACTGCCCATTGGCTCTATTCCAAAACATGTTGACCTGTTTTTTTCTTCATTTCTAAATGGAGGGTAACTGTTGACCATATGCTACAGACACAAAATACAATGAAATATTTCTTTAAACTCTGCAAGATCTCTAGCTGATAATCATGAGCCTTTACCAGCGAGAGTTTGTTTGTGTACAGACAGACTGGGGGGAAGGGAGCCAGTGCCGAAGTCAGCAGTCTGGTTCAGCTCTAAAGGGCAAAAGACTCAGCATTTGGTTTTGGACTCTTCCGTCATCTCTATTCATGTCTTACTGCAGTGAAAGTTCGGGATTCCAGAAAGACTGCTCTTGGCAGGAAACAGCATGCGAGTGATTAAGCCGTCTTCCATTAGATCGAGCCTCCAAACTGGTTTACTCGTTTCACACTGGTTGAGCAGGCAAGACCCGAGGCGCTCCTTAATGAATTCGACCCAGGGATCAAATTTATGATACGAAATCTTCACTGTGTTGACTGAAGCAGGGACTGAACAGTTTTGCTGTTTGTCAACAGGGAGGAGATGTGAGGGCACTGCGAACGAATGCAGGATATTCGCTTTGGTTAGAGGTGGGATTGCTTACAGGCGAAGACTAAAGGAACTCCCATGAATTTGATGAACATAAAGAGCAGCAGCTTACTGTGGGTCTCGGCTGCTTTCCTGGTTTATATCCTAGGGCTAGTCATTACTGATTCAGCGCCATGGTAACAATCATAATCACAACAGACACCTGCAAACAAGACTGTCATAGTCAACAAAGGGTAGAAGCTCCTACGGATCCATGACAAAGTTTCCATACACAGTATTGGCCTAAAATCAAGTATCTACTGAGGACAGTTCTTTCTTATCAAAGTTGATAATTATGGACAGTGCAGTCCCAGATCAGGAGCATGCACACTCTTCTATGTAGAAAAAAACATGGCTACAAATACAGTTTACATCTTTCGCTAGTTCTCCTGATCTTATATCTGCTGCAAGTTACCTGTTAACGACCTTAAATGGCCTCAAATTAGATCACATATTTTAGTCAAGTATTAAAAATATCCATGTCTCCTATTCAAGTTCCCTAGGTGTAGGAGGATCCCTGTTTTGCCAGCAGTCATGCAGGTGCTGAAACTTGGCAGGCCTAACAGGACAGGGTGTGTTTGTTCACATGCTCAGCAGGTCAGTGCTGCTTATGTTGAACTTGAACAAAACTATGTGATTAGGCTACAGTTGGATATTTCTAGAATTTCTTACAGGAGGAGATAGCTTTCACTGTCAATGGCAAGTTCTTAATATCAGAATAACTTAAAAAAAGTAACTGTTAAAAGAATAAGTAAAAAATTAATCATTTGAAATCAGAAAATTAGTGAAACTAGGGGCAGGAGTTTGGACATGAATTACATTTTCCATTTCCATTATGACATTTTAAAATCATAATCATTAAATGTTCTAATCATTTCTTACTTGTGAGAACTGCATTTTGCCATGATAGAGCTCAATGTTTCTGAATGTCAAATGGCATGTTTTTACTTGCACTACTTTCACTTGTTCAGGCTGAATTTCTGGTGTAAAAATGACACTGACGGCTTTCCATAACTCTGCTCTCTGATAAACAAACAAGGGCTATAAAAAACAGGAGATCAGTAGATGTATTTCAGTAAATGTATTTCATAAAACGACAAAACACAGCAAGACAAGATCATTCTACAAGGTCTCTGAAATGAGTCACTGAAGCAATTTGAATTTATGACGTACCTTTAAAACTGGAAACTGTGTCTGTGAGTGTAATATTGAAAGCAGGGTTGGTGAGGGCTGCCTCTATTTTGAAATGCAGAAGACAGTTTACCCTATAACAAGCCAGAAGTGTGTTTTCTAAAATCATTACTTACTGGGACAGGCAACTGAGGGTTAAGTGTCTTGTTCAAGGACACAGTAGTAGAAATTGGGGGTTTGAACCCATGATATTGTGGTCAAGTGTTTTACCCACTTGGCTACTACCATCAAAGATAACAGATTTCCTCCTGCTAGAAAGTGGTAGGGAACCAGCACACATTACAAAATCTTCTGTTTTTTTCAGGATATCGCCATTAAATCTGCATTAAGTGATTTTTTATCAATCAGGTTTTGAAATGAAAATCACACATGGCACCTTGACATATAACATGTACTATGTTTATGATTGTTAGACTGATGATGGAAAGGTGATCAAAGCATTTTTAGCTCCAAAAGTTTCTATTTAGTGAATTTCTATTCAGTGAAGTTCTAATAAGTGAATTTAACTCCCTTAAAGTTAAATTAAACTCGTATAAACTCCATAGAAAAGCACTGGCAGTTCTTTTGATTGATGGAGTTCCATCCGGTACCTTTGTGATGAGTTGTACTGGCATTCATAATCCAGAGCGAATCATTCAACCTCACACCTCATTAATGCTCTCAAAAGCAATGTTCCAACATCTAGAGTAAATCCTTCACAGAGCAGAGGCTGTTACTGCAGCAAATGGGGAAAAAACCCTCTCTTAATGCCATCGACTTGTGAAGGTTACATGATCAGGTGTCTATATATATCATTTCTGCAGAAAGTTGCAGTACAGTAACACTACAAGTTCAGAGCTAACAAAATAACCTCGGGTTGTCATTTGCTTAGAATGGCCAAACTGGGCATATGGAGTGCATTAAAAGCAGAACTGCATTTCTTTCCCAGTGTAATATTCTGTGCCCATTTTTCAGGCTGAACTACTGTGGGAAGACGGCCCATGTGACAGGCCCCTATAAACAAACAGATCGGCTGATGTCACTGTGCTGGAATGCCGAGGAATGCACATTGCAGTGAAAGAGTACATTGGAAACAATCGCGAGAGGTATTCCCCTAAACAAAACAGAAGGTGTCTGTCCAAATCTGCAGATTACATCTTTATTTTTGAGCTAGCATGTGATTATTCACCTCAGCACAGGGTTAGTCTGTCCTTAGCTGGAATTACTTGTTTAGGCGTCCTTGTTTGTGACAGCAGACAAGTTACGCTGTGTGGTGGATGTTACACAGCAACAGAGTTAGGTAATTCACTGCAGAAATACAAGATAAAAAAGGGGAAAGTCTGAGGCCTGTGCTTTGAGTCTAGTCCATTTGATCTATTCTGAGAGTTAATATAGAGTTTGTTTAGATATGTGGTGTGTGCTGAAAATGAAGATTACAGTCATCACATTGTGCAGAAGCAGTGCCCACTGTGCCCTCAGGCTGGATTCAGTCACTTACTCAATTCAACTTTAGTCACAAAAGTGCCTCTGTTGTTTCTGGCTTAATAGACAGAAATAACAAGACTTACACTTGAAATGTTCTCCTTTTGATGAGCAGTTGCCTACAACACACACAGCAGAACTGTCATTTTGTGCCGAAAGTTATAATTGCAGTCACATTACAGTGCATTACACAGTGCTGGATAGGCTTCAGTAGGCCCAGTGTAAACTTCTGGGTTTGTCATTTGCTTAGAATTGGACATACAGGGCACACTTAAAGCAGAACTGACCTATCCCATCAACTCAAGTCACAAAAGTGCTTGTGCTGTTTCTGGTTTGATAGACTGATGAGACTTATATTTGAAATGTTCTCACACCTCCCGGTTGACAGTTTAGCAGTACAGTGTGTCTGGCGGTACAGTTGTCTTGAAATTCAGGCTGAAATCAAAGGAACACCAGATTGTTCTAATTATGTCATAAAAGGCATGGTTCCAATCAAAGAGACTGGCACAACGCAATCACACACAGAGACACGACTATGACTAAGGTAGCGAAATTATATGCGCTGGCTGCTTTGCATGGCAGTACATTGAAAACAGTGTGTTCTCAATTGCACGAGTTGGAAAGCAGATTTGCTTAGTCTATAGTGAACACACTATAATTTCAACAGTAAGAGAAGAAGCTTCAAAGCTTTGAATGGCAGGAACATTTTGCCTGTAGAATTTGAAGCAATGGTAAAGGCATGCAATAAATAACAGGAGCAAGCAAAGCTATGAGACACCAGAATGAAACAGATTGTCCAAGAATTTCCACCTATTTTGGAGATCCCTCAGTTAATTTAAGCATTTATCAATAAGACTGATGTCTTAGCATTATGGAAAGTCAAAAGTAACCCTGATTTTCTTCATAAGTGTTAGCAAGTGTTTTTTAACAAACTCCATTGCTCGCTAGCAGCTCAACACAGACATTTTACACGGAGAGCCAGCAGTGTCAGATCTGCCAGTGAAAATGACACATTGCTTGTTTTTAAAACCAAGTTGCCTCCTCAATTAATTATTTGCTAATTTGTATGATGATGATAATGCATGTTTTACATTCTCACAATGGTCTAGAATGCTACATTCCATTTTCATGTATTTTATAAAGAAAACTTTACAAAAGCTCATTAGGTATCATTATTTATGAAAAAAATGTATTCGAATTTGATACTGTTCTTTATGCACATTTGTGGTGAGAAATGAAGCAGTGATCCCAGTGTTTGTCTTCTCAGCCCTCATAAACCTGTAGCCCTTTTTAGTTGTTTGATTTAGTTACCGGCTCTCACCTCGGGAGGCATTTGTTGCTGGCCAGACTGAAATCCCTCTCCACTGTTTGTGGCTTTTATGCCTCTGATTCACTACACTTGTCTGCACTGAGGGGCCCCCCGTTAATCTCACACAGAGAGTACATTTCGTACCCTTCCTCACTGCCAGCCGCATGGCACAGTGCCCCTTAACCACGCAAGGCCTGCCTGGGCTTTCTAAGAAGCTAGTTGAGTGAGGATTCTGAGAGTGGACTTCAATATAGGAGTGTAACGGATGCTTCCTGTCCCTTTAATGCTTGCCCATCCCCACTTAAACATGGACACTGCCAGAGATATCCTAGTCAGACAGCACCTGATACTGCCATGAGATTCCTCTTCAACCAGGGCGATATGGCACGCCAAGCGTTGCTAGAAGGACACAAATTCTTAGCTGTACACCTTACATCTGTTTTGGAATTTGCCATCTGCTTGTCTCGTGGTTGTCCTCAAAGTGCTGGCTTTAGCTACTGATTAAAATCAGGGATGCATCAATGTGACAGTTGTGATTGAATGCCTATATTCAATATATTTCATGTTCATATCTGGCAGTGACTAAACGAGGGCAGCAGCTGAAAGTGGCTTCTGTCTGACAAGCTTTCAAGCCCAGCGTGTCAACTGTAACAAAAACAATTTACCTGCTTGTCAGACTTAAATAGCTAGTACAGACACATTCCTTGGAATTTTGACAGGTTTAAAAAGTGATGCCCTCTGCCATACTGTTTAATCCAGATGCTATACCTTTACACTCATAATCAGTTTAAAACATGAGTGAAATTCAATCATTTGAGCATGCAATATACAAACTGTAGGCACACAGGGCTGCAGCATGTTGTTCTGAGCAGAATTATGGCTGGACATTTGCATTTAGAAAAGGTTTAGTCCACCAAGATATATTTTACAGCTAGCAACAAGGAATACATAACCACTGACAGATTAAAAACAGCTGACTGACTATGTTGTATTACAAGAACAGTAAAATGGTCAAAATTATGATGTCCAAAAGTGAGGAGATATAGTGTTGAAGGGTAATTTCCAGCAATGAAAGCGCAGTACAGTCGTGAAAACCAGGGCTGAAGCCTTTATAAGAGCATTGATAATGGTAATAATATTTCTGTTGAAAACCGAAACTATTATTAAAGAAATCCCTCAAGTAAAAGTAAAAGCCACTCAGGTCATTAATGTAGCTGGAGGTTTCATTAGGATTATTGGCTAGCTAAGCCAACCTTAGTCACTTTTAGGTTAACAAGTTATAAAGCTTGATTTACTATGTTGAAGATATTACAGTCATTTAAGAATTCATTCAAAATCAGAAATGATGGGGAGGTATTGCACCTATGATCAGGACAGTTTGATTTCTAAGTACAGTTACCTTCCAGCTCTGACACTCTCATAATGTCACAGAGTGCTTCCTGCTAACGGATGACTTCAGTCTTCCTGATCTAGCACACCTGTGTCTTGTTAGTAGTAAACTTGTAGTTCGAGTGCCCTTGCTGGTTGAGCTATCATGGGATCCAGCGTCAGAGAGCACAGGTTTGTCATGGATGCTACTTGACCTTTTGTAGCTGTTTTACCTGTAAGTGCTTATTACTTTCTCCTGCTGTGAGCTCCAAAGGCCTAGATGAATAAGCCTCACAGCTGCTCTCATGGAGGAGAGGACATTCATATGGTCATTTCGAATGGGTACCTGGGTCTTATGTGCAGGGTGGCCAGACTTGGTTCCTGGCACAGGGTCAGCAGAAGCAGGTGATCATTCACAACATGCATTGCCGTCAGCAGAGGGGTCAGCTGAACCATCGTCAGCGAGTTCATAACACTTTGTGCTAACCCTGCATTAGTATAATATCTTGTGAAGCAAGTTTTCTTGCTGCATGATATTTCTGTGCAAATATCATATTTTTATGTAAAGCAAAGCTGTGTTTTGTTGATAGTCAATACTGATGTGGTTTATTCGATGTAACATGTTCATTGTGAAGAGATTATAAAGAGGTAAATGGTGATTAATGGTAATTTATTTTAGCAGTGTATATTAATGAAGCATTAGTATTGCTTTTCTAATGGACCAGGACGGTCAAGCTGTGTATCTGGAAGAAAGTGGTATCCAGGAAGTGCGATGTCTTATTTGTGTTTTTTTTTTTGCTGGTTCTGATGAATGCCATCAATCCAAATAATTAGGGATGAGCGGTGACAGGATAATTAACTCTCCATAGAAATTGAGAAGCCAGTGGCTGCTCACCATATTAGGAGCGTGTGAGGCCGAGATTAGGGGGCTGCTGGATTTCGCAGGAACTGCTAAGTCAGTCGAGTGGAAGCTGGGCTATTTTTAGCCTGCCTGCACCCAAGAGAAGGGCAGCTTGGAATCAGGGACAGGGGATCAGAGGCCCAGCATACAAGTCGAGACCTCCTGACCCATCACAGGGCCTGCTGGGAGAGCTTAGCCTTTCTCTGTGATCCCAACACACACTCTATACCCAGTCCCAGGGAGAGCTTGCCATCCAAAACCTAGAGTTAAAAATTATTTTAGAATGTGAAGCTTCAATGTGCACATTTACCACTCATAAATTATATACTTCCATGCATTCATAATTGATTATTTTATGTCTAAGATAGAAAACGTAATTTCAGTACCTTGATTCAATTCTTTGGATTAGCATCAGTGTTTGAATGTTGGACATGTGGTTAAAAAGTGTGCGAATGTGTTCCTCTACACAGGGTTATGTACTGTAACGTACTGTAAACCTCTCCACAAACCCTTGGTCAAATGGGCCATGAGGCTTTATAAGACTTTGAAAGGCCTTTTGCTTTTTAGTGATTGGTGACTGTAGCTGAGGGGCTCTATTTCGCATGAATGGTCTGGTAGTGTGGCTATTATACATGTCCTTATTAAAAAGACATTTACCTTCTCCCCTGGGCAGGAAGTGCCACAAAGAACTGAAAGAAATTCTTTGAAGGATTTATATAGAAGTGAGTCATAGCTGCTGGATGCACTTCATAAGCTGGTTAAGAATTCATTCTGGGTAAACAATGTAGATTTTTTTCTGATTTATGTGCAAGAAGTGTTTCTTTATGAAGCACATTGTGTTTAGAATTATTCAGCAATTAGTGCCTAATATTATTTCACCAATTCCTTTTGTCATAATAATTTAGCTTCTTACTCACAGAAAACCTGCAGGGCTACATAAACTGCACAGAAAAAGCCTTTAGATCAGCTGAACTGAACTACATTAGGAACCTCTCAATATTTTTTAGGAGCCTCTCAACCTTTTGTGACTACACTTACGGCCATATTAATTGGTACTCTTACTGTATTACTACACTATATTTCACTTTTACTGACCCCAGATAGCAAGCTTTGTTTAATGTTCATTTAATAAAACACTAATAAAACACATATTAACTTTTGTTCAATTATCTTCTTGTGTTTTTAGGCCTTTAGCACACACTCTGATCGAGAGTGGGAGATGAGTGCACTGGAAGACTTACCCAAGGATTTGCATTCCTACCTTGGAGGTAGAGCTCTGCCACCCAAAGCAAGTGTGCACTTCATTTTAAAAGGTTTCAAAATTGATGGAAAACTGGCAACTACTATTTGGTCAAATGTTAGTGATTTGAGTGAGGAACGTACTGAGGTGTGTGAGTATACAGAATGTGTCTTAAACTGGCAAAAAAGGCCTAGAGCATCAGGCCAACAGTGGGTTATTTACATTTACATTTTGCTTGTTGTATGACATATATGTATGTGTATGACATATAATTGGTGCTTGTTCCATTCATGAATCTCCAATTAGACCTGCGGAGGCCACAAACAAGCTCATCCCCCACAGCTATATCACCCAATGTACCTCATAGAGCTTACTGCTACGGGCAGATCAAGTTTTCTGTCTCTGTCTAAAGACAATTCAGAATGCTGCCCTGGATGGGGGCCCTACTCCAGCATGTAATGACAGAGTCCATCAAGTGATCATAGGTAAGATGGGGAGGGGACGGATGGAGAAAGAAAGAAAATCACAGGAAGGGTGTTGGTAAGATGATTAAGTACTAGAGTGCCTTCCAAGAAGACTGTGTTTCGAGGAAAGTCTGGATCCGTAAGGGCATGAGCATGCAAGTAACCAAGAGACCTCATGATTAGCTGTATAACCAGTAATTGAGACACCGAACACTTCAACAGTTAATCTGGGCTCGCAGAGGCACAGTGGTCAGACTGACAACAGAACAAGAGGCTTGTAAGCTCTTATGTGTACCTCTGTGCCACTGAGCAAGGCACTTAACCTCAAATTGCTCCTGGGGTACTGCTGCCTGTCTTTACTTCCTTCTCTATCCACCCCAGCGTGGCAGCTATCCAGAGGATGTTCAGCTGCTCTCAGTAGTTAGGGTGAATAATAATTTAAAAATATAAAATGAAAAAATGATTAATGATTGATTGGCAAACCAAGGCTACTTTACAGAAGCTGGCGTCCCGTCAGCACTACACATTATTATTTTAGCGTTTCTATTCCTTGTAAACATTCCGCAACTGTCATCGGATGCCGTTCGTCTTGCTCACTCTATTAAAATGCAAAGTGACAAGCCGCGGGATAAAACTAATGGAGCCGAAGGGAGTTTTCATGCATGACTGAAAAATAGTACCTAAAGTGTTAATCGTGACTATTATTCAGCCAGATTAGGACCAAACTAGCTTCATTTCACTCTAAGGCAACCGAATGTAACACTTTCAGTCACTTAATACATTATAATTCTATAATGCTGTAAATGTATAGACATATGACCCCCGTGCACATTTTAATTACCACAGTCTAAACAATATAAACTCAAACAATATTACACTAAAGGTGATTACAGGACATTTACTATTACAGAAAGGTAGGCCTGTCAGCATGAGTTGATGTACCAGACTGAATGGCATTTTGATTTGAGCTTACATCGCTAAATTCTCAAATATTCCATAGGTGTGTGTGTGTGTGTGTGTGTGTGTAGGTGTGTGTGTGAAATTCTATTTTGTTTATATAGATACTATATTCAAAAGCAACCAAATACATTTTCACTACATCCTAGGGCTTAGAAATGTGTAAAGCAGTTTGTACCTAACAGCAAAATACAAGTGAATAGTAAATTTTGTTAAAAGATACCATGATGATTTACCAGCAACTAATTGTTGATGATCTTACAAATGATTTATTACTTACTAAAAGATGCATGCATTAACATATTTTAAAAAGTATGTAGCCTCTGGATGAACTGAAATGTTTATGTTGTAGACACACTCCAGAGAAAGGATTTTACAGAACATGTACAGAACAGAATGATTTATTCGGAAACTTTTTATATATTGTACTTTTTACCCCACTACATTTCTATCATGGGTCTCGTTACTTAATTCTGAATGTGGATATTTTTTTCTGAAACATTTTTTTTGCATGTCAACTAAAGCCCGACTGATAAAGGATTTTGAAGGCCGATACCGATACAAATATTTGTTGGTTTTAAAATCCGATATTCCGATAT